>CM062818.1:506130645-506695452 GCA_031772625.1 Pinus tabuliformis | reverse complement strand
ACAGGGCGGAGCAGAGGTCGAGATGGGGTTGTATGCGTGATCTCAGACGAAGAAGGAGGTAAGAAAATGATAAAAGCAGTGTAAATGAAACTAATGCTTATTGACTGTCACCAAGAATGAAAATTCATTAACATAAACTACCTGAACTCAATGAACAAGCAAGATAAAGCGTGTAAAGGAATGTGCATGAAGTGGTGATGAAGGTGTATGGTGAAAGAGTGAAGTGCATGGAAAGATCATCATAAACGAGACTATGTTGCAGCATGTATATAGTGAAGAACTACGTATTTTTGTGGCTGGTATAGGCTGCACTCCAATCTCCAAATAGAGATGGCAGTGGAGACTTTCTCAACCTTTTTTTGCTGGAGCTCCAATGTATTATCAACCTGCTAATCTAACTAAACAACCGAAAGCAATTCAACCATAAACTAGTCCTATCTATGCTCATGAAAACGACTAAATTACCAAACTGTGAATTCGAATTGCATGTGAAAATAACCAAACTCAAAGTGCTGGAACGAAATGCAAACACATTACAACACTGAGGAGATCTATTGCTCTCAGGTTGGGCCCTAACCTGAGAGCTATAGCTCCTTGAGAAAACTCAGAACTAGATCAAAATCTGCCTTCTTTATTCATAATCTGATATCATGCCAAATTGGCTTACAAAAAGGAACAAAGACCGAGCTGTGCTCAAAAATTACAATAGTAATGCGAAAGTTTCAACAACCTATCAAAGGCTACGGCCTCCATACTTATGCAAAACGATCATCCAACAAGTGTCCTTGATTTTAGGAGCTCGGCTGTCCAACTGAAGTTTAACTTGCTGATCCTGTAGGACAGTCATAATTGCTGTTCCTGTAGAACAGTTATAATTGTTGTTCCTGTAGAACAGCTGGCTGCTTCTAAGCTCGGTGGGGAGATGGATTGGAGCTCGGAGTTCTTGGTGGGAAACACGAGGAAGGTCCCAAGACTGTGGACATCCTCTCCTAAAAACCAGCAGTGCCACCTCCTTGTCTCCTTGTCTCCTTTTCACGTGGTCTTTTCTCCCTTTTAATGCAAAAACCTGAAATCATAATGCATTAGTCACGTAGATAAAGTGTCTACCCTTCTTCCTACAAACAACACGAATAAACTAAGAAATGCATGCATAAGCAGTAAAAAGTGAATGATTTGAGCAAAACAAGTAGGCCAAATGAGCCCAAATTATACCAAAAATTGGGGCTCATCATCACCCCCCAGCTAAACTATTTGCTCATCCTTGAGCAACTTAGTCCAAGTCCTCATCTTTCATTGCTTTCACTGCTTCTCTTGCATCCCAAGGTTCTGTGGTAGGGTCCTCTCTGTAGATGTGAAACCCTGCTTTTCTGTTTACCTCTTCCCATTGTTGACTGTCATCTTCCTTTGTACTTCCTTCAGTCAATCCTAGCAATAGTGGTGGGCTGAGTTTAAGGCCAATCCAGCTGGCCTGGAGGCTTTGCATGGACTTCTTGTAAAGGTCAACCCTTGCCAAAGCTTCTCTCATCCGGATGGGGGTATGGTACTCCCAGATTTTCAAGCTGTGGGCCATGGTATTCCATCTGCGTGCACAAGCCTGGGCAGCACTTTCTCCCAACAACCTTTCCATGTCTTCAAAGTGAGCTATGGCCTGGGCTTGTTGGTCCATAAACTTCAAGGAAGCTGTGGGATCCGTAGCCAACTGTTGGTGGGTTGAGATGAGTTCCACCGGGTCCTCTAGTTCCGGCCTAATGAATAGTGGTTCGATCACTTCTCGGTTCATGACCGATTTTGCTTCAGCTGCTCTTTGATCTTCATGGTTTAACCATGAGGCGAGGGCCATCAATTGCATATCACCCAAGGCAATGTTGGGATCCCATGAGACTTCATTAGGCAAAGCCAAGTTGTGGAGGTAAAACTCTGCCAATTTGGCTTTGTCTTCTGCCGAACTAGTAGTGCATAATTCAGAAAATTGTTGTGGGTTTTCGATGTGTGCAATACCTCTTTGGGCCAAGGTGTTTATTTGGAACTGAAGCCATTGATCTTTTAAAAACAATCCATAAGATTTTGCGGGTGTTCTGCACTGAATTGCTTCCATGGCCCAACTGGCCATGCAGGCCAATTGTGCTTCCTTTTGTTGCAGCTGTTCCTTTAAGGCTTGTACTTCAATTCTTGTCTGCTGTTCAGCCTCCTGTAGAAGTGTCATTGGCTCTTCAAGACTGGTGGTCAGCTCCTTTTTGCCTTCTTGTTCATTTGTGATGTCCTTGGAGGAGGTTCCTGCCCCTGCCTTTAATTCTTGTAGCTACAACCGTAACTTCTGATTTTCTTCCTGTAGAAGTGCCTGCTGGCAACTAGCCACATGTTTAGCCATGGTGAATTCACTCCTGACCTCCCTGAGTTGATCCTGTAGAGGGCCTATGTCTGCCACACCCTTCGATTTGGCGATCTGCATCCATGTGTGGGAACGGACTCTTTCTTTCTCTAGTTCAAAAAATAGAGGCACGGTGAATTTCTGCTGTATGATTTTGCCCGCCTCTAAAAAGGTGTAATATGAATTCAAATTAGGCGAAGGGCTAGGTTCTGGTATGTGTTCTCTTGCTATCTCTTCAGGCAGTTCTGCCTCACCCTCCCTTGGTGATGAGGGTCCTTCTCCTTCCCTCTTTTCTGTTTCCTGTAGCCAGGCTAGAGTATCCTGTAGAACGTTTTCTGCTTCCTGTAGCTGAGTTTTTTCTAACTTTTCCTGCCATGTATTTTTCTTTGGACTCCCTTTCTCGTAGGTGACTGTGACCTTGGAGGGTGACTTTTCTTTGGGAGAAGTAGGTGTATCTTCGATGATGATCGGGCTACTGGATTGGGCCTGTGGCTTGCCCATCTTTATCCTAACACTTCTCCGAGCCTTAAAGTACAGAGGAGTCTCCCTCTTGCTCTTGTCTTTCGGCTTAGGTGGCGTATTGAGGCCAGCTAATACAGCTGCTGCCTCCCGTGCCAGAATATCCACCTCCTTTTCTTTGGTTTTTACCTTTTTGGGGCTTCCTGTAGAAGCCTGTTTCTGCAATTTCGGGCTTCCTGTAGAAGCCTTTTCCTTCAGCACTTTTGGGCTTCCTGTAAAAGACCCTTTCTTGACCGGTTTTGGGCTCCCTGTAGGAGCCTTTTCCTTTAGCAGCTTTGGGCTTCTTGTAGGAGCCTTTTCTTGAGTCTTTGGGCTTCCTGTAGAAGCCTGTGTCTTTGTTTCCGGACTTCCTGTAGAAGTCTGTTCCTTAGTGATTTTCGGGCTTCTTGTAGAAGCCTGCTTTATTTTTCCTGTAGGTACAGGTGTCTCCGTCTTTGCTTGCTTACCTGCCTGAATTTTGCTTTTTGCTTTGGTTGCAGGTGCTGTTGAGGTACTTGGGCTGACGTGGACTACCTCAGCTTTGTCCATTCTGCCTCTCATCCTCTTTTCCCTTGCTGACAGGATTGGTGTGCCACCCTTTTCTTCGTCCTTCTTTTCCTCAGCCACTGCTTCCTTGTCTTCACTGCTGGAGGAGCCACTATCTTCGATCAACATTTTAATGTCCCCATCTCGTGTTAGATTCCTAAATGACTCCCAGGAGAGGGGAACTTTATATGAGTGCAGTGCATCCTCCACAAGCAATTTTATTAACCCATGGTGGGCTATCTGATCAGGTATGCCCTCTCTTAGCTTTGTAGCACACTCCATTAGGGACTGTAGGAGATAATGAGGGATGCTCAGTTTTTGCTCTACAGGAAGGTTAATTCGGTGCCTCAACTCAGTGAGTAACCGAAAGTGATATGCATACACGATGCTGAACCGGCCTTCACAAGTAATATATTTCATGATTTGCAAACTGACTTCATTCCAAGGCGGTGATAAACTCGTTCTTCTCACCCCGTTTTTATCCTCCGAGAATTCTTCCTCAGGTGGAAAGAATTCTTTCTTTGCTTGCTGGCTCTGCTTTCGCTCTTCTTTATCCCACGGCAGACCCATATGAAGTTCTGTGATCCAACTTATATGCTCTGGGGTGAGTTGGAGGTTGAGACCTCTGAAGCTTACTGTGGCCAGTGTCTAGGATTTAGGCTTCAATGCCTGCAAGAATTCCTCGGCTACTTCATCATCGTAGCCCTGCAGCTTATCACAAAAAGGCATCCATTGTGCTCTGGTGAAGAGCTCTACCACTGCCGGGTTTCTCCTTAATTTGGTGGAATCTGTGGGTTCCCGCCTGATAAACCCACCCGGCATGATGAACACGGGGGTTTTGACTAAAGGTGACAAATGCAAAGGAGATTCGGTCTACTTCAAGCAGAGCATGCATACAATTCACAAAACACAGTCTAATTATACTGCTATCCTGTAGAAGCGATAGTATAGGCACAACAATCCGATATTTTTATGACCAAACTGTGAATAATGATCTTGCCACCTTTGAAAGCCAATTGCGGGAGGAGTTTCAGGGTTACCTTTTTTCTGCCACCTTTTCTTACGTGAGGAATTCACCTTCCTGTAGAACCGCGTTCCTGTAGAGACTGCTTCCTGTAGGACTGCGTTCCTGTAGAAACTGTTCCTGTAGGAGCAGTGTGCAAACTTCGGGGAGGACTGTAGTTGGCCAGCGGTCGAGAGGTGCTTCACCGGTGTTCTGGTAGTCGAAAGCTCGGCGTATCAATGTTTAGAGGAAATCAGAAGAGCCACTCGAGTTTTGAAGTGGAGGTTGATGAATACATGCGCATAATCTAGCCGATTAGATTTTGAATCGGCGCAGCTCGTGGCGCGGGGGGTGAGCTGTCCCCGTCGGACCGTTGGGCGACGTCACCCATCATTCACCTGCACATTCAGTCGCTGCCGCATTCATTCCCACAGATCTGCCGCCGCCCTTTTTGGTTAAACTCGTTTCTCGGCTGACGGGACTATCCTCACGTGCGTGCTGCGTATTTTCTTTGTCGTGGCTGCCACCCAAGCATCCGACTATACCATAACTGGCTGACGTGGCCAGTCAACTGGCCATACGGCCGCTCAACCATTCATTTCTACGCCATGCAAACAAATCAAAGTAATACTCATGCGATTTGGTGGAAGGAAATGTTGAGACACTTACCTGCGCGCGGCTGCACACGATTTTTCGGTTTTTGGACGACGGGGAGCGGATCTACCTGCTGCATGCGGCTTACACAGTCCCGGAGGCTCGTGGTTACAGGATGCTGGCGATGGAGTGGATGCTCTGGTTGCCTGCGCCCATGTTTTGCTTGCAGAGGGCGGTGCTGTGAATGGTATCCACTCATGCAGGTTTGACTGTTACAGGATTCCCGCGGGGTGCCTTGTAACAGTCTCGCCTCCTTGGGTGCATGTTGCACGACGATGGATGGAATCTTCTGATCACACTCTTGGGGCTTCTGATGCTCGACATGGATGTGGTATGAGCTCTCGGTGCTTGCTTTTCTTTGACAAATGGCTTTACCACGAGAACTCATTGATCTGGTGTGCTGGTGCAGGGATCTTGGTTGCATGGCGACGAGGATGGTGGAGCGGGGTAACAGCAATGTTCAGGGGTGCCAACAGTGGCATGCATGCATCCTACCCATTCCTCAGCCGCTAGATCTCCGTTTGAAACAAATTTTTGGCCGTCCCAAACTTCTACAGGAAGTTTCCTGTAGAACACAGAGCTTCCTGTAGAAATTTTGCACTTTCCTGTAGAAAATCCGCGCCTTCCTGTAGAAAGACTGCGCCTTCCTGTAGAAAGACTGCGCCTTCCTGTAGAAAGGCAGCAGCTTCCTGTAGAAGATTCAAACCATGATAAAATTGCACATACCTTGAAAAACATGGGTGCTCTTGGAGGAGGTACTGATGAGGTTCCTTGACAGCATGATAAGGACCCTTGGCTGTGATTGAAGAGGCTTCTTCTCCTCCATAGAACATCTGCAACCTGCATGCAATTTTCATATTGTGCTTATTATTTTTTTTTTTTTCTTTTTTTTTTTTTTTGAAAGATAACAGGGGCGCCCCCAAAGAGGTTTTCACCCTTGCTACCTGCCCTGAGCGCCTCAGAGAGGTTTTCACTCAAGGATCTTTTTCAACCTTTTCTCTTTTTTTTTTTTTGAAAAAGCAATAGGAGCGCCTCAATGAGGTTTTCACCCCTACTACCTGCCTTGGGCGCCTCAGAGAGGTTTTCACCCAAGGATCTTTATTTTTTTTTCTCTTTTTTTTTTTTTTAGATCTTCTTTCAGAGGGTGCCAGAGGCAGAGGGAGAACCCTTCTCTATAACCAATACAGATTTCTCCATAGTTTTGATAAACTCTTGTCTTGAGAGAGGTCTCCTGTAGATCTTCAATCGATGCCCATTTACAAGCATGGGAATGGCTTCCTCATCAATAGTTCGAATGAGGACAGATCCATTGTCATGGCATTTCTCCACTGTATATGGTCCTAGCCATCTGGTTCTCAGCTTCCCCTTGAAATCTTTGTATCTGGAATCATACAACAAAGCCCAATCTCCTGGCTGAAATTGCTTGTCATGGAGATGTTGGTCATGCCACACCTTCCTCTGAAGTTGAACCACTTCTGAGTGAAGGAGGGCCTGCATGCGGTGCTCGTCCAGGCCATTCAGTTGCAGCAGCCTTTCTTGTTGTGCATGGCTGAGATCTAGGTCCAGCTGAGCTGCCATTCTCAAAGTGTTATACTCAAACTCAATGGACAACAAAGCTTTCTTCCCATAGACCAGCTCATAAGGTGTGAAGCCGGTGGTGGTCTTCCAAGTGGTGTTGTAGGCCCATGTGGCCTCAACCAGGCAATCTGCCCAATCTTTTCTGCTGCTGCTCACCACTTTGGTCAAGATCCCTTCTAATGCTCTATTGGTGACTTCCACCTGCCCATTTGCTTGAGGATGATAGGGAGTGGAAGTCCTATGCTTGATCTTGTGATGAGCTAGGAGATCTTCAACCAGGTTGGAGGTGAACTGGCTCCCTTGATCGGTGACCAGCTCTCTTGGATAGCCAAACTTATAGAAGATGTTCTCTCTTAAGAACTCGACCACCTTCTCTTCTGTTGCTGCTTTGATTGCTTTAGTCTCTGCCCACTTTGTCAAGTAGTCAGTACACACAATGATGTAGGATCTTTGCCTGGAAGAGGGATTGATTGGACCCACAAAGTCCATGCCCCACTTCTCAAATGGCTCAAGAGTCACTTGAGGTTGGAGAGGCATTTCATCCCTTTGGGTTGGTTTCCCCGTTCTTTGGCATTGGTCACACTGACTGACATATCTTCTGACATCTTGATGAAGTGTGGGCCAATAGTAGCCTGCCTGCAGGATCTTGAAGGCAGTTCTCTTTGCTGCAAAATGCCCTCCACAAGGCCCATCATGACAAGTGAGGAGGATATCAAAGACTTCCTCCTCCCTTACACAACGCCTTAAGATCTGATCGGGGCCAAGCTTGAACAGGTTGCCCCCGATCCAAGTAAATGAGGCACTTTTTCTGATGATTTTGCTCTTCTCTTTTGAAGAGAGGTGCGGAGGGAACTGAGCTGAAACAAGGTAGTTTGCTATATCAGCAAACCATGGAGAGAGTACTGAGATAGCAAACAGATGCTCATCAGGCATCTGGTCATCCACCGTCCCATCTTCATCTGCAGACAAATCCAATCTAGATAAAAAGTCAGCAACAACATTTTCTCTACCTGGTTTATCAACAATGGTTAGATCAAACTGCTGCAATAAAAGTAACCACCTAATAATACGAGCATTCACATCTGGTTTATTCATTAAATATATAATAGCTGCATGGTCAGTATGTACAAAGGTCTGGTAACCAGTAATATAATGTCGGAACTTGTTCAATGCATGGACCACAGCCAAGAATTCCTTCTCGGTTACAGTGTAATTCAGCTCAGCTTTGGACAAGTTTTTGCTAACAAAGTAAATGGCATATGGAAGTTTCTGCTCAACTTGTCCTAAAGCTACACCTATGGCTTTGTTCGAGGCATCAGTGTGGATGTGGAAATGTAGGGCCCAGTTTGGACCTCTCAAGATCGGTGCTGACACCAACTTGTCCTTTAACTCATTTAAAGCCCTCTGACAATCGTCAGTCCAATTAAACTCCACATCTTTTGCCAACAAACCAAACAATGGCGAGGCTAGCTTGCTGAAATCTTTAATGAATCTCCGGTAGTATCCTGCTAATCCCAAGAAACTCCGGACATCCCTTACCTTTTGAGGAGGTGGAACCCTCTTGATGAGAGCAATTTTGTTAGGATCCACCTGCAATCCTTGGGAAGAAATGGTATGGCCTAGCACGGTCCCTTCAGTCATCAGGAATTCACATTTTTCAGGACTGAGGGACAGGTTCATCTCGGTGCATTTGGTTAGGACTTTCCCCAGGTTGGACAATGCTTCCTGGAAGTTGGCCCCATATGGAGTAAAGTCATCCATGTATATTTCCACTGCATCATGGACCAGCTCCGAGAAGATGCTCAAGACAGCTCTCTGAAAGGTAGCAGGAGCATTGCATAGCCCAAAGGGAAGGACTCGGTAGGCAAAGGTACCCCAAGGACAAGTGAAGGTGGTCTTATCTTGGTCTTCCGGGCTGATTTGGATTTGATTGTACCCGCTAAACCCATCCAGGAAAGAGAAGAACTTCTTTCCTGCCAGTCCATCCAACACTTGATCTATGAAAGGTAGAGGGAAGTGGTCCTTCTTGGTAGCTTTGTTCAGCTCACGGTAATCCACACAGATTCTCCACTTCCCATTCTTCTTGGGAACCAACACTAAAGGGGACACCCATTCACTATCTGAGATGGGGTAGATGAATCTGGCATCCAACAGTTTCTGCAATTCTTCCTTGACAATGTCCTTAAGGGCTGGATTCATTCTCCTCTGAGGTTGCCTAACCGGTTTACAATCCTCTTTGATGTATATATGATGGGTACAGACCGAAGGATGGACTCCTTTCATCTCCTTATAGCTCCAAGCAAAAGCATCTAGGTGGTTGGCCAACAGACTACACAGCTCCTTTTCCTGAGAAGGAGATAAGGAGGAGCTGATCTTCAATGCTTTCTCAGGGCCGAACTCCACATTCTTAACTCTGGGAGTGACAGGGTTGGTTGTACAAAGATCCACTAAGGTGCTAGCTTGGGCATCCTCCACCAATTTTTCTAAGGGTAGTGCACTGGAAGGTGGGTTTTGGATCAAGTTCTCGATCAAGTCATCCTCGGTTGGGGGGTTTCTTCTAGTGGTATCTAGGGTACACAGAGGTGCTGAATACACCTCGTCTTCTTCTCCTTCCTCCAACCAGAGTGGTAAATCATGCTCTAAAGAGGGTTGGGCAGGAGGGTATAGGACTAGCTGCTTGGACATGGGACCATTTTTGATGGTCATGTTTCCTGCCCGACAACTTATGTAAGCATCTGCAGTAGCTAACCAAGGCCTTCCCAAAATGAGAGGATATCCAGTAAGCTTGGCCTTTGGTTGCAGAACCAGGAAGTCTGCAGGGTATTCCCAGGAATCAATGGAGACCATGACATCCTCCACAATCCCTTCAGGAGTCATGGTGGAGCGATCTACTAATTGCAGTACTGTCGAGGTCTTCCTCAAGGAACCCTGAAGATTGAGTTTAAGCATGGTATCTCTGGTCGTCACATTGATGGCCGCCCCCAGATCAATCAAGGTGTGGGGGATAATGGTGCCATTGATGTGAACATCTACTACAGGACTGCCAGGATCTAGGTACTTTGGGCAGATGACTTGTCCTAGCATAAGGTCAGACAGTTGTCCTATGACATTGATAGTTGAGGCATCTTTCTTCCGTCTGCCTGGGTGTTTGAAACACTTCTCCTTAACCAGCTTGTTATATATGGGCACATCCTTGATGGCTTGGAGAAGTGGGATTTTTACACACAACTGCTTGAGCTCACCCAAAAGCTCATCTTCTTCTAGGTTAGGTTGTGTGGTGGCTGTTAGTCTCTCAGGAAAGGGTGGAATAGGCTTTGGTTCACTTTCCTGATGGTCTTCCTCATCCTCTGGGGGAGGAGGCTGGTGATCTGGAAGAGTCTTTCCAGATCTAAGATTGATCTCCTGGATCTCCACAGCATAGGTAGGGCATGAGGTTTCCCCAGTGTATACCTGCTGGGCCTGTCTATTGTTGGGGTTCGGGTTCGGTTGAGCAGGCATTTGAGGTTGCCTTGGAGGAGCAGGAGGTAATGGTTGAGGTTGCACTGGTGGTGGAGGCAAAATGGCGGGAGGAGTGTTGTATTGGGGCCTCCACCCCGACTGTGGTGCATTCCACTGAGGCTGTGGCTGGGTATGTGAGTGATATGGATGAGAAGTAGGTTGAGTGGGGTACTGAGGTGGATAAGACCATGGAGGAGGCATGGACCATGAAGGATGAGCAGGGGGACCCCAGGAAGGCATAGGAGTTGACTGATTGGGGTTGTAATAAGCTTGAGATGCCCCTTGCATCCCCTGCTGATAAGGTCTAGATCCTTGTGGCCTCCTTTGGTTGAGGTAATAGAGAGGCTCTGTGGGAGCTTCGGTCCCTTGGTACATGGCTTTAAACCCAGGTAAGGTTGGACACTGATTTGTGGGATGGTCCTCCTCACAAACGAAACACACTTCAACCGAATGTAATGGACATTCGTTCTTAGGGTGCCTGCTTGTGCACCTAGGACAGAAGACGGCCAAGGCTCTCTCAGCCTCTTCTTTCTTTTGCTGAATCCTGAATGTATCAAGCTGCATGGCAATGGTTTGTCTCACCTCACTCTTAAGATCTTCTAATTGGTTTGCAAGCTCATGTTTGGAGAAAGGGACACTAATGGAGAGGTGGTTTCCTCTACCTCGTTTCCGAGCTGCCCTGGAGTGGTTTCTAAATACAGTCTTGATGTCCTCATAAGGCAGTTGGTAAATGTCCCCCCCAGCTAACATGTGAAGGGTATCCAAGAGATCTTCAGGGACTCCTCGGAGTAGGACCAACTTGAGGGATTCAGGGTCAAGTGTGCACCTAGCCCGCTTATAGCTTAGTTGGAACCTCTCCTCATAATCCTCCAAGGACTCATCATTTCCCATGGACATCCGAAAGATTTCCCCCTTTGTTTCCTTGGACCTACAGTAATCCCGATACTTGGTGTTGAAAGCTTGCTGCATCTGAGCCCAAGTAGTGATACTATTCCCAGGTAAACCCATGAACCAGCGTAGTGCTGCATCCTTGAGAGTGGAAGGGAAAAGTTTCAACTTTTGCTCATCTTCAGTATAGTCATAGGTTCTACAAAGGACAGCAAACTCAAACAGGAAGGTATCTGGATCTTTAGTGGTCAACCCATGGAAGTGAGGTAAGGCGGAGGGGCTAATGTTTTTCATTTTCATCTCTCCATTGGTCTCTCGGATGGGGAAGGCACCTTCTATTCTCTCATCTTCTCTTCTATTGTCAGCCATAGCTTCAGATGGATTGGTCTCTAACTCTTCTTCTACTATAGGGTCTTTGGATATCTCAGGTTGTTCACCTATAGGTTCCTCTGGGTCACTGTCACCAAAGAAGAGAGAAGGGTGACTCAGTGATGTGGTGGGGGTGTTTGGTAGGAATTTGCCTGATCTATCTCGGTTCCTACGAGGCATGAAATGGAAAAGACTTTCTTTTTCTTTTTGCTTGCTTTTGCTTTGCTTTTCTTTTGGTACCTGCAAAACTGAGACAGATTGATCTACAACTAACTATGAAAGATGCAATATTAACTGAAAGCAGGAAAGAACTAATCTACTTTGCTCAAATGAAATTGCAGAAAGGAAATGCTAGTCTATGAAAGTAGGAAATGCTAATCTAGGAAAGCAGGAAATGCTAATCTAGGAAAGCAGGAAATGCTATGCTACTTTTGCAGAATGGAAATGAAGTAAACTACTTAGCAGAAGGTAAGAGTAAGAAAGTAGAAGAAAAGCAACAATTACTAATACTCTGACGCTTCCCCGGCAACGGCGCCAAAAAGATGGTGAGCTCCAGTATTGTAGCAATAATGCTACAACTCCTGGGGCTTCCTGTCTCTTAATTATATCAACCCGGTAGTTCGTACAAACTTGGAAGCGACGGTGCTGTATGCACAAGTACTAGCTCTTGTCGCAGCTGTCACTTGGTCAGCTGGCACAAGTCCGCTAGGGCTCAAGCCAACTTCTATAGGCTCACAGAAGAAGCTTTATCAATGATGGACGAAAGCTAGCTCAAAGAAGACTAATCTACTTGGCAAAAATGAACTGAAAGCAAATCAAAACAAGGAAACCCTAGGAAACCCTAATTTAACTAGTCTAACCTCTATGATGCAAAGAATGTGAAGGAAACTTCTACCAATGATGCCATTACCTCTAATAAGTGAAAGTGCATGAATCTAATCTACTTGCAGCATAAAAGACATGTTTTTGTAATTTTCCTTTAAGTGGATGGAGTGATTGTGATTTTGTGCTTATTAGGGTTTGGTTGTGCAGATGTGATGCGGAAGGAAGGAAAGCTTGGGAAAGGTTGGGGAGGCTAGGAGAGGTTCCCAGAGATCCTTAGCATCAGTCCAAAGAGGTTCCTCACGTTCAGAAGCTCAGCAACCGAGTGAGTGGCCTCCTACAGGGTGTCTGCAGGGGATTCTACAGGAACCGCAGAGGTTTCTACAGGAAGTCTACAAATTACTACAGGATGACCTACCGTGGGTGTTTGAAGTGATGGTGGAGTGATGGAATGGTAGGGGGAGATGTGTAAGGTAGGAATAAGGCTGGTGATGGATCAGGAGTGGAGAAGTAGGATGGAGAACGAGTGTGTGACGTGGGTTGATGGATGAAAGGTTATAACAACGAAATGTCTAAAGGATGGAGTTACGTGAGGAGTGGAGGAGTTTAGGAGATAACAGGGCAGAGCAGAGGTCGAGGATGTGGTTGTATGCGTGATCAAGACGAAGAAGGAGGTAAGAAAATGATGAAAAGCAGTGTAAATGAAACAAATGCTTATGACTGTCACCAAGATGAAAATTCATTAACCTAAACTACCTGAACTCAATGAACAACAAGATAAAGCGTGTAAAGGAATGTGCATGAAGTGGTGATGAAGGTGTATGGTGCAAGAGTGAAGTGCATGGAAAGATCTATCATAAACGAGACTATGTTGCAGCATGTATAAAGTGAAGAACTGCGTATTTTTGTGGCTGGCATAGGCTGCACTCCAATCTCCAAATAGAGATGGCAGTGGAGACTTTCTCAACCCTTTTTGCTGGAGCTCCAATGTATTATCAACCTGCTAATCTAACTAAACAACCGAAAGCAATTCAACCATAAACTAGTCCTATCTATGCTCATGAAAACGACTAAATTACCAAACTGTGAATTTGAATTGCATGTGAAAATAACCAAACTCAAAGTGCTGGAACGAAATGCAAACACATTACAACACTGAGGAGATCTATTTCTCTCAGGTTGGGTCCTAACCTGAGAGCTATAGCTCCTTGAGAAAACTCAGAACTAGATCAAAATCTGCCTTCTTTATTCATAATCTGATATCATGCCAAATTGGCTTACAAAAAGGAACAAAGACCGAGCTGTGCTCAAAAATTACAATAGTAATGCGAAAATTTCAACAACCTATCAAAGGCTACGGCCTCCATACTTACGCAAAACGATCATCCAACAAGTGTCCTTGATTTTAGGAGCTCGGCTGTCCAACTGAAGTTTAACTTGCTGATCTTGTAGGACAGTCATAATTGCTGTTCCTGTAGAACAGTTATAACTGCTGTTCCTGTAGAACAGCTGGCTGCTTCTAAGCTCGGTGGGGAGATGGATTGGAGCTCGGAGTTCTTGGTGGGAAACACGAGGAAGTTCCCAAGACTGTGGACATCCTCTCCTAAAAACCAGCAGTGCCACCTCCTTGTCTCCATGTCTCCTTTTCACGTGGTCTTTTCTCCCTTTTAATGCAAAAACCTGAAATCATAATGCATTAGTCACGTAGATAAAGTGTCTACCCTTCTTCCTACAAACAACAAGAATAAAATAAGAAATGCATGCATAAGCAGTAAAAAGTGAATGGTTGGAGCAAAACAAGTAGGCCAAATGAGCCCAAATTATACCAAAAATTGGGGCTCATCAATAGTACACTGCCCTTGAACTCTAATCTTAACTAGGAAACTCTAATATTTGACATGCATAAGTTATTTATGAGTGAATCATCAGTTAATTGGTTGAACAGATGAAGCAACACCCCACTGTTTGACCTCCTACTAGTTCCTCCATAAGTTGGAATTAGTTTAACTGGCTTTAACTCAATTAAAATGAATTAATTAATTACAACTAAAAATAAACTCAACTAGGGCTCCTATAAAGTATGATACACTCTACATGACTCAAGTTAGACCCTTAACTCGAATTAACTGAACCTGTTGAACCACATCCAGAAGCCCAACTTGTAAGAGACAATGAAGAAGAAGCAAAACGATAGCAGATGGAAATAGAGAGTGCAAAAATTATGTCCTCGTTTCTACCATATTTACCACCCAGGAAACCCAACATAAAACTAGTCAAAGACTCAAGGGATGTGAAGTATGACACATTTTCACCATTACTACTAGAGTTTTATAACCCTATTTTCCACTCCATTATAGTGAGAGAAACCCAAGTTCAACTTACCTTAGTTTTTTGGCTAAAATGCATCCCTTTTCACCTTTTCTTTTACTTATGCAAGATTTATCCCATGATAAATGGATGATATTACATAATTGAGCAATTTCTCATAATTATTTTTCCAAAATATTATAATTATGAGATAATATTTATTTCATAATTGAGATAATTTAGAAAAATCTCATAATTGTGAAAAAGGTTTCTAGAGTTTTCCATTCCTAAGGAGATCAACTTGACCCACTTGTGTATGAGTTGGCTAGGGGTCCATTATTGCAAAAGTTCCCTAACTTCTCAAGCCCCTAGGTGTCTAGATACATTCTCCTAGAGGATGGAATGAGCCTTTATAATCTCACCAAGAGGGAAGGGGAGAGAGTATCCAAACTATAGCACAAGAGCTATGTTGTCTTGGGAGAGGAGACCATACTACAAGTTGGAGGAGAGGATCTTATTCATTGAAGGTATACATTTGATATAATTTCATTTATATGGTTAATAAAAAACTATGTTCCCTTCATTACATGAATTTGTGTTCAGTATGTTATGTGATGATATCTATTGCTTTTGATCTGACAATATTCCGAGGAAGATCAACTGTTGTCCTTGTTTAGTTGTGTTTTTGTGTAGGGATAGATATCTGGTGTAGATATGTTGGATCTTTTGAGTGGAGTGAAAGATCTGCATCGAACTCAAAACCCTTCCCCGACATGCGAGGATTCCAGATATGATCTCTTATATTTATAGCATAGATCTAGCTACTTGCTGCATGCATAACCATCTAGATTGGGGACGATTATTAGATTGTATTATCCACTATATTTTGTTGTCTGGTCATCTCAATTAGGAATGAGATCATGGAGAAATAGCTCTTTAAATATTTAGCTGGAATAGAATTGGCACTTTCAATGAGAGCATTTTTAGTTTTCCCTCTTTGTTTGAGATCTCCTCTTCTTATTTATGTTTTATGCTTTTCTCTTGTTCCCATTGAGTTATGTGTAGTTTTTTGGATTCATTTTGATCTCCATTGATTTTGCTTGCTTAAGATTTGAGCTTATCTTAGATCTGGAGTTTTATTTTTGTTTTTTGTATGAGAGAAGAACAAATCTGGGAATTAAAATTGAATTCTGGAAAAAAAAATTATACTAATTTGATTGAATTTACCACATATCTGGATTCCTCTTAGAATTTCATCCAAAAAAAATCACTGAAAACGGGCATTGTATAAGGATTTTATGGGTGATTGAAGTTTTCTAGTCGAATTTTTTTCCCTCGGTCACTCTCATAGAGAGTCATTTGAGCAACCAGACTCCAAAGTCGCTCCCTTGTTGATATTCTAAGAGCGACTCTAGTCGCTTTGATACAGTTATGTGCCAGCGATCGGGCTTTTAAGCCCTGAAGAAGGCCCTGATCTGTTTTGAGTTTTTTCACTTATTCATCCTTAGCCTGGACCCCTGTTCATCTGTTGTGCATGGTCCAGCTCTGTTGTTCTTCCTCAGTTCTCTTTGGATCAGCCACTTGTCATCAAAGTGGGATTTTTGTCTTTCATTGATCTTAGGCTCTCTCATTATTTGTTGGTCTGATTATAGGACTATGTGAGCTATGGTTTTCTGTTACTGATTCTCAGCTGCATGGATCTAGTCTGATCTTTTGTGTCACAAAGGTCTTTGTCTCTCTTTTAGTCCTTCAAACAATCTCTAAAGCTCTATTGGATTATTTGGGTTAAGGTTTGATTTTTGCCTCTAGATATCACTTTCAGATTTGATTGGCCAATATCATAGACTATTTAGGCCTGATCCACATCTTATTGACAAAATTTTGTGACTTTAATTCATTATTGTTGTCTCTTGTTGAGCAATTTTTCTCTTTTTTGGGTTATTTTGGTTACATTTGGTGGTGTTGTGACCGGTTGTGCATTTTTCATCTAGAAAATTTCTCTTCAGTGTGTTTTAATTGTTTTGTATCGCCCTCATTTGATCTTTCTTGGGCATTTTTTCCTCTAGGGTTGGGTTGTGACCTTTGCAGACCATTGGCCTTGATTACGCCATTATACTACAACCCTATCTTAATGACATTACCCTTCCTCTTTTCACTTTTGGCTTTCGGTTTGGTTGCTTTCAGTGTGTTTCTTTGGTTGGGCTTTGTTTTTCCTAGTCATGACGCTTTTGGAGTGCTTTGCATTCTTTCTTGGGAATATTTTCCTTTGGTTTCTTTTTATATTGTTTTGGTTTCCCATCTTGGTTTGTTTTGGCTCGTTAATTTATAAAATTTGGGATAATTTGCATTCAAGAAGATTTAGAGGTGCATCATAATAGGCATTGGTGTGTTAGAAGGATCTTACCCTCCTTTAGTCAACATTTGAATTGAAAATCGAAAATCACATATAGCTGCATTGGGGTGAATAACTAAGATTCATTCACACCATCTTAGTTTCATGCCAGATCCTGCTTGTGTAAAGAACAACCACTAAAGTCAACATGATAATAAAATTAACTAGATTCATCTTGTATTTTCACTGGTAGTACACCAACACTATCTTAGGCTAGGTTCTTGGAGATAGGAGTGTGAGTTAACTACTCCAAGACTACAAAATTAACTTAGCATCTTGTGGTAGGGAGTTAAATCCATTTGCAGTAGTGCGGCCTGGGAAGCCTTTCTCACAAAAGTGTCAAGCACGCGTCACACTTGGGCTAGGAAAATTGACACAACCCCTTTCACTTAGTTTCAGGTGACACGATACAGTAGAATATCCACGCATACAAACAATGTCATTATCACTTGGGGATCACTTGGGAGGAAACTCTTAAGGGAGATTTGGTCTTAGCTCCTTTTGCGGTTACATTTCCTGCCCTTGCGTGTGGATTTGTCCTATGATTATCCCCTAGGTCATGTTATTGTACGTGGTGACCATAGTGGCCTATATTCTTAGGGCTCATACACAGGTTCAGGGTCAGGTTCATCTTCTCTGTACCTGGGATAGATATTATGCATACTCTATCAATCCTCTCGGAGGGTGCCACACTTCTAATAAGGGCACTTGCACCGAGTTCACAGATTAAAGGGCTAGGAAGCAAGTCACTAGTATAATTGTTCCACCACCAGCTTCTTTGTATTTTGGTTTGTTTGTCCCATATTTTAGGATGTTTCTAGTGTGCGTTGTTTGGGTTGAGTCAATATATTTGGCCTTAGGGTGTTTTGCACTAACGTAATTGATTTAATAAGTTACCACCCTAGCAGAATTTGTTCATCGACGATCACATCGCTCATGGGTTACCTCCTAAACGAGGTGGACTTGTTACCCCTACATGGAGAGTACCCGTCGGTGCTCAAGACATAGACCAGCACATTGTCTTGGATTCTATACCTGGTCTTTCGGATAGTGACTTGATTTATATTGAGACTTTGGCAGACGACTCTAGAGCCCCTGATAGTCCACTGTTGACAGATCCTTTAGGACAGTAGTTATTATGGTTAAATCTTGACGGTTCCACACCTACCTACATTCACGTGCCTTTCTCCATTCTTTACCCTATGGTAGAGGCTGAGATGTCGTTACCTTCTACATCCGCAGTATCAACTACTATGACATCATTTCCACCTCTTAGTGTGGCTATACCCTCTCCTCCATCCACACCTCCTACATATTCTTGGGGCATTCCACTAGTTTCTTCTATGACTCCTGCAAATTTATTGAATGTTTCCATGCCCACACCATATCCTATGTCGACCATGGCACCTTAGCCTAGTCAGCCGATAGGTTCAAGAATTTTTACATCGCATTTTTCCCAAACAACTATTCCTGTCCCGTAGTTAGGCATGGTTACTTCCAGTAATATGTGGGGAGGATCACCAGTTGTCCCTGGTCAATCTAGGGGAAAAATTGTTTCTAGTATGTCACAAGCTTAGTACAGTTCACTTTTTGGAGGGGTGCCACCTACCAGTACTTTTACTGAGGGGGCTAGTTTATCTGGGGGCAACCTTGTTGCCAGTACCATTTCTCACACGGGTTATCCTCCTTACGTCAATGCTACTACGCAAAGTGGTCCTTATTCTATCCCTGGGTATAACCCCATCAGCAACCATGCTTTTCGGGGTCCTTTTCTCTCTTGTGGTACTTACCCTAGGGGGAAACCTCCATTTACCAGTCATGCTGGCTTGTAGCAATCCTATGTCGGGGTGAACCCTTTTCTTCACCATCAGGTGCATCATTCCATAACTTATATGGGGGGACCACACAGTTGGTTAGGGGCTTCTCCCACTGATGACCCATTTATTTAGCTTCAAAATCCTTTTTTATCTTCTCTTGATTTACCAGATTTGGAAAAATTGACTAATGACCCCATCTGTCATGATCCTTCGTGGTCATCGATGCCCGCCAAATTACCATCTGATATTCACAATTTTGAAGGAAAGCTTAGGGATAATCCATCCATACATATTACCACTTATCATTTGTGGTTTTCATCCAATTCTTTGATGGATGATTCTATTAAACTTTTCTTATTCCAACGTACGTTGACTAGGGATGTTGCAAAGTGGTACATTGAGTTAGATGTCACATCCTACAGTTACTTTACCTCCCTAGCTCAAACTTTCTTAACACACTTCTAGTTACTCACTCGGTATGATACCAATTCTAACCTCTTGTCTAATTTCAAACAAGACAATGCCACGTTAATCTCTGATCATATTCATGAGTGGCGTCGTCACAAGTGGTTAGTCAGAACCAAGCTACCTGATGAGATATTATGTAAATGGTTCATTCAATCTCTCCAACCTCATATGGCCAAGGATGTGTCTATGTTGCGAGATGTTATTGAGGAACAAGCTATTTTAGTTTCCAAACACTTGGATCTTATCTATTCACAGTTAGTTATGCTTTACGAAGTACTGCCTAATGCCCCTAGGCCTTCCGTTAACACTCCAAATTTTGTCCTGGCCCGCACGCTGATGGTGTGATCAAGTCTATTTCTGATTCTATGAGCCAACTTGCTGCCCAAATTAGGCAATTGATTGCTACATCTCAAGCCTCAGCAAATGCGTTTGGCTTTGCTAAAGCACCCCCTCCTGAGAAGTCCACCGATGTTCTCATGTGAAGTCCACTTAACCGAAGAAAAAACAACAATTCGGTGGTAAAAAGAATAATAAGCGAAATAAACAAAACAGCCAAACTACTAAGGAGTCTCAACCCAACCCTTAGAGTCAGGGAGGGGGCACTAGTGAACGTCGTTGTAAATTCAAGTTCCCCTGTAAAATTTGTCAAGGCGACCACATTACTCATGAATTCCATCGAATGGATGAAATCCATAGGCTTCTTTCACCTCCATCTGCTCAATAGCCTACCGTTTTGACTCATTCATTCCCTACACAACCCCAAAAACAGATGGTTTCTCAACACTCTCAACCTCCACAAGGGGGAAACGAGGGTCATATTCTCATAACTCATCCATATTCATGTGCAAGGAAGATTTAAATGTGACTACGCGAGCCAAGTCTTATGATATTCTTGAGTCAAGTCCCCCCTCTCAGGACTCATCCACTCCACCTACTTCCATTGGATCTCTCACTTTCGATAAGCCTGTGGAACCCATCTATCGCCCTCCCAAAGGTGTTCTCTAGAAGACTACATACATTCCTTCTTCCAGGGATGCTCAACATGACAGTATTTTTGAAGAACTTTCCCAGGCTCCTCGCGCCATGGCTGACATGGAGGTCTTGTAAAGTTGTCCTCAACAACACAAAGCCTTGTTGTCTTCCAATGGTGGAGTTAACCTGTATGACTCTAGTCTCATCCCCTTGAACGTCGATAAATTTGCTCCTCGTCTTTCACATAAGATTGCTTTCTAGATCGTCGTGCGTATTTACCATCATAATATTCATCACACTTTGATGGATGAGGGCTCTTTGTTATGCATCCAACTCACAAAATAAAAGAAAGAGATAGATCAATGACTTCAAAAGTAGCCTCTTCGAAGGGGAAACCTCCTCTACATTACATAAATGAACAATTCTTGGATGATACAAATGACAATACCTCCTTACTATATATAGGAGTATAAGGGTCACAATATAATTAGAGCCGACATAACAATAATAATGTGAGGGCACAATAATAACAATAGTGGGTTTCTATGGGGCACAATAATAACATTATGGGGACAACATGGGCACAACAATAACAATAAGGGGCTACAATGACAATAATAATAAGGGAATACACTAGTATTATAGGGACCTAACATGCCCCTCTCCTTCAAAAAAGTGTTGTCGTCAATGCTTGAGTAGTTCTAGATGCTTCTGTATAAAATTCTCATCCTCCCATGTGGAATATTCAGCAGGTAAGTTCTTCCACTTGATGAGATACTCTGAAATTGATCGATTTTGTAGTTGTTGAGTTCCTATTTCTGTGACTGCTTTAGGTTCCAATATGATTTTTCCTTCCTTGTCAAGTTCTCGAAATATTATTTGAACTGGGAGCTTGTCACCTATAACCTTCTTTAAGCATGAAACATGGAAAACTAGGTGCACTTGGGAAGATGCTGGAAGCTCCAATTTGTATGCCATAGTACCAATCTTTTGTAACGCCTTTTATGGATCATAATCCCTACACTACTGGCCCTTTTGGCATCAGCCTGTGGAGCGCGGACTGAAGTCTCATCTGAAGCACTCAGGTGCAGAGCCTCTACCCATGTTAAGACCCGATATCACTTAGAACTTCTTACCCACCAACTCTTTCTCTTCTTCTACTTCATTGCCTTAGACTCTTCTAAGACTCCCCTTTTATACAATCTCACAGTCCACCGACCATGGGTAGATCTTTACAGCCGACATGAGACTTTACAAAACAAGGGCGGACAACCCTTTATGAATCTTGACATCTTCACGCTCTGCGACCACAAATTGTGGAGACTTTTCATCTTTATTACAAAATTTGGGCTTTTTTCCCCAAAACATCGGCTTTTAGCCCCAAAACTGACTCTTGGGGGAACCCATTCCCAATAGGCCCCCAACAAGCCCCTAACAAAAACATGGTGACTTTCCCTCAAGTCACTCTACGGGTGCAGAGATCTTGGTGCGAAGACCCCCCAGCTTGACCTATATGACTGCTACTTCGACGGTGCACTACGCAACCACTTTCTTTATCTCCTCGACCAACTGCTCTGTCGTTGGCCCTACACTATTAGCCTGAAGCTTCTGTTGAGTCTCCTGCAGACTAGCCAGGTTGCCTTCAATTGAGGCCATGATTAAGTAGGCCTCATCCAACCAAGGCTTTAAGCGCACCTTCAACACTGCCTCTTTGTGCTGAGCTGCATCTACCTATTCCTTCAATGCATTGGCCTCTTGCAACTTTGCGAGTCTCTGTGTGAGGGAAACAATACACGCTATCCCTTTTACCTCATTGTAGCATTCCTGCATCTCTCGTGCCTATGTTTCCAGCCTCTGCACAATAGGGTCTTCTTGTAGGCTGGTTAGTACTTCAAATGACTGTTCGAAGAGCGTTGTGCAGTCTGCCACTACACTTTCTACTGCCGCTATTGCCTCTGTTATAGTAGTCGCGTGTTGCTCCTTGACTTTCGACGGAGTTGAAGGCTGGGCCCTCAACTGCAACTCTACAATTTGGAGGTTCAGCTCCAGCTAAACATTGCCAACTTTGTGCGGGCGTCGCACACCCCCATAACAAGTTTGTGAGCGCGCACGTCTACCGGCTCATCCTCAAGAATGGACAACTCTAGGACCATTCGGCATGCTTCCTCCAAGGCCTTAATCATGTGTTATTCGTGTCAGTGAGTTTCATCATGGAGGTGATGATGGAATCTCACTGCACACCCATCTGAGTATTGTTGATCTTCTGCTCGGTGATCACCTGCAAAGTGCGTTGTTAACGGGCCCTCAGTTCCGTGTGTTAGAGTCGGTCTAGTAGCCCTCCATCAGCGATCAAAGCTCTTTGCATTTGCATAAATAGGTGTCTCATCAGTGTCATTCTTTGCATTCCGTTAGGCATGCCATAACCCTGATGGAGGAGCTGGTGTCTTTATTCCCCTCTTGGCACTGCTGGATCAAGTTGTTTCAGTCATTAAACTTTTTCAAGGTTATTTGTCTTGTCTTGTAGTCAAAATTTCTAGGTCTAGGGTTTAGGTCAAATTTGTCTTCAAGGTCATGTCTCTGAAGGTCAATAAGTGCTCAGCAAGCCAGAGGGATGATTTCCAAAGTGTTTCTTCGAAATATTCTATCTTGTGCAGCTAATTTTCATCTTGGATTTAAAAACCCTGTTTTTAAAGCCAAGGTCATTTCTCAAAATTTTGTAAAAATTGTAAAAATTAAAAATGATTCAAAGGACAACACGCAACCCTGGCTCCCTTGCCAAGACCCCTCAGAAGCTATCCCTACAAAAATTATCAAGGAAAAACATCAAATCAATCAATTTCAGGACAAAAGGAAACCAAAAAGACAACAACATTCAAAGTTTAAAAAGTGTCATGGAAAAACATTAGAAAGTGGGTTGTGACATGAAATTTATTCAAAGCCAGGCTATAAAGGCTCTATTTCCCTCCATCAAGCTCCATTTTGCATCCAAGTGATAGAGAAATCAGTTGCAAGAGCGTTTGAGTGAATTCGGTGAGTTTGGGAGGCGCGTGACCCGTCGAGACTGGCGCGCGACCCGTTGAAGGCGCGCGACCCGTCAGGGCACCTCCAGCAGTGTAAAAATTACACAGGCGCGACCCGTTGAGGGCGCGCAACCCGTTGGGCAGTGCGCGCGACCCATCAGGGTTTCCTCCACAGAAAATTACCAGCAAGCTGCCAAGCGACCACAAATTGTTCAAGCTTGTCCGGTAGGCCTTCAATCATATAAATTATGGTTTGCTAAAGCTTGAGAAGATCATGATAATATTTTAAGAGCCTTCATTTGCAAGTAAAGACTCCATGTGATTTTGCTTGAAAATATCAAAGTTGCTAGGGTTTGTTTTGTTGTTTTAAGGTATTCCTTTTAATTCCTATTGTTCCTACATTTTCCCACCTCCCATTTCTTACTCCCTTATCACTGTTATTGAATTTCCCTACCAAAAATATTAAGAAATCAAAAATCAAACTTAAAACCCTACCTCCCATAACATCCTTGCAAATGAAATTGTATGATGATGTTGATGTCATGATTCCTCTCTTTAACCCCTGTTTCATATATTTTTCCCAATTTCCCTTCCAAGTCTCCCTTCCCTAACATTTCCCTTGTGCTACTTGTCCCCTTGAAACAACATTTCAAAACAGTTAAAACAACAGATTTCAAAGCAGAAGCAGCAGTACATTTCAGCCACTTTGCCCCTGAAACCATGTTAGAAACCGAAAACGACTATGAGCAAAGTGATGATCGTGAGTCAACACCAGAAGTTGAGCCTGCTCCGGAACATGAAAAACCACTATTGGGCCCAAATGCATGTATGCAAGGCAAAAATGAAGGTGCTCCAAAGGCGGTTGGCCAAAGCACAAAAACGAAGAAAAAGGTCCAACCCCCTCCACATCTTGGCCAAGGCTTCCTTGAAGGAGCATGGAACTAAATAGCTCAGCCCCAGCACAAATTCCAAGAAATTTTGAGCATTTTGGGTGATTTTTGGTTTTTAAGGCAAAAAACAGGTTTTTCCGCTTGACGGGTCTCACCCCCCGCGCGACCCTTTCATTTGGCTACTCCGTTCTGGGAAAACTCAGCATTTCTGGATTTTTCATGAAAATTTACACATGCTCACCCATTGCCAAGAGATTTTATGAAGTTTTGGGCCTCCTGAAAGTCAAAAAACAAGCAAAAAAATGACTTTCTGCCACATTTTTGACACACAGAAATCAGTCTTGGGAGATTGCAATTTTGGAGGGGCAAATGACAACCAAATTCAGAAATTCCAGTTGGGTTGGAAAGTAGACTCACATACCTTTCCAACAAGCCTACGCTTGCCTCATTTGGACACCTGAAAGTGCCTCAAAAGTGCTCTCAAAGGTGCGCGACCCGTCAGGGTTTGGCGCGCGACCCGTCAGGCAAATTGCTCAGGATTTCAGCCTACAGCTCAGCAAAACACAGTTTTTACTGTGTTTGACTTTTTGGAGTTGATTTTTATCCTTCTTGTTGTAAATTATGTAAATTTATGACACTTTTACACTTATGTATCTCTTCTGGAAGATTCATTCATGAGATAGGTGAAAATTAAATGAATGAATTGGTTTCCTAGTTTATAGAAGCAAGTTGTTTTGACTGCCTAGTTTTCAGTGCTTAGTTTAGAATTGGTTGAAACAGCTCCTAGGATAGTGAGCTCTACCCCTAGAGGCAGGGAAAGATGTTAGATGATCTATATTATGTACTCTCTTGCTCATTTTCATGGTTGGACTCTTCAGGGAGAAGCTCTTATTGTATTACTCACTGTATCTCTGCAATTTTTGGCAAAGGAAGACCAGGGTTTTGCAGTCCTTTTTGGGATTCTTGTGGTCACATGTATTGATGGTGTGTTTCTCTTTGTACTTGTAAGTGTGTTATGTGAATCATTTCCTTACTTTTCCTTCTGCACATTAGGCAAATGAAGTGTTAAAGTAGAACTCATGACTGTCATGCTCTGCTTTTAAGTTTGCTTAATATCAATGTTTTCGACTGTTTAAAGGGAATTCAAGGTTATTTCTTGCTCTCTTTAACTCCTCATCGGTCATTCTCATCCATCCATCTCTATTAAAGGCATCAATACTGTTTCCTACCTCACCCCAAAGAACCCCCTGCGAAAACTGTGTCCAATCCCCGCACCTAAAATTGCCATTTCCCCAATTTTCCACCAAAAACCCTAAAAATCCCAAATCAACCCTTTTGATCAGTTTACTAGCCTAAAATCAGTGTTACCCTATTGGTTATCTCGCCCATTGAAGATCTTTATCGAGAAAGACTGGAGAGAGCCCTCTCCTGCCCCGTAGGGCTAGCTACGAGGCTAAGTGGTTTGATGTTGCCTTGAGGTTTACCTTTCTCAGTCTGAGGTGAAATTTCAAGCGCTAACACCGTGATCGCCCCATCCTGTAGTAGGTGGAACACCTCGCTAGGAAGCACTACCAAGTTCAGCCCTACTCCCTTGAGTGCGCTGACAACAGGCTTGTCAACTTTAGTCTCTGTCGTCAGTGCTCCATCTGGCAGCACTATGGCTTGGGAGTCCCTCGAGTCCAACATCTCGGCGTCTTCTAAAGTACCAATTGCCAAACTGGTGGATGCCACACTGGTCTATGATGCTTGAATCTTCAGCTCTCGTAGATTCACCTGAATGGCCCCGCAATGCCTGTTGTTGTTGCTGCTCAAACCGCTACAACAGTTCTGCAACTTTATCTTGCACTGTATCTCTAATGTCATTCAAATCCCCCTCTGTTAGGGTGATCGGGTCCAAGAATGTCTTGATGGCCTTGGAATTCTTCCACGACCCTACTTTTTCTTGTCCCCTTGGACGCTTGATACAGAATGGAGGTGTCTGCAGGTCCACTCCTCTCTACTATGTCTGATCGTCCTCTTCTTCCACTTCTCTTTGTTAGAGTCACGCTCCTCTCCTCCTGTCTATCCACCGGTGTCCTATGTAGAAACGTGGTCTGCCTTAGCCTTATCCTCAGCTTCCTTTCTCCTTTTCTTAGCCATTTGCTCCATCTTGAGCTTGGCTTCTTCCTTCTTCCATTGCGTGACGATCTTACTGGATCTGGAAGTCAAGTCTGAGGTAGTGCACCATTCTCTAGTCCAGCTGTCAATTACCTCTTGAATCGCATCATCCGTTGCCAAGTAGGGAAAGTCATTCCACTTTTGCTTGGGGTCCTTCCCTACTCTTATGGATACGTGATGGAAATCAGCCCTGAATTCCACATACAACTGCAATTTATCAAAGACAATAGGTGACAACTGCGGCTTACGGTTGATGGCCATGTGTGCGTTCATCTCCATCAAAATCCAAAAGATATTGTTGTCCTTGATTTTTTGAGGATCCTTAGTCACCTACAACGAAGTGTACTTCATAGCCTCAGGTAAGTCTGGCGTGACCGAGGGAAATTAACTGTCTTTGGGTAACTCCCAAGCTACCAACACGATGGACAACAAGAGCAACGCATAGTGGAAGGTCTTATTGAGATCCTGCGCTTGCGGCAGTTCGCAAGGAACTCACTGCAGAGGTAGCACACCCAATTAAACTGAACCTCCTCTGTGCATTGGTTGGCTAGAGCCACGATGGGCATCGGTTGGCTAGAGCCACGATGGGCATCGGTACTTCATCAGAGCGACACTTCCGCATGAACTTCCATGCCAAAATCTATGTGGCCACTTTGCCCACAGGGTTGGAAATGCTTGTAATAGCATAGCCGCGTGGCTTCTTTACTAATCCAAACTTCTTCTTCATGGCCTCCACGAGGGCCAGCTCACTCACCTTTCCACCAAACATCATAGTCGTATTATCCTTTGAGTATGGAAGCCTCATGATCTTATGGATCAGTGTATCAGTGATGGGTATTGGCTCCTCCAGCCACAAACACCCTTCATGTACCAAGCACAGTAGCTGCTTGATTACCAGCAAGGTAATGGGTTTGCGATTGTAATGTGGCACCCATAGCAGGTTGAGCAAGCCCGCCTTATCCACGCCTTTGAGCCACTTCCACGGTACCAACGTGACCATCCTAGTTGTATTATGGAGAACGTGATGCATCAGCTAGTCTCTTTCCAAGTGAGGGAATCACTCGATGTCATCTAAGTCCTAGTCCTCCAATTTCAACATTGGAATCTGCCCCAACCGTGGTCCTTCAAAAACAATCTAGTCCAACAACAGAGGTGTGTACAAAGTGACCTTGCTCTCGTCAATGTCCTTAGGCACCTTGGCCTTGCCCTTGCATGGAGGGACATACTTAGGGAATTTAGTAATGGGGTCAGATACCTCAACTTCAATGTCCTCCATTTCTATCCCAAGATCCTCATCATCCATTGGGATATCCTCAATTTCTTCCTCCTCTGGTTCTAGGTTAATTGTTTTGCCCTTTTCTTATGCAGTGGGCTTTTCCTTCGGTGGGTTTCTTCTAGGTGACGCATGCACTGGCTGCAGTGTCGTCATCTGTGGGGACTTTAGTTGGTATCTCTGCACCCTTCGGAGCACCTCCCTCTACTTCCATAGCAACCTCTGGCACAGCCCCTTCGGCTGTCACCACTTCCCCAATATCTACAGTTTCTTCCGGTGTCGACATGATGCTATTCAACAGTTCTTGTGTCTCCTTTGGAAATTGCTCCAACACCAAACTCGTTATCAAAGATTCAAAGAATTCATGGTTCATACGCATTTGAGAGCTCAACAACTCAATGCTCAAAATACCAAGTGTTCTTCGTTGGGCAGGCACATGTAATTTATAAGCCATTTTGAATTCAAATCAGACTGTTCCCACCAAAATCAGTTCATTAATGCTAGATTGGTGGCAAATTTTTAAGGATCTTGCCCATAAATTTCGTCTTAAATGCCACCCCCCCACTCCATTTGTCCATTTTTTCATCGTCAAATCATGAACAGTGACTTTAATGGTCACTTTCTGGATGACCTGTGCAGTTTTTTCCTGGGTAGCGCATCCTTCTGCGTTCTTCTGTGGTCTTGGTGACATCTCCTCGTTCCATGCAGTTTCCTCATCACGTAGTTCCCCAACCCAGGAAGTGTAGTTTATAGTCCCGCGCCTCCTTTCACTCGAGTGCTAAGACTATGCTACCTTCATATAGTCACCTAGCCAGATCACTAGCATATGGCTTCAATTGACTACCATTCACCTTTCCAGGGAAGGGCTCCCCATTTAACTTAACCAACTGAATTGCTCCACCGTTAGTAATCTCTTTGATGAAATAGGGCCCCAGCCAGTGCATCCTAAATTTTCCTAGAAATTTATCAAACTTATTGTCATATAACAAAACCATATCATTTACCTTGAAGGTGTGCAGTTTAATGTGTCGATCATGCCATGCCTTTTCGCGCTCCTTTTGAACTTATTGATGAAATCCAGCTAGAAATCAATCCTCCTCAAGCTCTGCTAGCTACGCGAGCCTCTCTTCCAAGGCTCCGCAGTCTACCATTCCTGTGAGTGCTGCTATGTGCAGAGTAGGTACAATGTATTCCATTGGAATTACAGCTTCTATGCCATACACGAGTCTGAAAGGCGTTTTCCCAGTCAACTTCTTGCAAGTCGTCCTGTAAGCCCATAGCACCACTAGTACGTCCACATCCTAGTCACTTTTTTGAGCATTGCAAACCTTTGTCAGTGCATTCTCTAGTCTCTTATTGAAGGCCTCCACTGTCCCATTGGCTTGTGGGTGATAGGGTGTTCTCTTATGATGACACACCTGAAATTCTTCCGTTAGTACGCTGATTGTCTCATTAAGGAAGTGCATACCATGATCGATCATCAAGATCTTTGGACAACCAAATCTCGTCAATACGTATTCAAAAATAAACTTCGCTACTGTCACACTGGTACAGTCCTTCATAGGATACGCCTCTGCCCACCTCGTCAAGTATTCAGTCGCGGTGATGATGTACCACACACCTGTCTTCTTTCCCAGAGGCTGAATTGGGCCCACAAAGTCGATTGCCCATTTCTCGAACGGTTGTAACGTCACCTACATCAACAGAAGTTCATCCTCCGTGATGGCCTTCTAGTCCTTGGACATGCGTCACAGGGCCTACAATATGCTTTCACGTCCTTATATAGAGTTGGCCACCACAATCTAGCACGGAGAACCTTCTGCGTTGTTGCTTTTCCTACATAATTTCCTCCTACAGCTCCTCCATGAGCCTCCGTGAGGATGTTGCTTCGCTTAAAGTCAGGTACACAGCGTCACAATATCTCGTCTGACACCATTTTGTACCATTGTCCTGTAATGACGAAGAAGTTTTCTGTGCATACTACTAACTCCTTCTGTTGGCTCGTATACCCTTCTGGAGCAGTCCCTATTGTCAGGAAATGTATGATATCTTAAAAGTGACTGTCCGCGATGTGCACTGCAAAGAGCTATGCATCAGGCAGTCCTTCCTCCAAATTAGTGGGCTCCTCTCCCATTTCGATGCGTGGCATATGATTTTGTCCCACATTCAATCATCCAGGATTCACAATAACTTCAAAATCATACTCCTGGAACAATAACAACCACCTGCTGATCTTCCCCCCAAAACAGGCTTATTAACTAGGTATTTCAACGCAGAATGATCCGTATATATCTTAAAATGTCCACCCAGCAAATAGTGCCTGAACTTTTGGAGCGCATATACCATGGCCAGTCCTTCGTGCTCTGTAGTGGAATACTTCTTCTCAACCTTGGACAACTTCCTGCTCGTGAATGCTATAGGATGGTCCAATTCCCCCTCGCCCCCCTGTGTCAGCACAACCCCCAGTGCAATATAAGAGGTGTGCACGTGCACGTGAAATTCCTTCTTCCAGCCTGGGAAGACTAGGATTGGGGCAGTGACCATTTTCTCTTTCAGCACATTCAAGCTCTTCTGTCATTCATCATTCCAACAGAACGTAGCATCCTTTTTCAACAATTTCTCCATGGGCGTGGTGATCTAGGCATAGCTCTTGATGAACTTCCTATAATACCCGGTATGGCCTAGAGTTGCGCGCAACTGTTTCACATTCCTTGGCCCCTCCAAGTTGATTATCACTATGTTCTTCGTGGGGTCTACCATCATTCCCTATTTGCATACCACATGCCCTAGCAAGATCCCAAAAGGGACACAAAACAGACACTTCTTTAGATTGAGTGCGATCTGATATCTCTGAAATGTATCTAACATTAAACGCAGACTTGCCACATGACGCTTAACCAATAAAAGCATTGTCCAACTGTCAAAGTACACCTCTAGCAACTTATGGATGAAGTCTTTGAAGGCCACAATGACTATGCGTGAAAATATTGATGGCGCATTCTTCTACCCAAAAGGCATTACAGTATACTGAAAACATCCCCATTCTGTCACAAAGGTCATCTTGCTTCTATCCTCATGCATGAATTTGATCTAATGATACCCAGAGAACCTGTTAGTGAAAGAGTATGCTTCTCGGCCGCCTACCTTATCCAGGACTTCATCAGTGAACGGGGTCAGGAAGGGGTCATGCACGCAAGCATCATTCAACTTCCAGACATCCATGCATATCCTTATTTCTTCTTTCAATTTCTTTTTCTCAACCACTATTAGGCTTACCCAATTGGATTCTTCCACTGGTTCATGCCACGATCATCTTATCTAACTCAGCACGAAACCTTTCCTTATACTTAGGATTAAAGTGGTAAGGTTTTTTCTTTACGAGCTACGTGTCCAGCTTCAGGGTGATCTTCATGAGACCTAGGTTGCCTATTATTCCTTTTAAATCAGAGAAATTCGTGGGGAACAAATCCTGATATCCACGAAGGAGCTCAGCGACCTTGTCTAGCATCGCATCATCCCATTAGTCCCCAATATTTGAAAATTTTGGTTCCGCCTTTGTGCCAATGTTGACCTGCTTGGTTTTCGGTGGCGCGGTTATGTCAAGATCCTCTATTTGGGGACCTTCAACCTCGTGGTGACCTTTAGTTTCTGAAATATTAACTTTTCGAGGATCCTCGTCTTCTTCTTCAACGGTCACGTTATAGCATTCCAGTGTAATGCTCGGTTGGGTAGTCCAGTCAAGTTGGATCAGGTCCAAAGGATCTTGTGGTATCCTAAAGATTGATGCTTTAACCTCATTTAGCACTGCGTCAATACAGTCAAATCCATCCTCAAAGCTGTACATCATTAGAAATCCCTGGCGCAGGATGTCCCATTCTTTAGTGCCATGGTGGAGCTTGGTTTCCAAGTACTAATTCATTGGTATGGTGCCTAGGGTATGACAAAATAGATGCACCCATTTAGGTTGAGGCTCCACTCCATATGCCTTAGTCCATTTGGCCAAGTGATCACGCAAGTCATCCCTTCCATCATACTTGTTTGTCATCCGCACTTTTGGCTTCCCAAAACGCATTCTCATCATCCTCCTATAGTCCCGCCAACCCTCGAAACTATCCTTATGCGTACCCCACCATCTTGCAGGTGTATCACGCAGTACCCAGTCCAAGGCCTAGAAGCGATGTTTCTCTAGCACTTCTCTTTCAAATGCATCCAAAAAGCAATCAACATCAGTTAGCCCATCATAATGAGGCAGATCCTTGACTTTGGATGACACACAGTGCAACGACTTGGTCATCATATTACAACGTAGTGTCGATACTTCATGCAGCCAGTTCTACCAATGCTCTAATTCTTCATCCAAATCTGACGTGCAAGAGCTTTCGTGATCCCATGCAATACGTCTGTCCACTGTCAGATTCACCCAATCCTAGTCTCACGTTGTTATCTTGTAAATATGGTCCATATCATCATTGCTTTCATAATCTCAGACTGGTTTTGTATAGCATGGTCCCTCCGTGGGATCCAGTGACACCACTGCACGAAGCGAATTCTTTTCAAATATTATATTCCACTTCTTCAGGTTGATTACCCCATTCATGTTAGTGGCCCAATTGATTCCACGGAGTGCAAGGCAGGGATCGTTATCATTCATAATTTCTATTACCTCAAAATCTGCCAGTGTGCTTGCGCCCTCGATGTAAACTGTGACCCCTTGTAGCCTCCCCATTGGGATAATTTTCTTTGGATTCGCCATTCTTAACTGTATCGAAGACCACTGGAGTGCAGGTATCCCCATTCTTTCCCAAGTCTATTTTGGTAAAACATTTGCGTCGGACCCCAGATCCAGGATAACTTGGTCCATCTCGTATTCCCCTATCTGCGTAGTGAGTCTCATTTCCCGCTCGGTCCTTGCCTTGTGCTTGCCAAGCTTCCTTACCACGCGCAGTTCACTAGTAGTGCCATCCTTACCAGCGCACAAATTGATCAGTTCCTGCAGGCCCTTCATAACCTTACTATCATGGAGTAGATTCATACAGGTCTCCAAGAATGTGGTAATCATGGATGGGTCCATTTCTTCAGTTGATTTCTCTTGACTTCCTGAGGTAGAGGCCTCAGTGAAGCTTTTATTTTCTTCCATAAATGTTTCTTTTGTGCACTCCAAATAAAACCCAGTCTCCTTTTCTGGCGCTTTGTGGACCCATTTGCCTTCTGCAGGCTGCTTCCCTTTATCCTCCCCAGTCGTGGTTCTGCTTCACAGCATAATGTTTACCTTAGGGTCTTCCTTGCAAGGCTCAACCCTCATCATCTATAGGTTCTGCGTCGTCTGCGGAGGTTGCGCCTGCTTTTCATGAATCTTTGCCAATAATATTGGGCAATCCTCAGTCACGTGGTCAAAATGAGTATAGTAGTGGCATGACAATTGCATCGGATTCAGACAATCCCTCGCGTAGTGTCCTGGGCCTTCGCAATTGTAACAAACCAGCTTCCCTCTGCCTCTCCCAGGCCCTCCTCCACCTAAGCCTTGACTGGGCCCCTGATACTCACCTCGCGTTCCCCCAATGCCTTGGTCTGGAGGCTACGTTTCTGCCTGTACCCTGTATGCAGGTGTCCTGTCCATCATCAATTCATAACTTTGACAATTGCGCTCGTCATGGCTTATTGATTGATAGAAATTGTAGAACAGTTGTTGCGGTGTTTGTATAGATTTTTGTGGCAAATGGAAATTATCAGTCATATGTTTCCCTGCTACCTGACATATAGCACACCATAGCACAGGTCCTGCACTTGGCCTTGTTGTGGCCTTTGGTTGTAGAGAATTGGTCCTCCTGCTACAACATAGTTCATGAAGACTAGGCAGTGATCCTTGTCATGCCCCTGATCCTTGCATTTTATGCACCAAACTTCTTCGCGTTCCTTTTTCTGAGCTGTTCTGTCCTGCTTTAGACTTTTCATCTCGAGACAAAGGTTTTGCAACTACACAGGAATCTGTTGAACCCCCAGATTCAGATCTTGCATCGGTGTTTCATGTAGTCTCATTGCCATCTCCAAGTCTTCTACCTTAGTCGTAATCTTCTATTGTGAAAGCGCAACCCTTAGGTGAGGCAGGAGCGAAGCCACGAACCATTTGCGGTGCTGCCCATCCTTTAAATTCATATTAGCTTCACGAATTTTACACTTCCATCTCTGATCTAACTCCCAAGGGGTCTCACCTGGCTTAATCATGATTTCCTTGAATCCAATAATCGACTGCGCTTCAGACTTAGGCCTACTGAATTCTTTATTTAGTGCTGTATGGATCTCTGCAAGCGTAGATTCCTGTTTATCATTAGACTACTTGATGTACTAGGTTAGCGCGTGATCCTGCAAAGCACTAACCAAAATTTCCTTCTTCATGTGATCATCTGTGACGTCTTGAACTTCCCATATAGCCTTTATGACAAACCAAAATTGGTCTAGGTCTTCATTCCCTACGCCCTTGAATACAGGTAGTTTTACAAAGTTCACCATATTTGACAGTGGAGGTGGTGGTGGTGTTGGTGATGGGGTGAGCGGTGGAGGCGAGGATAGAAGCGGTGTGGATGGATGGGATAACAGTGGAGGCAGTGTAACTATTCGTGGGAACCCTTGTCTTGTCAACTGACTAGCACTCAAGGGAGAGGTCTACGGTGCTCCTTCATCGTCACTTAAAGGAGGTCCGATCAGCGAGCTATACTCAACACCTTTTCTTCCTCTGTCCTTGAAAGGTTTTCCTCTTCGTGTAGCTCCAAACATCAAGGTAACCTCATAACCCAATGTTCACACAAGAGAATATTAATCCAAGTATTCTGTGATTTTAAATACTTACCATGCGGTCCTTTGAAGAAGCGATGCTCTGCTTCACTATAAATTACAGAGGTATCGAACACGAACTCTGTCATGAATCATCCTATGATGTGGTTGATCCAATGGTTGAAAAAATGTGCAATTTTATCTTCAGAAGCTTCTAACCTCCTTACTAGCTCCGGTGTCCAAACAATCAGCTTGTCAAGCCTCCACCTCCTTGGTCGTCTTCCAACTTCACGATCCACTCGTATAACTCAACCGGGAAGGAACAAAAGAAGATTCCATGTATTTTTGTGTACAAGTATCTGTCCAACCACTTTTATTTCATCAATCACAAATTCTTGTTTTCTTGCGCCATGAATTCATGGATCTTTTTATCCAACCAGGTTTCGATTTCTTTCTTAGTTGGATTCTAATGATATGACATCACACATCTCATTATGTAGATACTGGTCCCAGCAATGGATCCATTTGTTGGCTTGATGGACCCTGACCTAGGTTTAGCGTTAGTTAGCCAAGCAAATCCCTACACTACTGGCCCTTTCAGCATCAGCCCGCGGAGCGCAAACCGAAGTCTCACCCGAAGAAGTATGGGGGGATGCAAGAACCAATTTTCTGCACTCTGAGATGGTCATGATGTCGATCTACACTTCCTGATCCTCCCTTCATGTAGATCAATAAGCCTTTAGGGCTTATCGATGTTCTTTCTCTTCTGTCCTTCAATGCCTCCACGAAGGTATCTGACTAATCTTCGTGCAGCCCTAACCAGAGGTCCAATCACTTACTCGCCCCTACGGCTATGTTACTATATAATTTCCCAAGTTATCTTAAGTGTTACCTAATATACCATGCATTTACAATTATCTTCATGAAAACCTATATTCTTGCTCGTCTTCAATTAATAGATATATTCAAATACATTTGCGCATCAAATAAGCATTATAATGTAAACCAAGATCGTAACATAATATAATCAGATGCATTAAACAACGACAATATACACAATGATTTGCAGAATACTTCTCTTTATTGATATCTCAAGTTCAGTACAGACTCTATCCACCTTGCGCACACAGCTGTAGGGGTCCGCACACTTAGCTGTGAACTTCCACCCTAAGCCTTTGCGCACTCAGCTATAGAGCCTCTACCCATGCTAAGACCCAATATCACTTAGAACTTCTTACCCACCAACTCTTTCTCTTCTTCTACTTCATTGCCTTAGACTCTTTTAAGACTCCCTTTTTATACAATCCCATGGTCCGCGGACCATGGGTAGATCTTTACAGCTGACACGAGACTTTACAAAACAAGGGCAGACAACCCTTTATGACTCTTGATATCTTTGCACTCTGCGACCATAAATTGTGGATACTTTTCATCTTTATTACAAAATTTGGGCTTTTTGCCCCAAACATGGGCTTCTAGCCCCAAAACTAACTCTTGGGGAAACCTGTTCCTAACAAGCTACAATGACAATAATAATAAGGGAATACACTAGTATTATAGGGACCTAACATGCCCCTGTCCTTCAAAAAAGTGTTTTCCCCAATTCTTGAGTAGTTCTAGATGTTTCTATATAAAATTCTCATCCTCCCATGTGGAATCTTCAACAGGTAAGTTCTTCCACTTGATGAGATACTCTGAAATTAATCGATTTCATAGCTGTTGATTTCTTATTTTTGTGACTGCTTCAGGTTCCAATATGATTTTCCTTCCTTGTCAAGTTCTGGAAATATTATTTGAACTGGGAGATTGTCACCTATAACCTTCTTTAAGCATGAAACGTGGAAAACTGGGTGCACTCGGGAAGATGCAGGAAGCTCCAATTTGTATGCCATAGTACCAATCTTTTGTAACACCTTGTACGAACCATAATACTTTGGTGATAATTTATTATCCTTCTTAGCTTGCTTAAGGGATATTTATTTGTATGGTTGTAGTCATAAAAATACCCAGTCACCTACATCAAAACTTCTTTCATTGCAATGTTGATCTACCTGTTGTTTCTTTCTATTCTGTGCCAAAGTGAGGTTATCCTTTAAGAGTTGGAGAAAGTGTTGTTGATGCTCGATGTGATCTTCCACTGCTTGGACCTTAGAATTTTATCTTAAATATGATGTGATGGATGGTGGATGATATCCATAAAGTGCCATAAATGGGGTCATTTTTGCTGCAGTATGGAAGGAAGTGTTATACCACCATTCAATCAAAGGAAACCATTTGACCCAGTGTGTCTATTTATCAGATACAAAGCAACAAAGATATCCTTCCAAAAATTTGTTCACTATCTCAATTTTCCCATCAAATTGAGCATGATAAGATGAGCTATGAGCTAACTGAGTATCTAGACAAGAAAATAATTTTGTCCAAAATTTTCTAGTGAAAATGGGATCTTTGTCACTTACAATAATCTTTGGGTTTCTAGGTAGCTTCTGAATTGCTTCCATAAATGCAGTAGCAACTGTACTGGATTTAAATGGATTAGATAATGCACAAAAGTGTGCATACTTGATAGGTCTATCAACTACCACCATGATGACACTCTTTCCTTCGGAATTGGGTCAACCTGTGATAAAATCAATTGACAGCTCGTCCCAATGTTGACTTGGAATGGATAAAGGTTGTAATAGACCTAGGGTCTTAATTGTCTCAACTTTATTTTGTTAGTAAACCAAACATTCCACCACAAACTTTTGAATATCAGATTTAATGCCATCCCAAAAAAATTCCTTCTTAACCTTGTGGTAAGTTTTTAAAAATAGTGAGTTCCATCCTAAGGGAGAGGTGTGTAATTCCATAAGAATCTTTTGTTTTAGTTGGGAATTATTATAGAGGCATAAGCAATATTTGTACCATAAAGAATCATTTTTCCAGCTAAATGTATCAGATGTACTGGGATCTTGTTGTAACTTTTGAATGAATGTCGACACTTTTTCATCATTCTTCCATTCATCCCTTGCTTTGTTTATATAATAAGGTTGGATAATAGAAATGGTGCAAAGCAATGCTTCCACATCCTCATCCTTTCTTGAGAGTGCATCTGCAACAACATTTTTCTTCCCTTTTTTGTAGATGATTTCAAAGTCATAACCCAACATCTTTGTGACCCACTTTTACTGCTCTTATGAAGATAATCTTTGTTCTAAAACGTATTTAAGACTATCATGATATGTTTTTACCTTGAAGTGTCTTCCCATTAGGTAAGGTCTCCATTTCTTAAGTGCATGTAGTATTGCCAACATTTCCTTCTCATAAATAGCTTTGTTTAAATACTTTCCTTTGATTGGATGACTTTCGAAAGCAATGGGTCTTTCTTCTTGCATTAAAACAACACCAATTCCATTTGTTGAAGCATCACATTCCACAATAAAGGTTTTTGCGAAGTCTAGCGTAGCTAAGGCCGGTGCTTGGCACATTGACTTTTTAAGATGTTCAAAGGCCTTTGTTGCTTCTGGAGTCTTAGAAAATGTATCTTTCTTTAGTAATGTTGTTAGAGGTGCTGCTATTCTCCCATAATTCTTAACAAACTTGCGATAATACCCTGTCAACCTGAGAAATCCTCGCAGATGCTTTATGGATGTGGGGATTTTCCATTCCTTAATGGCTTTAATTTGTCTAGGGTCTACATTAACACCTTCATGAGATATAATATGACCTAGATGTTCTGCCTCTTGTACTCCAAAGAAACATTTGGAGGTTTTTGCATATAATTGTTTCTCTGCAATAATTTGAGCACCTTATCAACATGTTGAACATGATCCTTCCAAGACTTGTTGTAGATTAGTATATCATCAAAAAATACTAACACATATTTTATAAGGAAAAGTTTGAAAATGGAATTCATCAAACCTTGAAATGTAGAAGGTGCATTGGTAAGGCAAAAAGGCATGACCAAAAATTCATAATGACCCTCATGAGTTCTAAATGTTGTTTTCAAAATGTGTTCAGTATTCATTATGATTTGATGATATCTTGAACTAAGATCCAACTTGGTGAAGTAAATTGATCCATGCAATTCATCCAATAATTCATGAATGATAGGAATGAAAAATTTATCTTTAATAGTGGGCTTGTTGAGATCCCTAGAATACGAACACATGTGCCATGATCCATCCTTCTTGCACACCAATACTACTGGGGAAGAGAAAGAACTTTGACTAGGTTGAATTATACCAGCCTCTAGAATTTCTGCAACCATCAAAGGATCTGATCTGTGAAAGATCCCGTTAACCCTAAGGACATGAAGGGTGTCTACTTGATCCCTTGTTCTTGTGGGGCCCCCTATATTGGGGAAACAGGTCGCTCCATCCATTAAAGGATATGCGAACATGCAGCGGACCTAAGACATGGGAGATCCAAGTCTTCAGCGTTAGCTGAGCATGTGGAAAAGACCAAGCATCAGGTGTGTATTGAGGAGGCCAAGGTGGTTGCCAAGGTTGCTCAGTTCCACCATCGTAAATTGAGGGAAGCTATTGAGATTGAGAAGAGGCCGAGCAATCTCAATAGAGATGATGGTTGGAAAATCAGTAGGTGCTGGATTCCGGCACTCTCTTCTTAGTCGATTTTTCTGCCTTCTTTTTTTTTTTTTACTATTAATTAATTAATTTATTTTTATTTTTTAGTAAACATCATAATTTTATAGTATATATAATTATCAATATTTAATTTTATTAAATAAATAAATTACCTTTTTAAACTAGCCTTACATTTTTTTTTAATTACTTTTTAAAATTATATATATATATATATATATATATATATATATATATATATATATATATATATATTCGATTATTAATAAATAAATTATTAAAAAAAAATTAATTAATTAATTAATATCTTTCTCTACCTATGATATATATATATATATAATTTTAATAATAATTATTAAATTAATTTAAATAAATAAATAAATTAATTGTCTTTTTAATCTAACCATTAAAATTATTTGACTTATTATCCTAACTTTTACCTTAATAACCTAATTTTATAACATTTATTATATAATATATAATATATATATATATATATATATATATATATATATAATTGTTAATAAATAATTTAAATAAATAAATAATTACATCTTTAACCTTAAAATTATTTTATTTTTATTTTAATTAATTTCCATAAAAATAAACTAACCATTAAATTATTATTGAATAAAAATACTCGTCAACCTAATATTATGATTTTAATATATATATATATATATATATATATATATATATATATATATATTATATATATATATATATTATAATAATATATATAATACCAATATTAATTATTAAATAATTTGAATAAATAAATAAATTTTCTTTTAAAACCAACCGTTGAAATTATTAATCCTAACTTTTAATAACCTAATATTATAATTTATATATATATATATATATATATATTTATAAATAAATTCCTTTTTAAAACCAACCATTTTACCTAATTTAACTTATTTCCATAGAAAAATAATAATAAAAATAATAATAATATTAAATTAATAAATAATAATTTGACCTGGCTCCTAAGGTCAAAATTAGCCGTTAGTCAATCTAGCCGTTGGAGACTCTGCTCAGACTATTTATCATGCTAAGCTGGATCTGTTTCTTCAACTTGTCCTGACAATGAACCACACTAGTTGGTTCGAAACGCGTCGACAAATGTATGTCTACATGTGATTTACGCCGAAGTTTTTCTTGCAAAAAACCATATGTTCTATTTCACTCTTTTGGGCATAGGGATATCTATAAGACCTTATGTTTGGAGGAACACTTCCTAGAATCAAATGAATAGCATCATCATGATCATGAATAGGTGGGAGGCATTTGGGAGTCTCAAATACCTTGTGATGATTGTCCAAGACTTTTTTGGAGATTTGGATAAATAGAGGTTTTCGATGTGGGAACCTATAGTGAACATAATTGTGCAATTACGCCTTGTTTTTCTTTATTTAGAAGCTTTTTCATGCCGTTAGAGCTGATTATCGTTCCCATATAGAAGCCCTTTGCATGTGCCCAGCTATTGGCACACTTAGTGATGAGCCTCGGTATTGCAACAAGAATGCTGCAACTCCCAAGGCTACCGACTTTAATTATCAGCCTTGGGTTCGTACAAACTTAAGAGGTATCGGCACTATATGTGCAGCATACAATGTGTCCTTTGATGTCATGATGTAATGGATTGCATGTACTGAAGTCAAATCCTAAACTAATTGTGGAAAATGAAATGTTCGAAACGAAACCTTAACCTATTGCAAGAAAGAAAGTACAAGGAAAGAGACTGAAATCAAATACTAAAACACACCATTTTCTAACTAACTGCTAAGAGGCTTTGCTTCAAAAGAATACTATGTTAACATGTATGCAATCCTACTGTCCTAAGCATGCAGATTCAAACCATCAAACCTTCTACTATTGTGCATGTAAATGAATAAAATAAATCTGTTTTTATTTTTGTTTTTTTTCATGTGAGAGTGTGAAAGCTAATATCTTTTGGTGATGTGGCAGGTGGCTTGGAGATGATGATGAATGGTTAGAAGGCTTGGGAGACAAGTAGGGACCCTTTTCTAGCTTCCTACAGCTTTTTCCTCAATTCGGACTCAAAACGGGGTTTCCTATAGGATGGTACATGATTTCCTATAGGATGTCCTAAAAGCCTACAGGATACAGCCATGAGAAAAAGGATGGATGTTGAAGGTGATGAAAATCTTAGGGAAGGTGGTTGGTGGATGGAATGAGGCAAGGGAGTGCCTAGGACTACTTCAAAACTTAAAACCAAAGTTGGGAGATGGTTGGATTTGATCAAAAAACTTGGATAAGTTTCCTTGTGAAATGATGAAATTGGTGATAGTTTAGTGAAATAAAGTGAGGACCATGAGTGGATGGAGTTGGGATGAGGTTGCTGACTATGAAATCTCTTTGTACTTCTGAAACACCTGCACTGCATCAAACATTGGCATTTACCAAAAAATCATGCAAACAAGAATAGTTTAAATTATCTAAAGGAAACAAAATTTCATGAGCTAGCTGTCTACTTCATGCATGAGGAAAACTTTGTGGAATGATATAAAACATTAATGAGATCTAATGTAAGACTGAAGATAGAAGAAATGGAAATAAAATCCTACCCTTGAAAACTAGCAAAATGTTGACCTAAGTGTGGAGCAAGAGGGTTAAAATGGTATTGATGGCATGGAGGTTAAGCAAAGGCCTAATCCCAGCTTCAATGATGACTTTTCTCAATTCAGGCTCAAAACAAGCTTTCCTACAGGATGCTACAATGATTTATTACAGGATATACATATTTACTATAATTCATCAAATGACCAAGAAAATCAAACCAAAACTAGATGGGAAAAATTTTGTTATTAAATAGGATATCTTAGGTCCCCATTCCAAGAGGAATCACTCAAAAACACCTTTGTTAACCCATGCTAAAAAATATAAAAACATTACTAGTCGAAAATCTAGAAATTCGAGAATTAATGAGCTAGTAAATCTATAAAATGCCAAACCAAATCAAATCCAAATTAAATGGGGTAATTTTTGTTATGAACTAGAATGTTTTTGTGATCTAATTCAAGTGGAAGCAACTCTATTGAAGCTTGTTAGCATGCTTTAAAAAATAGAAGAAATTTATTTTTCTTTGTTAAAAAGGAGGTCCAAAAATCTAGATTTGGGAATAAGAAGACTAATCCAAGCAACTCAATGATTAATATGAACTTCAAAAGCTTTTCCAAGGATGAAATAATGCTTTTGATCCTACAAAATAGTTTACATCAACCATTTAACTCAAACCTACAACAAGAAATCATTAATACTAAATGCAGAAGTAGAAAGAAATAAAAACTAGAGATGCATGTGAATAAGCAGCGAAAAGAAGGAAAGAAAATGATACAAAAGGGCTCTGAGGCTCTTGGGATGGTCAAGCCCAAGGAAACTCAGAGACCTATGGAGGAGAACAAGATTTAGAAGCTGAAAATGACACCAATATTCATTACTTTCATAAATATAATTACATCCCTGCAGGAAAATACAATGGAGTTGCAAAAATACAAGCTCTCTCCACAATAACACTAATGAAAATCTTCCCCTAGAGGAAAATTTGACTTGGTACTTATACAAAATGATTAAGAATTATTCCCTATGAATGGAGGAAGCTTTCCACACCAAAATCCCTTGATCAGTGGATCTGGTCCCTTGATTAGTGGATATGGTCCCTTGATTAGTGGAACACATTCCTAGATTTCTCAATCATTGGAGTTCCACAATCTGTGCCATAATTCTAATGTAGAAAGAGAGGTTTAATGTGTTGAAGGATGGTCATAGGCCTTAATTTATGTTTTAATTTAGAGGCATGGGCCTTAATTTATGTCTAATTTAGAGGCCCATCATACCCCCTTGTTATAGACATTTTTGTGCCTTACAGCTCTAAGCATGAAATGTCCATAATCCAAGGGATCCAAAGTCCCTAAAAGTGTTGTTCCTGCCCCTCAAGGAACAAGGTCAACCAATGACAGCTTCTCCCAGAAGTTCTCCACCAAAAGCTACTCAGAACTAGTCAAATCAGGATCAATTCAGATGCTCCACTAGCTGCCTGCGTTGCAAAGCACCCAAATACACTGTCTAGGTGCGTTGCAACGCACTTGAATGCACTACCCAGGTGCGTTGAGCGAGAAATGACAAGTGGCAGAGTCATTCAACGAGGTGGAGAGACAATGGAAGCTTCCAAAATCTTCTCCAATGACACTTGCCTCACTGAATTCGACCAATGATGAGTAAGAGGCTCTCAGTCTCCAAGTGGAAGCAAGAACTGACAGAGAGAAGCCACAAGTCAAAACATAAGCTGACTCATCCTCTCTGCTTACATCTATATATGGATCCCTCATCCCAGAGATCCAGAGGCTGGAATTTTGTACTTTGCAGAGAATTGCTGTTGGTTTGAGATTGAGATTAGTGCATTGGGTGATTTATGCTTTGCTGGAGGTGAGGAAGGGATTCCTTTGCTGGGAGGTAGATGCTGGATCGGGACTCACTTGGTTGTATCTCCTCTTGGACTTTCTTATCATATCAATAAAACTATTTGAGTTTCTCCTACATGCTGTGTATCAATGATGTTTTGTTATATTTGCATGTTTAGCTTAATCTGATCCTAAGCTTTTTATGAATGTAAATCTATATCTTCGTGTAGTTTCTCTCTTCTGTGATCTTGCAGGAATTTGGTGAAGCTGGGCCGGTAAGGGAGCAGGGAGCTGGGAGCTATTGAAGAGAGGAGCGATTGGATCAACAAACTAGCGCAAGACATAGGTTAGTTTGTCCTTCCTCTTCGTTTACATTTCATAAAGAAGAATACTCAAGTAGTTTTCCTTGTTTGTTGCTAAGGCACTGTCACACCTTAGAGTGGGATAGGGGCGTTCTGAATAGATACTTTTCCCAACAACCCTGTTGAAAGTGTTGCTCATCCTTTGAGAAACTTAGTGACCTCATTGTGCCTCATCCATGGCCCTAGTGGTCTCTCTCTTGTGCATTAAGAATATTGGCTACAAGTTCTTCAAGGACAAGCCCAAAAACATATTTGTGCAAAGAAAAATCATTGTTTCTTGAGACCATTAGCTTGCTTAGTGCATTGGGTGATTTATGCTTTGTTGGAGGTGAGGAAGGGATTCCTTTGCTGGGAGGTAGATGCTGGATCGGGACTCACTTGGTTGTATCTCCTCTTGGACTTTCTTATCATATCAACAAAACTATTTGAGTTTCTCCTACATGCTGTGTATCAATGATGTTTTGTTATATTTGCATGTTTAGCTTAATCTGATCCTAAGCTTTTTATGAATGTAAATCTATATCTTCGTGTAGTTTCTCTCTTCTGTGATCTTGCAGGAATTTGGTGAAGTTGGCCCGGTAAGGGAGCAGGGAGCTAGGAGCTACTGAAGAGAGGAGTGATTGGATCAAAAAACTAGCGCAAGACACAGGTTAGTTTATCCTTCCTCTTCGTTTACATTTCATAAAGAAGAATACTCAAGTAGTTTTCCTTGTTTGTTGCTAAGGCACTGTCACACCTTAGAGTGGGATAGGGGCGTTCTGAATAGATACTTTTCCCAACAACCCTGTTGAAAGTGTTGCTCATCCTTTGAGAAACTTAGTGACCTCATTGTGCCTCATCCATGGCCCTAGTGGTCTCTCTCTTGTGCATTAAGAATATTGGCTGCAAGTTCTTCAAGGACAAGCCCAAAAACATATTTGTGCAAAGAAAAATCATTGTTTCTTGAGACCATTAGCTTGCTTAGTGCATTGGGTGATTTATGCTTTGTTGGAGGTGAGGAAGGGATTCCTTTGCTGGGAGGTAGATGCTGGATCGGGACTCACTTGGTTGTATCTCCTCTTGGACTTTCTTATCATATCAACAAAACTATTTGAGTTTCTCCTACATGCTGTGTATCAATGATGTTTTGTTATATTTGCATGTTTAGCTTAATCTGATCCTAAGCTTTTTATGAATGTAAATCTATATCTTCGTGTAGTTTCTCTCTTCTGTGATCTTGCAGGAATTTGGTGAAGTTGGCCCAGTAAGGGAGCAGGGAGCTAGGAGCTACTGAAGAGAGGAGTGATTGGATCAACAAACTAGCGCAAGACATAGGTTAGTTTATCCTTCCTCTTCGTTTACATTTCATAAAGAAGAATACTCAAGTAGTTTTCCTTATTTGTTGCTAAGGCACTGTCACACCTTAGAGTGGGATAGGGGCGTTCTGAATAGATACTTTTCCCAACAACAGAATGGCGACTCCGCTGGGGATCATATCTAGTTAGTTTATTTGTGTTTCTATTGTTGTTCTTCTCATAAACTTAGGAGTGGCGAATCAAACTGCATTTGCCATTTACAAATGCAAAGTAGAGATCTGCTACTCTAGTCCATTCACTAGGCCTGTTTATGATCTGAACAGCTGATCCACAAATGCTCTAACTGCCCTTTGTGATAGCTCTTAGTCCTCCTTTAAATCATCCCTCTAATTGTACTTTACTGATAGCTTTTATCCAGCCAAAAACCATAGATTAAACTACAAACTGTGACCCAAAACCCAGAGAAAATTCTCGTTTCTGCTTCAGAGCAGGCTCTGTGAAGAGGTTCTGCATTTCAACGCAAGTCCCGAGAGGGCTACCTACGCTGCAATTCAGTTTCTCTGTGCAATAGGTGCGCTGATCAGCCTTCGCCCTGTGCAGCTGTGGTTCTTTGCTTCATTTTCTTCAGTTTTATCTTTGATTTTTGAAGCCTGTTATCAGTGTGTGTACCTATCTGAAAACCCCTTTTCTTTGCCTTAATTCCGCCTCAGTTGTATAAAAGAAACTGTACTTGTTTTTGTGTATTTGTTACATCATTCGCAGTTTCCCATTACAGAAGTAAAATAGTCATACTGTCGTCCTTAGATTTAGATCTGTCGTAAGTGTCGATTTTGATCTTAGGAGGAAGTTTCTTTGCTGTTGACAGTTGATTATACTTTTTACTTTTGCTTTGGTTTGAATTTGTCTCTTTCTAGTGTCGAAACGAGTGTTTATTTCAAAATCATAAAGTGTCGTAATCTTCTCTACCTTTTTGATTTCGAAAAAGAAGCTTGTTTGTGTTTTTCACTTGAAAGCAAATTCAAATTTGTACATCAACTTTCTTTTTAGGCATCAATATTAAGAAAGTGAAAACAAATACATACATTTGTGCATTTGCATATTGATAGTTTGTATGGTTTGATTTAGGAAAAAGTGCATTTACAATGTGCTCTTTGCTCTTTGAGAAAAGATTGTGTCTTTCTTTTCCCCTTGTAGCTAGGATTTTCATTGTTGAAAAGAGATAAATGCTTGCTTATCATCTTTAGATTGCATTTAGGAATTACATATACATCTCGTGGTGATCCAAAAAGGCAAAATTTTAAGAAAGATCAACTTAAAATAAATTGAATGAACTTAACAACACTTTGTAACTTAACGCACAACATAGAGGTCTAGGCTAGAGACGTGTTCCGGCGTCGTAAAGCCTGGTAACTGTTGTCCTCACTGTTGGTTGGGTGATTCCTCCACTGTGAGACGATAAGTGCCAGTACGGATTGTGATCCCATGTACCGTCGAGTATATATTGGGAGACCCCTATAGGCATAAAACCTTTATCTATAGGAAGCCGTGTCGGCCGCCCTACTGATCGCAATGCACTGAACACAGCATTCGGGAAGATTGACCACCCGTACCTTAAAAAGTATTCTGCGGTTTTGCGATTGGTTTGGCACACCCTCTACCTAGATCTCTAGAGCAGTCCCTTTCGTTCCTTTTCAGACTCCTTAACGGAAAAGGTCCATTTGAGCACTTGTCACTTCAGGCTCATTAAAAATCGAAGGAGACTAGAGTCATCTTTTGTTTTTTCTCAACTCTTAAAAACTGAAAAAACAAGTTGTGTCTAAAGCGTCTAAAATTAATTTAATTCGGAAACATATTTCCCCTTTTTGTATTTTGGTTGATCGAGTAATCCGCAATCGTGGAAGAAATTCAATTGAAACCCCGTCGTTTGCGGAGGCTTACGAGTCAACCGTCTTTGTCTCCGGAATCGAAAACAGTACGGACAAAGCGAACTCGTTTAACCAGTTCCAAATCTCCTATTAAAGTTAGAACAAGTGTTCCAAAAACATCCGAGATTCCGGTTACTCCAAACATTTCTGGAAACCCTGCCTCTACAGAAGAAGTTCAACAACCATAGAGGGACAGTGATACTGATCCTAGTCTGAGAGTAAACACTTGTGTTACTGAACCAGTTCCATCTGTAACCGGTTCGGAGAGTCTTTCTCTTCAAACATCTGTCGCTATCGATTCAACCCCTTCTTCGGCACCAGAAATATTTTACGGACCTGACGGTCTCCCCCTTCCACCTGGTTTGATTGTGATAGAGGAAATTGTAGAAGATCCGCAAGCAAGTACGCCAACACATTTTGGAGTCGGGGTCACTCTATTTCCTTCGACATTAGAAGTTAGTCTACCACCAGTGGAAGTTCCTATAGAATCGCTAGGTAATCTTCTGGATAGACTCAAAATGTCTGAACAACCGTCAACATCTAGGACTGTGTCGACTGACACAGCGACAACAGAACTCCCTACCGTCACTCAGACAATGTTTGCCGGCGTACCATCTGTCCTGACTAGCTCACAACCGCTAGAAGGAGTCCATCCAGGGGCTATTTCGACAGTATGGTTCGTTCCTGTTTGTTCCTCCAGAATAATATCCGGCAACTCTTATGTTGAGACTCGCCAAATTGATCCATTTGGAGGTCAATTTGGGCAATCCAGTCCCCAAGGGCAGACAATCCCCTTGAGTTCCGGATTACCACCGTATGGGGGGCAGTATGCCCTTTCATTACCCCCTCTGGGAGGATATCCATACGGGAGTGCACAACAGTATTCAGGTTATACTGGAGTTACGTCAAGTGGTTGGGTACCTATACTACCCCAACAACCAAGAGTTGTGTATTCTATGCAACAATGTGTACCTATGTCGAACATCCCGACTACACCAGCTATTGTGACAGTGTCACAAGTTCAAAAGCTGCCTGTTGTATGTCAACCTCAGATTCCTCAGGTTGTAATGCAACAGCCCCTTGACCTTGTGACTCAACCACAATCGCCGACTGGTGGGGCGACACAGGTCCAAACGGGTACAATTACCCCACACCTTGGTCCAACGGTTAGTATAGCGCAACAGAACATGGCTTCACAACCGTGGTTGGTGCAATACGAACAACCACAATTCCAACAAGTATACCAAGGTTCTGAGCAGCAGATTTTTGCGAACAGTGGACAGTCGTACATTCAAAACGGTCAAAATCAACCATTTTACAATGGTCATGTCCACCAACCATATCAGTCATACCAGCATCAACTGCATTATGCTGGTATGCAAAGGCCAATTGCTCAGGCAATTCCATCGTATCCTGGGTATGCTTCACCTAACCTGAATCAACAGTTACCATTCGTGGCAACTTTAGAGTTACCTGATTTACACCGGTTAACAAACGATCCAATTGCTTACGCCCCTTGGTGGCCAGCAATTCCACATAAACTTCCATCAGATATTCCTAAATTTAATGGAAATCCGGGTGAAGATCCATCGAATCACGTGATGAAATTTCATCTATGGTGTTCATCAAACACCCTAAATGATGATTCGATAAGGCTTCGCCTTTTTCAGAGGACGTTAATGGATCCAGCGGCAAAATGGTATATTGAATTGCCTAGAGCTTCGTTCAACAACTTCAGTACCTTAGCCACGACTTTCTTAACCCATTTTCAATTACCAATAAGGTATGAAACGGGAACAGAACTCCTTACCAACTTCAAACAGACAACGACCACTCACATATCTGATCATATACATCAGTGGCGATGTCATCACAGGATGGTAAAAACGTACGTTCCTGATCAGCTATTAGCTGAATGGTTTATCAAGTCGTTACTACCTTCCATTACGGAAGATGTGGCAAAGGGGGGAGTCGTAACGGAAGAGCAAGTTATAGCTCGTGCGCAATATCTGGACTTGATCTATACTCAGTCCGGCACGCTCTACGACAAAATACCTGACGCCCCCAGACCGGAATTCTCAATTCCTCCTCCTCCTAAATCGAACAATGACTCTCATGCCGGCGATGGCGTGATTGGGAAAACAGACAAGAAATCGAAAAAGGCTACATCTAAGAAGGCCCGTAAGATTTCAGATCAAAATGCAAGGGACGAACTTCTTGCTTCAGAAGTAAATGCCGTATCGACAGATAAGGGCAAAGAAACCAAACAACCAAGAAGCAAGAAGAAACAAGGCAAAGGGAAGAAGAGGAAACAGGATGAGTCATCTCCTGAAAAACCTTCTTCAAACCCTCCTGGAAATAGGAAACAAAAATATCCATGCATGATATGCGATGAGGATCATCGGACTTTAGATTGTCCACACAGAGCTGAGCTTAGAAAATTCTTTAAGAATTCGAAAACCTCAGCAGTGTTAACAGATCCGTTTCCAAATCTAGGAGAAAATCTGGTTGAGAGTGGAAATGCTTCCGCATCTCAAGTGCTAATGTTGTCGATTTCAAAACAGCAGAATGATGCTTTGATTTCGACAAGGAACAAAGATTACGGGAATCCGCAGCTATCGAACAACAAGGATAAAGATCAACCAAGTAGTTCGACAACAACTTTGACAGAAGTTGTACCACCCATCATTCCTGAATTAACAATAAAACCGCCAAAGGGAGTAGTACACAAGTCAACATTTAATCCCCGCGCTAGAGCGGCGCAGCATTATAACATAGTGGAAGATTTGGCCCAATCACCATCCGCTATGTCGACTCTTGAAATACTTCAAAATTGCCCATCCCAAAGGCAGGCTTTTTTATCAGCCATTGGTGGGGTTGACCCAAAGGATTCCAATCTTGTATCCTTCGACCACAAAGGATACGATCCTCAGTTACCAACCCAACTAGCTTTCCTTATTCAAGTGAAAGCCCTCGACAAAACTGTTCATCGAACAATTATTGATGAGGGGGCATCTACATGTATTATGTCGATGAGTTGCTGGAAAACTTTAGGATCTCCAACCTTTTCGCAATCTTCAATGACATTAAAAGCATTTGATGGACGTACGTATACCCCGTATGGTATCCTAAATAACTTGAAAGTTGAACTAAGGAGGGAAAATAGTAGAAATAGATGTTGAAGTCATCGATGGGAAGCTTGATTACAACATCCTACTAGGAAGACCATGGATTTATGCCATGGCAGCTGTTGTGTCGACCTATTTTAGAAAGATTGCATTTCCCTTTCAAGGAGGGATTACAATCATCGATCAACAAAACTTCCTCCCCAATGGTTCTCAAGTTACTGGAAGCATTCCCATGATCTATGGAAGTGATCATTCGCTCCAAAATATCGAAGTAGGTCTCCTAAAAGACCCTGCCTTAATGGGTACTTTTGCCCTACTGCCTCTGAAAAATCTGGCGTAAGTGGCCTCAGTGGAATATGAAACCTTCTATATCTAATGGACTTGGGTTCTGAGGATGGTTCTTATCTCGTGTCAACCTCGTTAAAAAATGAAACAAGGAGTCATGAGGACAGTTCTTTTACTGTGTCAACCTCATTAAAAAATGAAACAATCCCCTTTCCAAATCTCAAAGGTAAACCTTCATTCCAACCACCAAGTTGAATGCAATGAAGCTTGGGGGGCATGCACCTCGATTTGCGTTATTATGCTGGGGGCATACAAACTTATCACGAGCAGTGTTACTGGAGGGTTCAAGCTCGTTAAAATATAAACCCGCATCGAGCAGTTTTAGCACATAGTTCATGCTCGTTAAAAAATAAACATAAGACTGAGCAAGTGTTTCCACCCGCGTTTAGGCTCATTAAAAAATGAACTATTCCCCGGTGAATAACCACCGTGAATGAAGATTTCAGCCATTAAAGCCTTGGTCGTGTTTGCACCGTCACCTCCACTTTTCCATTGGCCGATCATTCACCTCCATTTGATTGTTTACCCATTTTGAGGAACAACTGCGAAGAGTGATTTCACTAGCCATCCTTGTGACACTGCCGTGATTGGAAAATTCCAACCCTTACCTGGAATCAGCTGCTACCCATTTTATCACTCGTTCCTCAAAAGACGAGTTTTCTTTAAGCTCTTTTCATCTGACTCGTAAAATATGAAAAGATTGCCGAGTTTTGGCCTTCCAGCTCGTTAAAGTGACAGGAAGAGCTATCCCTCCTCTAGATTTTAATCTTTTTGGACCTGAGGGATTATTGCACAAAAAGATCGAGCGCTTGTTTTGTTTGGCTCGTTAAAAATATCGAAAATTCATCCCTTCTGTATTGTTTTATACTTTTTCGGACTTAAGGGATTAGATGACGAAAAAATAATTCCGGAGTTAACTTTACGTACCTTTTCAGACTCTCTAAAAATGAAAAGGACCGAGTTATCTTTGTCGTTAGACTCGTTAAAAAGATTAATAGCGACAAACTTGTCTCTAGACGAGAACGAGTTTCACTATCGCTAGATTCGTTAAAACATAGCGATGGGTTTGCCCGAAGGGCAAATTATAGAACAAGCATATGTTATCCTCCTCAAGCTTGACAAAAATAAAGAGGTACTGGTCAGCAATGACTGGGGAAAAATTGGGAAGAAACTCAAAGAACCTTTGTTGGTAGCAAGTCGCTCTTGAACATGACACTTCCACTCCGTGCCTGAGTCGGGTTGGGTTGTTTCATTCACCGGTCACATCACCATGGTCTCGCCATACCATCCACATTTGGGGTAAATGCTACTGATCCATCACATAAGTGTCGCCGACATGTTCAAGAGAAGTCATCCAGAGAAGTCAACCGTGTCCCATCCACTGCCATACATTATACTTCATTCTTTCATGACCGCCACCCTGAACCATATATCATCAGATTGTTTTCGCCTCCATCAAAATCATTTGCTCCGTTCCGTGTCATTGATGTGGGATTCATCAAGGCCCTCCTTTGACGGATCGCTTCTTGTCGACATCAGCTCATTATCCAAGAAGATGATCTAGGAACACCCCATTCAGTACTTTGAAGCTTGCATGCCTCAATGGCAAGTTTCTCACTTCCGGCGACAGGTATACATCAATGACCTTCGACCGAAATATTTTGCGTGGTGTTCGACGCCAAGTCCTTTATTTACACCACGTGAATTGTACTGTAGTACCTTGAGGGTCATCATCCTTATCGATGATTCCTCTCGCGCTTGTTAACAGTTTACATCATTGACTGGTAATCAAGAAATGTCTTTCCATGTTCGACTTCAAAACATTTCTCACATGGATCGACTTGTACTTCGAGTGAAGATCGGACGAGATTGAAGACCCCGGATCTAGTTTCATCAATCCAGGCTGCGATATATATTCAGGAAAAATAAAGACATTGACATGTACAGCATTGCAGCACAGATAATCATCCTACCAAAAGGATGATGACTTCATCAAAATCATCAGTCTTCCATCAGACGATTGTCTGTCCTGTGTACATAAAAATGAATTTATAAAGTTGAGCATGGGAATGCCCGCCTCAGCTAGATCATGAAAACAGTATGAAAATAATGTATTGTATTGTATCTTATTACAGGTCTCCTCCCAGCATTGAAAGAACTTCGGATCCTCCTAATAAAGCATTTCACCCGATAAACAACCTCATACTTTAGGGGGCAACTGTTATAGACATTTTTGTGCCTTACTGCTCTAAGCATGAAATGTCCATAATCCAAGGGATCCAAAGTCCCTAAAAGTGTTGTTCCTGCCCCTAAGGGAACAAGGTTAACCATTGACAGCTTCTCCCAGAAGTTCTCCACCAAAAGCTACTCAGAACTAGTCAAATCAGGATCAATTCAGATGCTCCACTAGCTGCCTGCATTGCAAAGCACCCAAATACACTGTCTAGGTGCGTTGCAACGCACTTGAATGCACTACCCAGGTGCGTTGAGCGAGAAATGACAAGTGGCAGAGTCATTCAATGAGGTGGAGAGACAATGGAAGCTTCTAGAATCTTCTCCAATGACACTTGCCTCACTGAATTCGACCAATGATGAGTAAGAGGCTCTCAGTCTCCAAGTGGAAGCAAGAACTGACAGAGAGAAGCCACAAGTCAAAACATAAGCTGACTCATCCTCTCTGCTTACATCTATATATGGATCCCTCATCCTAGAGATCCAGAGGCTGGAATTTTGTACTTTGCAAAGAATTGTTGTTGGTTTGAGATTGAGATTAGTGCATTGGGTGATTTATGCTTTGTTGGAGGTGAGGAAGGGATTCCTTTGCTGGGAGGTAGATGCTGGATCGGGACTCACTTGGTTGTATCTCCTCTTGGACTTTCTTATCATATCAATAAAACTATTTGAGTTTCTCCTACATGCTGTGTATCAATGATGTTTTGTTATATTTTCATGTTTAGCTTAATCTGATCCTAAGCTTTTTATGAATGTAAATCTATATCTTCGTGTAGTTTCTCTCTTCTATGATCTTGCAGGAATTTGGTGAAGCTGGGCCGGTAAGGGAGCAGGGAGCTGGGAGCTATTGAAGAGAGGAGCGATTGGATCAACAAACTAGCGCAAGACATAGGTTAGTTTATCCTTCCTCTTCGTTTACATTTCATAAAGAAGAATACTCAAGTAGTTTTCCTTGTTTGTTGCTAAGGCACTGTCACACCTTAGAGTGGGATAGGGGCGTTCTGAATAGATACTTTTCCCAACAACCCTGTTGAAAGTGTTGCTCATCCTTTGAGAAACTTAGTGACCTCATTGTGCCTCATCCATGGCCCTAGTGGTCTCTCTCTTGTGCATTAAGAATATTGGCTGCAAGTTCTTCAAGGACAAGCCCAAAAACATATCTGTGCAAAGAAAAATCATTGTTTCTTGAGACCATTAGCTTGCTTTCTTTCCCTTATTCAAGATGATTTCATGAATATTTTTTAGTTTAACAAGGTCTTCCATATCTTTATCAACCTTCTGCTACCCTGTTCGACCATTTGGACACCTCTAAAACCTTCAAACTGCCTTTAGATGAGAACTAGGACATCATGTAGTAATTCTCATCAAAACTACAAGAAACCTACAAGAAACCCTGTTAAAACTACAGGAAACTAGTTTTGGGCATAAATCATAGTTTGAGGTTAGGGCAGGCCCTCAACTTGACTCCCATGCATTCCCATTTTTAGGCCTTGGACAAAAGCTATGAAGAGATTGGAGTCCTCTTGGATTGAAAATGGAGAGGATGCTCTGTTTTTTTTTTTTTAAAGAATGAAATGGGATGGATGAATGATGAATAGATAGTGAACATGAAGTGGATGGAGGGCTTGGAGTGTTGTGGTTACTTGGTCTTTGCAAAAATTTCTTCTTTTAACTGTTGTCCTCATTCCTTGAAATCATCACCCTTCATAACTTGACTTTTCAACCTTGCATGAGTGAAGGAGTGAATAGTAATTAACTAGTTGAAGGCGGCTCAAACTGCTGACCCATCCTTAGCTTATAAAACCTCATCTCTCATGCATTGAAAACAAATTTCTAACTATAATATGCTCAAGAGAATAGGTCAATAATATTGCATACTTGTACCTACCTGATGGTTGTTGGAGAGACCAGCATGCTACTGCTGAGTTGATGTTGATGTGTAGGTGTTGGATGCTGATGCTGATGATCCTAATACCACTGCTAAGCTCTATAGGAGCTTCTTTGACTTATGGATATCCATGCTGAAGTTGACTGCAAATCTCTGGCTACTTCATCATCATATCCCCTCAATTTTTCAAAGAAACCTATCCAATTGTACCTTGTGAATATCTCTTAGTATAGGAGGGTGTTGATGAATCCTCACTATGTTTATGGGTTCCCCCTATCATTTTTCTCTAATGGATAGAGGTTTGTATAGGTCTGATACCAAATTTAAAAATTATGTGTATATAATTCCCTTATGCTGCAATCACTTTCAACAAACTAGAAGGGTTTTTTTTATGTTCCTTTTACTTGGAAAAATGTGGGGAAATGTAGAGCCTACCTCCTTAACACTGCTTGATGAGGCCAACCTCTATTTTTCCCTTTTAAAACTGCTCACTACCAATCTTGTAGGTGTTTTTTTGTATCCTATAGGATCTCAAGGAATCCTGTAGGTTTTCGGGAGAGTGACTTATTTTGTCCATATCTCCCAAATGGTAGAATGGATTGACCTCAAACTTTCTAAACATGTTGTCATCATCATTATGCACCTCCCCATAAAAAAGTTTTGGTCAATGGAAGCACGAATATCGAGAAAATTAAAAATTGTTGAATGTGATGGAGGTTGATTTCTTGGAAACCGTGCACTGGAATTTTCTGAAATTGCTTGGGCATGTTACCATCAACCATATGCATCTACCCATGAAACAAATTTTTGAATGGATGCAAGGATATCGCGAAAATGAAAAAATGGTTTTAGGTGATGGAGGCTGATTTCTCAAAAACTGTGCACTAAAAGTTGTTGAAATTGCTTGAGAATATCAACATCACCCATATGCATCTCCCCCTGAGACAGCTTGGCAAATGGATGCATGGTTTTCAAGTTATGGCAAAAACAAATCTAGGCTCTATCTATTTTTGTATCCTGTAGTTTTTAGGAAAGCAAGCAAATTGAATGGTAAAATCTTGAGAATGATGGGTGGACGATGGAAATAGATGAGGGTGATGGATTGGCATGGCCTTGGCCTTGTTCGAGCATTTGAGCAAAGGAGGAGAAAGTCAATATTTGACTTCTTTTGACTAGCATTGACCAATTTTCCTTTTTGTACCAACTTGTTCTTGTTGCTTGCAGATGTTGGAGAGTACATGCATTCATCGAAGAGATGCATGGAGCAGGGATTTCTTTTATTTATTTATTTATTTTCTCTTTTTTTCTTCTAGGCCTACTAGCCGCCTCAATGAGGTTTTCAACTAGTAGGTCTGCCTAGGCACCTCAAAGGAGGTTTTCACCTAGGATCTTTTTTTTTTCTTTTTTCCCAACCCATTGACTGCCTCATGGAGGTTTTCAATCAATGAGCCAATCTCAGGCACCTCCAAGGAGGTTTTCACCTGAGATTTTTATTTTTCCTCTTTTTTTCATATATATATATATATATATATATATATATATATATATATATATATATATATATATATATATATCTACCCTACCCTACTTGAAAAACAAAATCACTTTCAAGTATAAGAATACTTCCAATGGAGCCATGTGCACATCAAGATGACAAAAAAAATGATGTGGAGGCTTGAAATGTATGCTTTGACATGTACCTGGATTTGAAAGATCAAATGATTTGACTTTGATGATATCAAACACATTTTAAGAAGAGGGTATTGCTGCAACTTAATGACTGTCTGGAACCATATTTTAATATAGTTGTGATGCCTCTGGTCCACTTGCTGATTTGGACCATCTTGGATGTCTTCTTCTATCATGACCTTCAAGTCTTACTCTTTTTGCTAATTGATCTCTTAAATACATGGAGGATTTGATGGTAACCATGAGGGAGCTTTCTCAATCATTGATTTTGATGTCTGCTCTTCATGGAGTGCAGCACATGATCCTTTGGTCTTCTTATTTGAATCTTATTCTTCTTAATGTTGTCCCTCAATGGAATCAAGAGAATCAATTTTTTGTAATACTCTTCCTGAGCTATGGTGAATACCATTGATCTCAAAAGGAGATGTTTGGAAGTGTTGTACCTCGACATTGTACGTGGGTTGAGCTACTTCAGTGTGTGGGTTTGGAAATGGTGGTATAGGTAGTTGAGTGGGAGTATATATTTGAGATGGATGTGGATGGGGTTGTTGTGGAGGTGAATGGTAAGGATAACATGGAGTTTGGTATGGAGGATATTGAGGAAAATACTGACGATATTATGGATGGCTCCCATAAGATCCTTGCCAACCTTGTTGCCAAGATTGGTTTTGGGGTTGAGATGGCCAATGTTTCCAAGGAAAGGGTGTGTTCCAATTACTTTGAGGTGGATGTGCATAAGCTTGAAATTGTGAATTAGGCTCTTGCATCACATCAAGTTGAATGGGCTGCCATGGTACTCTTGGAGCTACATAACATTGTTGCATTGGCAATTTTCTTGCTTCTTGGTGAACTTCCTTCAACCTTGGTAATGAGGAGCAACATTTAACATCATGTGATTCTGCATGGACAAAACAAACATCTTCTTTTTGCTCATTTTGTATTCTTAACATTTCTACTTGCTTAGTTAGATTGCTAAGAATCTCTGTTTTAAAGTCATCAAACAAATTTCCAAGTTTAGCTTGACTTACCAATCTTGATGTTGATTGACTTACTCTTGCGCTTCCTCTTGATATGTGTTTGCATGTTTCACAAATTTCATCAAATGATAATTGGTATACATCACCTCTACTCATGAGATTAAGGATATCAATCCATTCATCCCTAATTGTTCTAAGTAAGAGGGTTTTTAGTGTGTCAGATCCTAAATGATGTAGTTTTCCCCTCTTAACATTATACATGAACCTCTCTATTAGATCCTCTAGACTCTCATCTTCTCTTCGATTCATTCTAAATATTTCTCTTTTAAGATCAGGATCTTGATATTTTTCTATAAATATATTTCACATATCATTCCATGATCTTATTGAATTAGTCCCTAAACTCATGAACCATTTAAGATCTCTATCCTTCAATGTTACCGGAAACAATCTCAGTTTTTGAGTTTTTAATAAGTAACCATAAGATCTACAAACAATTTCAAATTCAAAGAGAAAGGTTTCTGGATCCTCTGACCTTAGACCATGAAATTTTGGAAGAAAAGATGGAGGGATGTTCTTCATATGCATGCTGACATTAAGATCTTGAATGGGGAATCTAAGAAGATCTTCCTCATTTTCATCATCTCCATACATTTCTTCTGAATGTTTTGCCATCTCCTTCTTTTTCTACCTGCAAAAGTGGATGGTAATATGGCTCTTACTACACCATGTGATCAAATGGGGGGGTGGGCTGGTGTTGGAGAATTTGTTGTTTTTATGATTGAATGAAAAAACTAATGCAATGCACTTTTACTATTTTTGAAATGAAATATGCCTAATCCAATTTTTTTTTTGTTTTTGAAAAAACTAAAAAGAAATGAATCAACTGGGGAAGAAAAAATGCATACTTTGACACCTCCTTGACAATGGCATCAAAAAGTTATGAGCCTCGGTATTGCAACAAGAATCCTGCAACTCCCAAAGCTATTGACTATAATTATCAACCCGGGGTTCATATAAACTTAAGAGGTATTGACACTATATGTGCAACATACAATGTGTCCTTCCTTTGTTGTCATGATGTAATGGAGTGCATGTACTAAAGTCAAATCCTAAACTAATTGCAAAAAATGAAATGTTCGAAATGGAATCTCAACCTATTGAAAGAAAGAAAGTACAAGGAAAGAGACTGAAATCAAATGCTAAAACACACCATTTTCTAACTAACTGCTAAGAGGCTTTGCTTCAAAAGAATGCTAAGTTAACATGTATGAAATCCTACTATTCTAAGCATGCAAATTCAAACCATCCAACCTTCTATTGTTGTGCACATAAATGAATAAATAAATCTGTTTTTATTTTTGTCTTTTTTCATGTGATAGTGTGAAAGCTAATATCTTTTGGTGATGTGGCAGGTGGCTTGGCGATGATGATGAATGGTCAGAAGGCTTGGGAGACAAGTAGGGACCCTTTGCTAGCTTCCTATAGGATTTTTCGTCAATTCAGCCTCAAAACAGGGTTTCCTACAGGATGTCCTAAAAACCTACAGGATCCCCTGAAAACCTACAGGATACAACCGAGAGCAAAAGGATGGATGTTCAAAGTGATGGAAAGCTTAGGGAAGGTGGTTGGTGGATGGAATGAGGCAAGGGATTGCCTAGGACCACTTCAGAACTAAAAACAAAAATTGGGAGATGGTTGGATTTGATCAAAAAACTTGGAGAATTTTCCTTGTGAAATGATGAAATTGGTGAGGGTTTAGTGAAAGAAAGTGAGGACCATGGGTGGATGAAGTTGGGATGAGGTTGCTGACTATGAAATCTCTTTGTACTCCTGAAACACCATTACTGCATTAAACATTGACATTTACCCAAAAATTATGTAACCAAGAATAATTTCAATTATCTAAAGGAAACAAAATTTCATGAGCTAGTTGTCTACTTCATGCATGAGGAAAACTTTATGGAATGATATAAAACATTGATGAGATCCAATGTAAGACTTAAGATAAAAGAAATGGAAATCAAATCCTACACTTGAAAACGAGCGAAATGCTGACCTAAGTGTGGAGCAAGAGGGTTAAAATGGTCTTGATGGCATGGAGGTCAAGTAGAGGCTTAATCCCAACTTCAATGATGATTTTTCTCAATTCGGGCTCAAAACAGGCTTTCCTACAGGATGCTACAGTGATTTACTACAAGATGTACAAATTTACTATAATTCATCGAATGACCAAGCAAATAAAATCCAAATTGGATGGGACAAATTTTGTTATTAACTAGGATGTCTTAGGTCCCCATTCCAAGTGGAATCACTCAAAAATACCTGAATTAACCCATGCTAAAGAATAGAAAAACATTACTAGTCGAAAATCTAGAAATTCGAGAACTAATGAGCTAGTAAATCTAAAAAATGCATACCCAAATCAAGTGCAAATGCAATGGGGTGATTTTTGTTATGAACTAGAATTTTTTTTTGATCTAATGCAAGTGGAACCAACTCTATTTAAGCTTGTTAGCATGCTCTAAAAAATATTAGAAATTTATTTTTCTTTGTTAAAGAGGTCCAACAATCTAGATTTGGGAATAAGAAGACTATTCAAAGTAGCTCAATGATTACTATGAACTTCCAAAGCATTTCCAAGGATGAAATAATGCTTGTGATCCTGCAAAATAACTTACATCAACCATTTAACTCAATCCTACAACAAGAAATCATTAATACTAAATGCAGAAGTAGAAAGAAATAAAAGCTAGAGATGCGTGTGAATAAGCAATGAAAAGAGGGAAAGAAAATGATACAAAAGGTCTCTGAGGCTCTTGGGATTGCCAAGCCCAAGGAAACTCAGAGACCTATGGAGGAGAACAAGATTTAGAAGCTGAACATTACACCAATCTTCATTATTTTCATCAATAGAATTACATCCTTGCAAGAAAATACAAAAGAGCTGCAAAAATACAAGCTCTCTCCACAATAACACTAATGAAAATCTCCCCCTAGAGGCAAATTTGACTTGGTACTTATACAAAATTATCAGGAATCATTCCCCATGAATGGAGGAATATTTCCCCACCAAAATCCCTTGATTAATGGAAGACATTCCTAGATTTTATCAATCATTGGAGTTCCACAATCTGTGCCATAATTCCATAACATCTTGTTGACTTATTATTTATTATTGATCCTCCTGTAGTAGGGAACAAGTCCCTAAATTATCTCCTCCTCCAACTCTTTATAATCTACCCAATATTCTCATAATATTCCACAAAAATAAATAATATTAAGCACAAATATGCAATTATTCATAAACCTTCCTAATGAATATATTAAAGTTAAAAACACATTACCTAATGTAGAAAGAAAGGTTTAATGTGCTGAAGGATGGTCATAGGCATTAATTTATGTTTTAATTTAGAGGCATGGGCCTTAATTTATGTCTAATTTAGAGGCCCATCACTTAGCGCGACCTACTTGACTATGTTGTGCGTGTACATATTCTACATAGGAGTGTGATTCTTTACCCTTTTTTGTTTGGTGTGTGATGTGAGTATTTTTCATGCCTTATTTATGCCAAAATTTAAAAGAAATTATAAAATCGAAAAAATAAAAACATATGGTCTTGTTTTGACCTCATCCATGTTTATGTCTTTCCTTATTTGATTTAACCATGGCTCTAGCCTACCTGGATTGTTTTTACAGGACCGGGTGGCATTTCTATTGTGACATCCATGGGGCTTGAGGTATTTTTCCTCTTATTGGCATATAGGGGCATTTCATATATCACCATCACGACTGCATCATTGACCGTCAATGCAATATTTATGCCTTAGGTCCAACCTTGTCAAGTTGTGACTTTAGCCACTCTCTTTTAAGCATGTCGTCACTTGGTGGTAGAGCTTACCCACTCGTGGATACCCTAGTTAGCACCCTTTTGTCGAGTTGGTTTCCATGCAATCATTTTTTTTCTCATTTTCAGAATTCCTCCTTCTGACCCACCATGACCTAGAATTTGAGCCTCATGTCCTCTTCATCATCATATTTATGGCTTTACCTCAAGAGGATTCCTCCATGTTTATCCCTTATGATTGCCACTATTTATCATCCTATTTTTTCAGTTTGAGCGTTGGTTTATCTCTCCATCGTCATCACCTGCTTCGCCTACCATCTGCTTTCACATGGCGTTTTACCATTTCTTGGAGAAATCACTGTGATGAGTGGTCCTACTAGAAAACCTCTTGTCCTTCTTATGTCATGACTAGTTCCAACATTACTGGAACTAGTTGCTACCCTCTATACCACTCATTCCTCCAAGGGGAGTTTTCTTTAAGCTCTTTTCGGACTCCCTAATTTAAAAAATATTGTGGAGTGAACTTGTCTACTTCACGGTCATTAAAGTACCTGAAGTGTCATCTAGCTAGTATAACTTTAACCCTTTTCCGAACTAGGCTAGACTAGTTACGAAAAAGGAATACCCTAGTCTAGTGGCTAGGAGGTTCCCCCTTGTATACTTTTATCTCTTTTTCGAGCTTGGGGGGCAACTTTATGAAAAAGGAACTTATAAAAAATATAAGGGAGGGATCATCTATTTCCATTAGTCATTGAAATGGAAGCATCGGTTACATCACCCTTGAACATGGCACCTGTCTATCTCATTATCTCACATTTGGGTTTTAGCTTGCCTAGGAGCCATACCATCCATATGAGTCTCTTTACTCCTTTGATTGGTTACTATTCCAATTATATGGATCATGCTTTGATGCCTCTGCATAGTTGCATGATATCACTTGGTGCTCATTGTTCATGCTGCCAAGTCATTCTTATGTCATGTCGCTATGTGTTCAAGGGAAGTCTGAGCTTGTGTTAGCCATTTGCAATAGCCTATTAAACTTTTTGATTCGTCCATCCCTGTTTTAGTTGTACTTCATAGCTTCATGACTTCATCCATTCATCACATCATCTTGGTATTTTCTATGTCGATTGATGTGGGATAGATTAAGGCCCTCCTTTGATGGATCTTCTCCTGTCAACTTCAGCTCATTATCCAAGAGCTTGATCTATGAACATATATTACCTTGGAGCTTGCATGCCTCAGTGGAAGGCTTCCTTATGATCGATAATGGGTTTACATCATTGGCTCTTAATTGATCGAGTTCACTAGTGTTTGACATCAACTCCTCTATTCACACTTAGTGGAATGTACTAGGCACCTTGCGGTTCATTTTCATCATTGGGGGATACCCTCACATCTGCTAATAGTTTACATCATTGGCTCGTAATCACGCGATTTCTACCTGATTGAATTCAGCTCATATATTTGCATGGTGTGGATTCGTACCATTGGGGTTATGTTGAAGACCCTAGGTTAAGGACAATTCACTCTTATATGGCATCCTTCCCAGGTTGTGTTTGATTTATGTACCATTTATGTACTTTGAGGGTTATCTTGAGACACTTATATGTCTGTCATCTATCCATAGTCCTACTGATGTATACTGTGACATAGATCCACAATGTTTTTTGGTGTCTATGCTCTATCTGTTATGTCACATGGATCCATTGTGTATGTCTTCGTGGCCATGTTCTATCATTTCATGTCATGGATCCACAATGTATTTTATGAAGGTCATGTTCAGTATTTATTTCTGATCGGGCATGGGTATGCCCGCCTCGAGGATGCTATCAACACAGATGAGACTTCAACACTTGAATTCCTCTAATCTAGCTTCGTAGTCTTGGCTCTTTCCTCCCATTTTGAGCTTTGAGTATTATTGTAATGCATTTCATCCATTAGCTTCTCTTATGAGCTCATGCATTAGGGGGAATATGTAATAACCCTATTTTCCACTCCATTATAGTGAGAGAAACCCAAGTTAACCTTACCTCGGTTGTTTGGCTAAAATGCATCCCTTTTCACCCTTTCTTTTACTTATGTGAGATTTATCCCATGATAAATGGGTGAACTTACATAATTGAGCAACTTCTAATAATTATTTTTCCAAAATATTATATTTATGAGATAATATTTATTTCATAATTGAGATAATTGAGAAAAAGATCATAATTGTGAAAATGGTTTCTAGAGTTTTCCATTCCCAAGGAGATAAACTTGACCCACTTGTGTATGATTTGGCTAGGGGTCCATTATTGCATAAGTTTCCTAAATTCTCAAGCCCCTAGGTGTCTAGATACATTCTCTTGGAGGATGAAATGAGCCTTTATAATATCACCAAGAGGGAAGGGGGGAGAGTATCCAAACTATAGCGTGAGAGCTCTATTGTCTTGCATGAGGAGACCATACTGCAAGTTGGAGCAGAGGATCTTATTTTTTTGTTGGGTTGTGTTATATTCTTTCCACGTAGTTAACAGGGGTTTGAGGGGCACCTGTAACCCCACTTTATGGGGTCTAGGGCAGCACCTCGGAAAATTTTGGTTTTGGACCCTATGTTAGGTTGGGCGGACCCACCTATGGCTTTGTGCATGATTTTCGCACATGTTTTTTGGATTCGATGGTTTTCAGTACATGGTATTGGATGTGATGGTTTTCGGTCCATGGTATTGGATGCTTCAGCATGTATAAATATGTATTACAACATTGAAAGGATAATAATGAAAAATCAAGCTGGTAGTCCCGGTTTTGGGATCTAGGGGAAAATCTCTGTGTATATCTGTTTTATGTGTTCTGCTCTCACATTAATTATTTTCTGTGTTTTAGAATTCAGATGCAGGTAATTTCTGTATGGGGTTAAAACCTACATTTGGTATCAGAGCAGTTTTGGCTTCAAGGGGATGCCTTTATTGCTGAGGGGTTTCGCTCGGGCTTGTTGTAGACCTTGTTCAGTGGGAGATCTACAAGATTGATTCTGGTGGTGAAAGAAGATGGCGAGTAGTGGAAAGATAGAGATCGAGAAATTTAATGGTCAGAGTTTTGAGTTGTGGAAACTCAAGATGGAGGATCTGTTGGTGGATAAAGATTAGTGGATTGTGGTAGATCCGGGTACTAAACCAACGTGAGTGTTTGATGAAGAATGGAAGAAATTGGATCAGAAGGAAAAGAGCACAATATGATTGTGTGTCTCAGATTCAGTATTGTTGAATGTATCAGGGGAAGCTACGGTGAAGGCTTTGTGGGACAAGTTAGGGACTTTGTACCAATCTAAGTCTCTAGTGAATAAACTGTTCCTGCTGAAAAAGCTGTATAACCTAAGGATGGAAGATGGAGACTCGATGACAGAGCATTTGAATGCATTTAAAATTGTGGTAAGTCAGTTAGCATCTGTTGATATTAAAATTTCAGATGAAGATAAGTGCATCAATTTATTGTGTTCTCTACCAGATTCGTGGGATAGTCTGGTTATTGCAATAGGTAGCAACACAACTGCCTTGCAATTTGATGAAATAGTCTCAGCCTTGCTGACAGAGGAGATGAGATGGAAACATATGGAGAGCCAGAATGGTGATGCCTTGTCTATACAAGGACGGTCCCAGAACAGAAATAAAAATAAGTCATCGAGTGGGAGATCTAAATCTCTAGGAAAACCTATAAAGGTGGTGTGCTAGAAATGCGGAAAGGAAGGCCACTTTAAAAGGGACTGTAAATCTAAAGCTCCTGACAAAGGAAAGGGATCTGATGAGGTTCCTTCTGCAGAGGTGAAAACTACCTCAGATGAAGGTGGTGATGTGTACTTGGCTTCTTCAAGTACACATGTAGATCATGGGGCATGGTTGATGAAATGGCATCTTTGCACAAAAATGAGGCTTGGGATCTGGTGGAGTTTCCAGCTGGAAGGAAACCCATTGGCAGCAAATGGGTGTTCAAAAAGAAGACAAATGCAGAAGGAAAAGTCGAGAAATACAAAGCTCGGTTGGTAGCAAAAGGTTATTCCCAGGTGGCGGGAATTGATTTTGGTGATACTTTTTCTCCTGTTGCCAAGGTAACTTCTATTAGATTACTTTTATCTATTGCTGTTGCTTTTGATTTTGAGGTAGAATAGATGGATGTGAAGGCAAAATTTCTTCACGGGGATCTGGAAGAGAAGATCTACATGAAGCAACCTGAAGGCTTTGCGGTGAAGGGTAAGAAAGAACTGGTATGTAAGTTAAAGAAGTCTCTATATGGGTTAAAACAATCACCAAGGATGTGGTAACATAAATTTGATACATTTATATGGGGACTTGGCTTCACCAGAAGCAAAGTAGATCATTGTGTATATTTTAAATTAATTGGTGACCGTGTTATTCATCTAGTCTTGTATGTGGATGATATGTTGTTGGTTGGAAATAACAAAGAAGTTATCCAGGACTTGAAGACCCAATTGTCCTCCAAATTCAACATGAAAGATCTTGGTGTTACAAACTATATTTTGGGCATGGAAATTAAAAGAGATCGAGCAAATAGGAAGCTCTAGTTAAACCAAAGGAAGTATGTCGAGACAATATTGCAGAGGTTTAATATGCAGGATAGTAAACCGGTGAAGGTTCCTATTCTTATAGGTGTGAGGTTATCTGCTGAACAGTGTTCCAAGACACAAGAAGAGGAAGAGGACATGTCCCATGTTCCATATGCAAGTGCAGTTAGTAGCCTAATGTATGCAATGGTCTATACTAGACCAGAAATTGCACATGCAGTGGGAGTATTGAGCAAGTTTATGTCAAAACCAGGGAAGGAGCACTAGACAGCAACGAAGCGGGTTTTCAGGTATTTGCGTGGCACTAGTGATTATGATTTGTGCTACCAAGGAAGACCAGGATTGGACAAAGTGTTGGATATTCATGGCTTTCCTGATGCAGATTGGGCTGGAGATCTGGATCAGAGAATATCTACAAGTGGGTATGTGTTTAACCTATTTGGAGGTGCAGTCAGTTGGATGAGTAAGAAACAATCTGTAGTGGCAATGTCAACTATAGAGGAAGAATACATGGTAGCCACTCAGGAAAGCAAGGAATTAGTTTGGTTACAGAGATTGTGTTCAAGTACAGGGTTAGTACAGGAAGCTATAAGGATAGACTGTGACAGCCAAAGTGCAATTTTCTTGGCAAAGAACCCCGCATATCATTAAAAAACAAAGCACATTGATGTTCAGTATCACTTTGTGATGGATATGATAGAAGACAAAAAGGTGTTGCTGGTAAAGGTGGACACTTTGAAGAATATTGCAGATGCATTGAAAAAATCTGTGAGCTTTAAGAAGTTCTCTTGGTGTAGAGAGACAATGGGCATTTCAGGGCTGGAAAAATGATAAGCTCTCTTGTGGCCCCCTGTGGAAAGAAAACAACAAGTGGAAGAATGGTGGGTTGTGTTATATTATTTCCATGTAGTTAATAGGGGGTTTGAGGGGCACTCGTAACCCCACTTTATGGGGTCCGGGGCAGCGCCCTTGAAAATTTTGGTTTTGGACCCTATGTTAGGTTGGGCGGACCCACCTATGGTTTTGTGCATGATTTTCACACATGTTTTTTGGATGCGATGGTTTTCGGTCCATGGTATTGGATGCTTCGGCATGTATAAATATGTATTATAACATTGAAAGGATAATAATGAAAAATCAAGCTGGTAGTCCCGGTTTTGGGATCCAGGGGAAAATCTCTGTGTATATGTGTTTTATGTGTTCTGCTCTCGCATTATTTATTTTCTATGTTTTAGAATTCATATGCAGGTAATTTCTGTATGGGGTTGAAACCTACATTTTTGAAGTTAAACATTTGATGTGCTTTCATTTATATGGTTAATAAAAATCTATGCTCCCTTCCTTACATGAATTTGTGTTCAATATCTTATATGATCATATCTATTGCTTTTGATCTGACAATCTTCCGAGGAAGATCAAATATTTTCCTTGTTTATTTGTGTTTGTGTGCAGGGATAGAGATCTAGTGCAGACGTGTTGGATCACTCAAGTGGAGTGCAAGATTTGCATCGAACTCAAAACCCTTCCCCCACATGCAAGGATTCCAGGTGTGATCTCTTATCTTTGTAACATAGATCTAACTACTTGTTGCATCCATAACCATCTGGATTGGGGATCATTATTAGATTGTATTATATATTATATTTTTTATATTCTGGTGATCTCAATTGGGCATGAGATTGTGGAGCAATACTTCCTTGTAGTTTTAGCTACAACACAGAGAAAATACCATTTGAAGGAGAATTTCTTGGAACCATCCCATGATTGAAGTTCAAGGATAACAACTTCAACGACCCTAAAACCTACCTGTAGTACGCATCAAGCAGGTACTGGAAGCAGGTCCATTACCTAGAGAGAAAAGTAACAATATTGGAACCACATCAGTGGGCGCAAGGCTTGGAGAGATCAGTCTTACTTAACATGCTACACATGCCGCACTTCGACAGAAGTACACCTAACACAGCCTACATAAGGCAATTTCTCGTGCTGGTGCATGACAGATGCCTCTGGATGGGAAAGAGGATCCCCATTGACGAGATGCTAATATCGTGGATTAATAGGTTGTCATACCAAGGAAGGGACCCTGTCGAAGAGTTCATGAGTAAGGATCAAGACAAAGTGATAGCACAGAACATGAAGGAAAAGTTTGACTTGGTCAAGAAAATGCGAGGCTACGACATAAATTAGATCAGTGAACAAGGAGTACACTTTTCCATGCATATCTTAGCTGGTAAGATTATGTGAAAATGTTGAGCCAATGGAGTTCATGCATAGTTGTTTCCTTACCTACGCAGTGCAACAATGGGGTCTGGAATAGCTGGGCTGGATATCTATGTAGAGAATTCCTAGAAGATTGTCAGGAAGCTCAGGAGGAAGGTGATGATAGGAGATTTTGGAGGTTAACCAATTTCCCCTTTCTTTATAATTTTCGATCCTGAGGCCTGTGGGTTATGGCCCACAAACCCTATCGGAAGTGTATTTGAGGCCTTAACACTTTATTGGATTTGCCTTTAAAAACCCGGGACCATTCATTTAATCAGAACATGGGAATACACGGGATTACACGGAAAAAACCCGATCGAACACATAAGCTGGACTTCAAAATTTATACACCCGCATTCATAACTATCGGTGGGTCCACTCTCCTTCACTTTTGTCTGCACTCCTCATTCGCTCTCCGATCGGTCCGATCTCTGATTGTCGATCGACACTTATCGCTATCGACATATCAACATTCCATTACACCATCCGCTAGCCCTTCAACTCCGCAATATGCGATTAGATATTGACATCCATTGTATCGTCTGATCCAACGGTTGACATTACACCTGATCAACGAAACTAATCGCTGATTCTCCGCCATCGATTAACTCACGACAGTTATGACGGTTCAAAAATATTTCAAGTGAGCAACGTGCATGAGGACTAACCGCCCAAAAAGCGGTTTCCTCTCTCCTCCTCGCTGCTACGTGTCGAGGGGCTAATGGAATCGAGCGATCATGCAATATTACCACTTACCACCTTTGCCTCACCTGATATACCACCTTTGCATATAAATCTGTCGATGCGATATCAATTCCTCTGTCTCTGTAATATGATCCTATCCGTTAATCATATCGAACCAACAGCTCCTGTGCATTCTCATCCATTTCCTCCTTAATTTAATCTCGCTCGCCTTTGATGGATTTCTGTGTTAAAACACAGGTTTGCCACCAACTCTGTCTATACACGAAATCACAATTAACTCGATATTTTAGATCGCCATCGATCCATACAGTGATCAATGGTTGATCAACACTCCAACATACATAATAACTCAGAAAGACATAAATACATAGATACGAGGAAATCCACATAACACATAATCTATTCAGTATACAATATTGAATACCGACTAAGGCATTTTAGCCTTAGAAACAAGTTCCCTCTGAACTACATCTTGATTACTCTTAGCTTACACAAATTCTATTATTCTCTCTATATTACTCTCTGTCTCACGATATATATATAGAACATGCAGGTTCGTCGTTACAGGATATTGGATTGGATCACTGAAAGGATCCGATCAATCCTCTCCTTGATTTCCTCAACAACCCCTAAATATCTCTATTCGTATACATATGGTAGATTACATTACATTAATTAAGTCTTCTAGAGACTTATCCATTCCATCATTTACTCTGTTTTAAATAGAATTTGTCCCGTGTTTAGCTCGATGGTCCACATCCTCCTTACTTCGCTTTGGATTCCAAATTTGATTAAGAGTGTCAGATGCTCCTACATCAAACTCCCAAGGCACAAAAATTTATGACCTCCTGGTCATATGCTTCTTCTTATCCTTAGCAATTCTACCCACTTCTCAGTGGAACTGTCTTCATGATCTTCTGTGAGTTGCAACCAACCTCTGCAGTAACAGTCTTCCTCTACTACATGATACCTCACCAAGCTTTCTCCTCTGAGCTTAGTCTTTTCGCATCCTTCTGGTTCTCTCCTCTGGAACCAATTGAGCACTCCTTGCTCTAGATTGATACAAGTCTTCTCACCTTCGGCTGTCGTTCTCTGCATGACAGTAAGACCATAACTCTCCAGCTTCAACAACTATACCTCCTCTCCTTCTTCTTGCACTCCTTCTTCCTTCTCGCAAGAAAACTTTCCCCTTAACCTTTCCCTGCTCTGATACCAAATGATGAAAAGAGATTTTGGGGGTTAACAAATTTCCCCTTTCTTTATAATTTTAGATCCTGAGGCCTGTGGGTTATGGCCCACAAACCCTATTGAAAGCGTATTTGAGGCCTTAAGCCTTTAAAAACTGGACCACGACACCTTATCGGATTTTCCTTTAAAAACCCGGGACCATTCATTTAATCGAAACACAGGAATACAGAGGATTACACGGAAAAAAATCGACCGAACACATAAGCTGGACTTCAAAATTTGTACACCCGTGTTCATAATTATCAGTGGATCTGCTCTCCTTCGCTTTTGGTTGTGCTCCTCCTCCACTCTTTGATTAGCCCAATATTCGATCGTTGATTGACGCTTATTGCTATCTGCATATTGGCATTCCATTACACCATCCACTAGCCCTTCAAATATGCGATATGCGATTATATCTTGACCGTCAATTGTATCCTCTGATCCAATAGTTTACGTGACACCTGATCAACGAAACTAATCGCTGATCCTCTATCGTCGATTAACTCGCGACAGATTTGACGGTTTCAAGTGAGCAACGTGCACGAGGATTAACTGCCCAAAAAGTGGTTTCCTCTCTCCTCCTCGCTGTTACGTGTCGAGCGGCTAATGGATTTGGGCGGTCGCGCAATATTACCACTTACCACCTTTGCCTTGCCTAATATACCACTTTTGCATATAAATCCACCGATGTGATATCAATTCCTCTGTCTCTGCATGATCCTGTCCATTGATCATATCAATCCAACGACTCTTGTGCATTCTCGTCTGTTTCCTCCTTAATTTAATCTCGTTCGCCTTTTATGGATTTCTGCCTTAAAACACAGTTCTGCCACCAACCTTGTCTATACATGACATCACAATTAACTCGATATTTTAGATCGCCATCAATCCACACAGTGATCGATGGTCGATCAACACTCCAACATATAGAATAACTCAGAAAGACATAAATACATAGATATGTGGAAATCCACAAAACACATAATCTATTCACTATACAATATTGAATACAGACTAAGGCATTTCAGCCTTAGAAACAAGTTCCCTCTCGACTACATCTTGATTACTCTTGGCTTACACAAATTCTATTTGTTCTCTCTCTATATTACTCTCTGTCTCTCCATTATCTATCTCACGATATATATATAGAACACGTAGGTTCATTGTTACAGGAATATTGGATCGGACCACTAAAAGGATCCGATCAATCCTCTCCTTGATTTCCTCAACAACCCCTAAATATCTCTATTCGTATACATATGGAATATTACATTACATTAATTAAGTCTTCTAGAGACTTATCCATTCCATCATTTACTCTGTTTTAAACAGAATTTGTCCCCTATTTAGCTCGATGGTCCACGTCCTCCTTGCTTCGCTTTGGATTCTGAATTTGATTAAGTGTGTTGGATGCTCCTGCATCAGAAGGTAAGACATTTCATTATGCATGATTGATTTTGATCATAGCATCATTGGCATGGAAGGAATCGGAGGATTCATAGTTTCCTCAAGTCAAAGCAGACGTGTGTGAATTCGCGCGATATGCCTTGCTTTGGTATACCAAGGAGATATCACAAGCACAGGAGAAAAGAATATTCTTTGTCTTGTATCACATGGATTTACACATGATGGTAAATAAACACCCTATACTGTCACCAAGTTTTTACCAACAATATAAGCCCGTTGTGAAGTTCAAATCATAATTTCATAGGATTTATATATATGCATGAAAGGATACAATGAAGACATGGCATACTCTACCATACTTAGTCACAAAAGATGATCTTTTCCCATAGAATGGATGAATGTGATGGAGAAAGATGCAGGATATAGTGAAACAGAGGAGGAAACTTCGCAGCATGTGGAATCAAGTGGAAAGGATAAAGACAAGGATGAACAAGAGTAAGAATAGGAGCATTTGCATGATGAAGAGAATACTAGGGAGTAGACGGAGACAGAAAAAGGAAAGAGGAAGATGTAGAGCGGAACTTCAATGAGGAGCAGAAAAAAGCAGAAAGCAGATAAATCCAAGGGCACAATGCCACTAGTCCTTACTGATGGGGACCTAGATGAAATTGGGGACAAATTTCAAGAAGTCACGGCGGAGGCATGGAACAAATAGAGGATCACTATGATGCACTCCTGACTGGTGTTGAGCAGAGTATTACATAATTGAAAATATTAGTGCAAACATCTAGAAAACCAGCACCGATAGGCCAAGGATTCCATCCACAAAGACTAATAGAGACGACATTTAGGATGAGGATAATGCAGATACCTTTTGGAGCTTTGTAGTTCAACTCTGTCGTAGTCAAGAAGAAGGAAAAAGGTTGGGATCATGTCAATATGAACATGGAAGCGCTGCCCATTCCAGTATTACATGACCTACACCAAGGCATCACAAATGAACTAAAGGAGTGTGAACAATGCACCTCACAATTAAATATTCACATAGAACAATAGTGTGTTGTGCTAAAGAAACATCTCGACTAGGCCATTAAGGATAAGGATTAGGAATAACTATAGTAGTAGAGATTAAAAGAGGTGGTTGAAGCCACTTGCAGGGAAGTTCTGGACATGGATTTCTGCGAGGAGGAATCAATAGAAGATAAGGTCGTGAAGCTCAGCCTTGCATTCAAAGAATAAAAGAAGAAGATCCTAGATGTGTAGTTTGAATATGAAATAAATATCAGTGAGCTACAAATGAACATGCATTCAGCTACGTCACCAGAAGTGTGTGAACAGATAGAGATCAACCTAAAGACTACAGTGGCATGCATCTTTCAGACAGTGGCAGAGTGTGGAAAATTATTGGATGAGACCTTGCATATTTGGAATTCGTTGTAGGAAGATTAGAATGTACAAAATATAGAAGATGACATCCATTAGAAGTAGAAGTGTCTAGAGGATATCCAAGCAACTGCGAAGACCTTGCCAGTCTCGCAGAAGCTCGCTAGAATCAATGAGTTCAAGGCACTTCAAAAACAGATAGAAGAACTCAGAATGGAAGAGAAAATTTTGACGAAGAGAACTCAACCATAGGAGGATGAGGCTCTCTAGCAATCGCTGGAAGTGGATGGAAAGATCCAGAAGTGCAGTGCATGGTACCAGAGAGCTATGTACCATGCAATGTTTTAGGGGCTTTGAGGTGGGTCGAAGTCCTTTCTTTTTCTAATAGGTTTGGGAAATAGTTGATTGTTTTTATGAGGACCATGGTATTTTGATGTCCCTATTGATGTAATTGGTATATATAGGAGAAATATTGTAAGTCCAAGAAATGATAGTGATATAATAGGAGCATAATGAAATATCTTTGTAATCTATTTTGGGCCTTGAAGGAAATGATCAGCAACTAAGTGCATGGAGACTGAAAGTCTATCCCTAAGTGCATAGATACTTGCAGCTAGGTGCACAGGTTGAGGAATTGTACATTGTTTCAAAGAATTAATATAAGAAGTACAGTTTTGATGGACATAACTTGTGTATGATTGTTGTGTATCTTTTTCTTTCTGTTCTTTATTTTGGTTAAAAATTTACTTCTGCGCAGTATTGTTTATGGTCGTTAATAGCATGGTTAAGTAGATAATCCAACCCAGCAAAGTAATCTACGCATGTTAAGGATAAAATAACATACAAATACCACATCACATCATCCCTAAAGGTTGCAGAAACCTAGTTCTGCATCCTGCCATAATCACTTTGGGTGAGACTGCGATCTTCTTGCAAGTCGTTGCCGAGAGGGCTAGTGATTGAGGGTTCTGTTGGTGTGTAGTAAAATCTGAACCTAGGTCATCCCAACCTAAGCCAAAAAATGGTTTTGTTTCCAAGACTAGGATCTATTTGAGGGATATGTTTATGTGGCATCCATCGAAGAAATAAATTCAAGATTGGGTAGAACATAAGGAACGAGAATTTGCAGAACAAGAGAATAGAAGCCCTCATCTGTCAGCTGAAAGGTGGTTGGAGAAGTATATTTACAAAGATCAATACAAAATCTTCTTCAGTTCATTTCATGTTGAGTTGTACGAGTGGATATCGATGTTGATCGAGAGAAAAAATTGTTTTAAAGGAGACGAACCTAAGGAATGGACCCCTGAATTGATACAACAACTCAAGAACACTAGCAATAGGATATCAAGAGCGATTGATTTATGGATTGATAGAATCTTGGGAGGATTCATTACTGAGTTCACAGTAGACTTGAGTGTGTCCTACAACGAAGCAGAACATTATTTTTTCAAAGGACCACGAGGTAAGTACTTGAGATCTCTGAAACTCTATATTAAGATGCTTTTGTGTCAAAAGCGAATTTTATGAATGCAGTGGGATTATTAGTTTACTTGTGTTTGGGAGAAGATCCAAAGAAGAAATTGGAACAATACAAAGTGGAAAAAGAGATAGAATGGACACTAGAAAGAGATCTCGTGGCCAATATCTGAATAATTTTATAGAAACTGGCTATATCCCTATTTTAAGTGAGTTTAAAAGTGAAGAAAACATCCCTGAGAACCCTGAAGTAACTCTATCATTCACCCTTCCAGCCTTAAAATTCGTCGAAGCCAGAATTGAATAGTAATCAGGGTGCTTTTGGTTTTCCCCTCGCCCCTACCCCGTTACACCCCATACCCCCAAGCCCTCTCCCCTTACTAATCCCCCACTCCCTCCCCCTTCCCCTCCGAGAAGAACTATGAAAGCTGATATTAAGCTACCTATATTTGAAGGAACTGGATAAGAGGATTCAGAGAAATTATGGTTTTTATATGAAGCAATATGGACAGTAAAGCAATCCCATGATGAAAATATAAAAATTAGAGGAATTTTGAGGTCTAAAATGGGCCTCCTAAGAAATATGTAAAACCAAAATAAATTTTATAAGAACTAATATGATTCAAGATGATGATGTCAACCATGGGGGATGATTCACCATCTTTGGAGTAAAAAAGTAAAAAGTTCATAAAATATTATAAAATAATAAAACTAATTTTTCAACTCATATTTCCAACTTATCTCCCTAATGTTTTACTCAAATTTCAAGCAGGAGTACTCATTGGATGCAAAATTTAATTCCTCATCCAACAAGTACCCATGTTGTATACTTTCAATGGACCCTACTACACGAAAAATGAGAAATATATGAAAATATTTGATTGCAATCATGTTTTTCACGTATTTCTCATTTTTCGTGTAGTAGGGTCCATTGAAAGTATGAAACATGGGTATTCCTATGATGAGGAATCAAATTCTACATCCAAAAAGTGTTCCCACTTGAAATTTGAGTAAACCCATAGGGAGATAAGTCGAAAATATGAGTTGAAAAAGTACTTTTTTCTTTTTTTCCCTCTAAAATTTGATGATGTAATCTAATCTTATTTTATTATTTCCACTATTATTTTATAATCTTCCTAGGAGGCCCATTTTAAAATTCCCCTAATGGAAGGAACATCTTGTCACGAAATTCTGAGACAGAGCGTTGACATGGTATATGCAGAGGTATTCAAGCAAATAGATCAGATCATTCTCAGACAATAAAACAATGATGGTAAAAGAATTTAAAAAGCCGAAGTCTGAGTCATAGTGCATCACAAAGTTAAAAGAAATAAAATAGAGGCATATTGAGTTTGTTTGGGAATTTGATCAAATATTCAAGGTATTATTGGATCAGGTGAGCTTCGACATAGCTCCACAGCAACATAAGCAATGGTTCATAGTTGTGTTGCTTCCACATATAAGATTGCCTTTGATGTAATAGAAGATATAAACTCAAGTCGAAGCCTTAGAACTTACAATGAAATTAGAAGTTTCACCTATAGGGGATACCAAAGCAGGTATGGAGCATATCCAGAGTCAGCTAGCAAATTTGACTTTGTAGATACAAGATATCAAGAAAAGTAAGGAAGTCAGAGAAGAAGTGTGGTGTACACATTGTGTAAATCAGAAGATCATTCTATAGAGAAATGCCCTCTATTCAGAAACTACATGGCTAGTGGAGCGCTGAATCCTTTGAATACCAGATCCATCTTATGGTGTGAGATATGTATAACTAGAGGCAAACATCGATTAGAATATTATTATTTATTACAAAAATATTTGCAGACTCCAAGGAACATATACTACAAGTTTTGCAAATCAGTGGGACATGATGAAAAAAACTATCAAACTTATGAATTAATGATGGAGCGAGGTGCCGATGCATATAGAATGTGGGCAAAAGAACAAGGACACAAATACCAGAGACAATGCGGTGGTCGAGGATGTGGCCAGATTATTTTTTATAATTGCAGCCAGACAGAACATTTTGAAAGAGATTATCAGAATCCCACCACCACATGTAAGTATTTCAAATCCTTTGATCAATTTATTGAGGAGTGTCATGTTCTTATGACAAAGATGCAAAATAAAAGGAACTAACAACCAACATAGAATCCGTAAATTATTTCTGCGGAACTAAGTACCGATGAACCTCGCGTTAGTATTGTAACAAGAAGAGGCGTTGCAACTAGAGATGATAAAGAAAATGGAAAGAAGGAAGCTGAATCTACATGGGTAATAAACACTGTGGAGAAAGTTCTTGCTTTCAATGTTAAAAAAGAAAAAGAAGTGTTTATGGAGGCAAGGCAAAGCTTTATGGATGTTGGGGCTTCGACCTCTAGCATGCAGCCAAAACCAATGCAAAGGAATAACTACAACACAATATCGGCTGTGACACAAGATGTGGATCTAGGCATTTTAAAGTCTTTCCTACAAACTTGCACGAATCTGTTAAGAAACCATAAAGTTGTAGAAGGGCTGCAGGAATTGATAGATTCATGTGCTTCTAAAGAAGTATCATGAAGAAACATGCACACAGTTAACAATTTATGTTGACATAAGAGGAGGACTGGAAAAGAAATCAGGCTCACTACGCAGATTGAAGAATACGACATGGATTAGGTTATTTTGGATTTAGGATCTAATGCCAATGTTTTACCAAAGTAAACTTGGGAATTGATGGGTAAGTCGAAGTTATAATGGTCACCAATTCAGTTGAGAATGACCAATCAACAAAAAATATTCGCAATGGGGAGGTTACCAGGTGTTACAGTAGACATTGAAGGAGTATGCACTATTCAGACTTTGAAGTGAGATAAATTATGGATGACAACCCCTATCCAACATTTCTTGGATTGGATTAGGAATTTGATAATATGGCTATAATCAACTGAAAGAAGAGGAAAATGGTATTTGAAAAAGATAACATGATAGTAATTGTTCCATTGGACCCATCAGAAGGGGTGAAATATACAGAGCCTGTCAAAGATGAGTATTGCGCAGCAGATATAGACAACATTTATCATATGACAGCCAAAGAAGAGGAATCAGTTAACCCCACTGCAGATGGAAAATTGAGATGGGAGCAGAACAATTCTTGTACCTCAGATTTAGAAGCAGAATTGGAAAATTGGAAGAATAGGCTACACAAAGTGTCTACAAGGTGATGTGCAAGGATCACTAAATCCCTTTGCTGTATAACTTCTGATGTATGTAACTTACCTTACTATGATGGTTGAGCTAATGTAAGCACTTTCCTTGATTATTATGAAATACAAATACCAGAAGAGAAAAGGTTGTTCATTTTGGATGTGGCTCTGAGATCTACCCCTACTAGATGGTGGGGTACACATAAAATAAATATAGCAGATTGGTAGGAGTGTCGAAGATTAATGTGGATCAGGTTTGGGCCAGTAGATACATAAATAGAGGTGAAATATGGTGGTAAAGTTGACCCCAGGGAGCATATTTGGTTATGTACTATAGCATGGAAGGAGATCCCACAATATTGATGAGCCCCATAAATGGATAATTATATGGACTTATTTTTCCTCCTAACATAGTTAAATCAACCATTCTCTTAGCTCATTGCATGTTTTTTTATTATATTTATGCTTATGGAGTGAGTTGAGTTAGTTATGATGCCATGAGGTCTAATATGTGTTTAATGCAAATTTTTGTTGAATTTTGAAGACAAAGTCAAAGATTCAATGGACAATTGGCAGCAATAATTCGAAGTGGACAAAGGAGAGGATTTATAGGAGGGAATCCCCCTCATTTATTACTCCCCACTTTGAATTCCCCTTCATGCAGCTCGGAGTACAAACAACCAAATCAATGCACTAGGAGGTAGCCGAGCAAGTGGAGGATAACTTATGTTTATCTCGAGTTTTGGGAGCCAAGCCTCCCTGATTTTAAGGAAGCTATTGGGAGCTTCAGTTGTATAAGTAGAGAGGCCTAGGGCCTCACTAGGGTTGATTTTTTGTTGGATTTTTGTTGTACTTTTTCTATTGTAAAACTCTGCTCAACTTCGAGCTTACTTTTGTGGACAGTTTCATGTAATCCTATTACTATTTTGATAATAAAGATGAGATCCTTTTTGAGCTAGCACTGAGTTACCTCAGAGGGCTGAAGCTCTTGGGTTAGGGCCCAATCCAAGCAGCCAAACTCCTCTTGTTTGTATTTATATTCTTTGTTTCAGTTTATGGATTAGTTGTTGTTAGATGAATTTCTTTCTTGGTTAAGAATAGGTTGTTTTGATGGTTTAGTAGTTTGCTTTCATTTGTGTTTTCTATAGCAGGTTAAGCAGTGATAGAAAGAAGATTCAAAAGGCTAGCAATAGTGCCTTGGCCTCTTTTCCTCCCTTTGGGACTATGAATTGAGGCAAAGACCCTCTTGCTGCCCCAAAAACACAGATTTTCCTTCTCCATAGGATTTCTAGTGTTTGCAAGTGTGTTAGAAGTTTAATGCTTTGCTTTAGATTTCTTCCATGCTTTCTTTCCTTCGAGCATTTTTCAGCATTTACTTCTATAGCTCATAATTTAGAATAACTTGATGCAAAATTCTGTTTTTTTGATGTACTCATTTCCTTGCTTGCTTGATCTCATTGGTTGACTGCCAGTTCTTTTGTAGCAGATCTCTTCTCATAGCAAGTTAGCCTATCAGCCATCACATTCTCTCCCTAATCCATGCCCTACAAGTCACCCAAAGTTCACCTCAAATCTGCCTTAGTTTTCTGCATTTTTCCATAGGATTTCTTCCTCTCTCCCAATCATCGTTCCCTCTCCTAGTGATCCTTGGTGGACCCTAGGCACGCTAACACATCATCCCAACCTTCATCTACCTTTTCCACCCACTCTCACACCTTCAAAACCTTCAAAACTACTCTCGACATCCTCCTGTAGACCTCCTGTAGATCCCCTGTGTCCTCTTGTAGATTTTCTTGTAGGCTTTATTGTGAAGGCCAAGTGTGGGAAAAGCCTCTAGAAGGCCACCCAAGACCTCCTCGGACCCATCTACGCCATCCTACATGTCCTCAAACCCCAAAGTCGCCCTTCAAACCCACCTATTCGCTTCCACCTTCACACACAATAAAATACATGCATGTCAATTTCACATAAAAATACATTAAAATCCAAAAAGATGTTATTTGCTCATTTACTTCTAGAAATAGCTTGAGTAGATGTTGTTTACTTCCTTGAGTAGGTAATGGCATTCATTTCATGGTTTTTGTTGAGCTAATTTGTGTACCTAAATTAACACAATTATTTCTTATCAATCTGGGTTGTTTATGCTTTGAGGCAAGTTCACTATATGTGAAGATCAGATGTAATCAAACCTTGAAAGATAAGTTATTCAAAAGCTTAAAGTAATACATCCTACAACTCTAATTCAATTAGTTTAAAAGAGGAAAAACATTGAAATGGTTCTTGACTCAAGAAGTCCACTTTTGCCTCAATTATAACTTAATGAATCAGAGATTAAAACCAAGAACTTAAGATGGATAAATTATTAATGAAAGAAGCTCTTAACTTAAGAGACACATAAGGTATTTCACCATAATTCATTCATCTCAATATCAAAATCTCAATAAGAAACTACTTGCATGCAAATAAAGGAAACTAGTTTTAATTCATCATTTTAGTAGAAGGGATGCTCAACTTGAACACTTGTTTTTCCAACTTAATAAAGTGATGAATAAGCTAAGAACTAATGAAATCAATAACCATGCATGAACCATAAAGCAATCTGCAATAAAGCTTTGAAAAACCAGTTCTACAATAATCAGATTACAAGAAATAAAACTAGTTAACAAGCAAGTGTACTTAGCTTGGAATGGGGGCCCTCCACCCTTGCCTTGCACACTTTAGAGGTGATATCAGAAGCTTAAATTTAGTCACACATCCATAGCATTGAACAGAAAAATAATAATAACACAAGTCTTCAAATTAACTCTTCAATCCAAAGGTGTCACAGCATAAAAGTATAATAAGTCAATACATAAGCCATCAAAGTTTTGGCTCTTAAATAAAAAGTCTCATGAAACAAACTGATCTATATTCACTAAAACAAACCCATCTACTCTCATCCACCTATCTAATTCGAATTCATTACTCCCATCCCAAGAAATATGACCAATCCTATAGAATCTCAAAACTGCCCTATTTCTATGGGATTTTTGAATGACTAGTCATGATTGACTAGCACCAAATGGGCCTAATAAAGCTTGTTCTGTTCAAACTAAGCATAGGTGGCTTAGTCCTAGTTCCCAAGCTTTCCATCCATGCATTCAATTCGTGCCCAAGTGTCCTGCAACCATATAAACCATAGAGATAATACGGGAATTTCTGAATCTGCCAATTTTGCACTAAAAACCAAACTTTCATAAAAACTTTAGAAATTGAAAAATTAAAATTAAATACCTGAATGGATATCAAATATACATCAAAATGGGATGAATGAAGGGAAAATAGATGGCAAATAAATGAATTAGTAAGTTTTTTAGATCCAAAATAAGACCAAAACTAAGGCCCAACATCTCTCCCTTGCTTATCATCAAGCATGTCCCCATGCTTGCTTACTCCTCTTTGACCTTCTTCTCTCTGTAGTAGATGTTGTACCTATAGATGCTTCCTGTTGTGCTGCCCTGACCAAACAATCCAAACCTGCGTCATGTCTTTCCCTGAGCAAAGCTGCTTTTACCTTCTGTTTTTCATACTTTGCCTGCCACATATTCTTTTCCTTTAGCAATTTAAATGCTTGCTTAGAAAGTAGATCATTTTTCCGTTTCAGTCTCCCCAATTCTTCATTTAAATTTTCATTTGCCTTGACCAACTTAGCATTATCTTTCTTATTTGCCTTGTTTTCCTCTTTTAATTGTTTTTCCAAGATTTTGCTAATTTCCAATTAGTCAATTAAGTCCCTGATTCTTCCCAAATTGATTTCTTTTTCAAAATCTTGTGTTGTTTTCATTAATGATGTTGTTGTTGCATCATCATATGAAGAATCCCTCTCAAATACTTCTTGTGTAATGTCATTTTCTTCTTGTTGTCTTGGGGAATATGTTTCTACTTCCTTGTCTAAGTCAATGGGACTTTTATTCCTAAATCTTCTAGGAATAGACATAACAGATGTTTCATTTTCCTGCATGACCATGTTATTTTGTTGTTTAGCTCTTGTTCTGGGATACAAGAGTGAATTCATCAATCCTCTGTTTTCCTGCTCTATTTTATCTGTACTTCATTAATCTGTTCAATGAACTGGTTTTTAGACATGAACTCTCTCCATACTATGCCTTGTGACCTCACCTGATACTCAACTAGGATTTTGATCAATCCTTGGTGGTAAATCTGTCCTACTTTAGGCCTGTGTTCATGTTTTACTGTTTCAATCATTCTCAATAGGCTCCTATATAGGAAATATGGCAAGTTAATCCTATCCTCTCCCTTAATATGATGTAGAAGCCTAACATGATACAAGTGGGCAATGCTATATCATATATCACAAGTCAAAAACTTCTGGATGACCAAAACCAACTCACCCCATGGTTCATTGAACCATTCCCTTGGTATCCCTTTTATTCTATCAAAAGTCTCTTTCTTGTTCTTCTCAAGAAATAAAGTCCATGCTTTCTCCTTGAAGTGCAGGCCTTTGTAATATTTCTCACCTATCATGGGTAGATCTAAAGCTTGGGAAAGATATTCCTGAGTTACAGGAATAATAACATCTCCTACTCGTGTCTGGTCCTGACTGAAATTATTTATAAAGTCCCTGGTTATCTGTTCAGAGTGGCCATCAAATTTTTGTAAAAAGCATATCATCCCCACTTGGTAAAGTTTTTCTATAGTTTCTTTCCCCCAACTCTCTATCTGAAATTTTGGCTCTACTCTGGCTGACATTGTTTCTTCCTCCTCACAACAATTTAACTCTGATTTCCTTAACCTCTGTTTACTCTTTCTCTGCAGCAGCACTGTTTTAATTCCCTGTTCAAGCAATCAAACACCTGTATATCCCTGTCAATATGCTAATCTCTGTTCTTGTAAACAAAATACATATGAAAACAATTTTTCATACTGTTCCATGTATGCTCATTACCCTACACTGTGTATACTGTCACCAAAATCAAGCCATATTTTCACTGTGTATGTACAATCATTAAAAACAAGCAGTGTTTTGACTAGCAGAGCATGCACATGGCTCTCGGCCTCATCATAAAAATTTTGAAAATTGCCAAAATGCTCTCGGCCTCAAAACAAAAATAAAAAACAACGCATTTAAAATGAGTTTTAAATGGCTCGGCCCTACTCCCTTTGGCAATCAACGCTCGGTCTTAAACACATTACACAGCAACTAAATCGCACAGCTTTTTTAAGCATGACATGGCTCGTTTGGCCCACATAAACTTCAATCCATTGTTTTGTTCAAAACAAAAACGCGTAGCAGCAAAAGGGTTTATAACAGAGACATATCCATTGTGTTTGTTTACCATTCGGCTGTTTCCATGCATATGATATATCAGTGATATGAATGAGGACAACGCGCAATAAAACAAAATGTGCAATCAAAACAATGCACAGTCAGTCAATGGTGCGCATTTCAACCAACAACGCGCATTCAACCACAACAAATAGTGCCATGCAACACAAACATGCCACAAAAATCACATTTCGGTGCCTCCTCTGTTTATAGATTTCGTTGTGATTTACAACACTGCACGCCGTTAAAACTTCACATACGATTCCATACCCTAACGTGTTATCCATGCAATGAGTTTACATTTAAATTCTGCGTGATTCACTAGTGTTTTATGCCATAATTTACGCAGTGAATCAACCGACTTATTGTTGTGGTTTCGGCATTACCTGGTTGTCAACGAGTGCTGAGGAATATTAACCGGTGCTCCAAATCCCTGTTCAATCGTTCAACTGACTAGTGGCAAGGGCAGAATAATGTAACCATCAATAAGAGACAGTTCACAACTATACTCCACTATTTTCCGAGCTTAAACAACCTATTCCATTACCTGAATGAATCCCGAAAATCGGTGATCACTTGTCGTTAAAGCCGGGACAATTTTCCTTCTCAAATCCGCCTAAACCCGCTTCACTCTCCTTTTCACTAGTTTGCAGCTCCAAACACCATCATTCTGAGCTATTCGACAATGAAGAATGAGGTTAAACAGTGCAAGAATTCGGTCGGTTCATGACCATTTCATGGGTGTACTGTGCGCTTCTTGTTTATTGATGTTACAGTGCGTGGTTGGTATGTGTGTCCTATTTGACCAGTCGCTCGACTGTGTCATGAGGATGGCCGAATCATCGTTCTAATTTGAAAGGCATGTGCATAACTCTTATACAGGGCACTGTCTAATGACAAACAGTCACCATGCCACGGTGTTTACCCCGTACCTGTGTGCTGGCCGGTATTTGGTGTTTTGGTGATGTTGTTTCATTGAGTGCTTAACCTTTGGCTGCATACAATATAATTGCCACCGTCGTGTATTCATTCCCGTGCTCCTCATGCGTTCCCATATGCAATGATATTCAATCATGCGTTTGTATTGCAATGAGTTTGATATGCAATTATCATTTAAACAATACCCCGCCGCAATACTCCTAACTTATATGCGCAGTCGTGCCATATGGTTTGCGCGTAGCCTTCCCTTTATACATCATAGCTTGTATTAGATGCGCCCTTTGTTTCATGCCCTAAGTTTATACCATATATATATGCTTTGATTTATATCATATATATATATATATATATATATATATATACGCTTTGGGTTATGATATATGTATGACTATAGCGCATACAAACCATTTGGACTATGGCATATATTTGCTTTGATTTTCATATAGCGCATGATTTTTGTTTGTTTTGATTATATAGCACATCTTTATAATTTTAAAATGACCATCTTGGGTCATATTTAAAATTATCACCATCACTAATTCTTGAGTTGTATGTGCAGGTTGAAAAGTTGTCCCATTTTGGTCTTTTTTAAGCTTCTAAAGAAAAATACTTAGGGGTTAATGATCATGAAATAAATAGGGAATATGTATGGAAATGAAATGGAATATGATGTATAAGGGTTATATGGTATGTATAGGGAATATAGGATATGAAATGATAATGAATATCCTCAGGTACTAATTTCAACTTAACAAAGACTAAAAATTTCTAAGAAAAATTTGAATTTTCAAGCACAAAATGACTATACATATACTCCCCTGGATGATGTCTGTACAAGTGGGATGAAATCAATTGATCAAATTTTGTAGATGGATTGAAAAGTAAACTTTATTGCTGCTCCTTGTTCTTCATGCTCTGGTTCTTGAATTGTTGTTCAGGTCCCTCTGTAATAATTTCTTGTTTCAGGTCCCTCTGCAATGTTTATGGAATATGTACATGTTGTTTTGACATTGGCAGGTCTTTCAGGTCCTTCTGCAATGATTTTTTGTTTCAGGTCCCTCTGTTGACAATACAAGTTCCTTCTATACTTCAGCTTTCTAGCTAAAGATCTGATGCAATTCTCCCCCTTGTTTAGGATGTGACTTGTCCTCAAGTCAGTTGTTTGTGGAGAGTTCCTGCATTGAAATTATGTGAGAAAAGTAGAACAAGAATAAGGAATTCATAGAGTCCAAGTTGCCCTGGTTTTCTCCTATGAATTCGTGTTTGCTAAGTGCCAGTTTCCTGGTTTTCACTAGCAAACAAATTATTTGTTTTTTTTTTTTTATATATATATTTTATATATTTTTTATATGTTCTTTTTTTATTTTATTTTTTATTCAACTACAAGACTGGAAGATGGCTGAGCCTGGTGTGCCATGATTTCTAGTTCTGTATTTTCTATCAGTTCTTTCATAAATGCTTCTTTACTGATAGACCTATTATAAACTTTGAGCCTATGTCCATTCACTATAAATGAGGTGGAGTCCTGGTCGATTGTCCTGATCTTTACTGCTCCATTGTCAAAGATTTTGTCAATTTCATATGGGCCTAGCCAGTGTGTTGTGAACTTTGATTTGAAGTCTTTGAATTTGGAGTCAAAAAGTAATGCCCAGTCTCCCTTGTGAAATGTCTTTGTTTTCATATATCTGTTGTGCCACTTCATTATTTGTTGTTGCACCAATGTAGTATGTTCTATGGCTTGTTGACGATGCTCATCTAATTGATTCAATTCCATGATCTGCTGTTGCTGTGCTTCAGTCAGGTCTAGTCCTAGTTCAGCTGCTAGTCTGTATGTTTCTATCTGAAACTCTATAGGCAATAAGGCCTCTTTTCCATATACTAACTGGTATGGACTAAAACCAGTTGTATTCTTCCATGTGATTCTGTAGGCCCATAGTGCATCTTTTAATTTTTCAGACCAATCTCTTATGTTCATCTGTACTGTTTTAGTCATGATATTTTCTAGGACTTTATTTGTTGATTCAACCTGCCCATTTGCTTGAGGATGATATGGTGTAGATTTCCTGTGTTTGATCTTGTATTTCTCTATTAGATCTCGTATCAACTTTGATGTAAACTGTGCTCCTTGATCTGTTACAATTTGTCTAGGTACTCCATATCTGGCAAAGATTTCTTCAAAAAGAAAGGTGACCACTGTATCTTCTGTTGCTATGTTCACTGCTTTAGCCTTTGCCCATTTGGTTACATAATCTGTACATACTAGGATGTACCTCTTTCCATTTGATGGTGGATTGATAGGTCCAATAAAGTCAAGTTCCCATTGCTCAAATGGTTCTATGAGGACCTGTGGCTTTAGCGGCATCTCATCTGATGTGATTGGTCTCCCTGTTCTCTGGCAACTATCACATTGCTTGACATATGCCTTAGAGTCTCTGAAGATGGATGGCCAGTAATAGCCCAATTGCAACACCTTATATGTTGTTCGTTTGTCTGCAAAATGACCACCACATGGTTCATCATGACATGCTCTCAGAATGTCTAATATTTCATCTTCTCGCACACATTTTCTAATCATCAGATCTGAACCAGTATAAAATAAATCACCATTTACCCAACTATACCTAGAACTTTCTCTAACAATTTTTCGTTTTTGCTTTTTAGAGAATTGAGTTGGAAACTTTCCAGAAGATAAATAGTTTGCAATGTCTGAAAACCATGGTGTTTTTACTATTATGGCAAACAGTTGTTCGTCTGGAAAGTTATCTACAACCGGATTTGGATCGTTGGGTGAATGTATGCGGGACAGAAAGTCAGCCACTTGATTTTCCTTGCCTGGCTGATCTTGTATTGTGATATTAAATTCTTGCAATAACAATAACCTTGTTATTCTTCCATTGGTGATGGGTTTATTCATCAAGTATTTGGTTGTTGAATGATCTGTATGAATGAAAACTTGATATCCTGTTATATAGTGTCTGAATTTGTTTACTGCATGTATAACGGCTAACATTTCTTTCTCTGTGACTGTGTAGTTCAATTCTGCAGGTGTTAGATTCTTGCTTATAAAGTATATTGCATAATTGAACAAGTTCTCTTTCTACCCAAGAGAGGCACCTATCGCGATATCAGATGCATCAGTTGATATATGAAATGGCAAAGACCAGTTTGGCCCATGGAGAATGGGTGCAACTGATAATTTTTCTTTCAGAATTTGAAATGCATTTTGACAGTCATTTGTCCAGTGAAATTCAATATCTTTTGCTAATAGTTTGAACAGAGGTTGGGCTATTTTACTGAAGTTTTCAATGAGTCATCTATAATAGCATGCATAGCCTAAGAAACTTCTTACCTCTTTCTGTGTTGTAGGAGGCATTAAGTTAACTAGGACTTGGATTTTTGCTGGATCCACCTTAATTCCTGAAGTGGAAATATGGTGTCCCAGAACTATTCCTTCTGTCAACATCATATAGCATTTCTCATTGCTTAGTGACAAATTTGTTTCAGTGCATCGTTTAAAAACTTTCTCAAGGTTATTTAGGCAATCATTATATGTGTTTCCATAAACTGTGAAGTCATCCATATAAACCTCTACACATTCATGAATTAGATCAACAAATATTGCAAGCACTGCTCGTTGAAAAGTTGCAGGTGCATTGCATAAACCAAATGGCAAAACATTATATGCATAGGTTCCCCATGGGCAAGTGAATTTTGTCTTGTCTTGGTCTTCTGTTGCTATTCTTATCTGGTTGTATCCGCTAAACCCATCCAAGAAGGAGAAAATTTTCTTTCCAGCTAATGAGTCTAACACTTGATCAATTAATGGTAGAGGAAAATGATCTTTTAGTGAAGCTTTGTTTAGTTCCCGATAGTCCACACATACCCTCCACTTTCCATTTTTCTTTGGTACAATAACTAGTGGAGAAACCCATTGACTATCTGAAATGGGATAGATGAATCCAACATTTAACAATTCCTTCAATTCCTCTTTCACTATTTCTTTCATCATGGGATTCATTCGTCTTTGTGGTTGCCTTACAGGTTTGAGTTGATCATCTGTATAGATGTGGTGGATACATGTGCTAAGATGGATTCCTTGCATGTCAGTATAATCCCAAGCAAAAGCTTTTGAATATTTCTATAATAATGCAATTACCTCTTGCTCTTGTGTTGATTGCAACTGGTTTCCAATGTTTAAATGTTTTCCAGGATATACCTCAATTGTTTTTATTGTTGGATTGGAGATTGTGTTTACAGGAAAGATGTCTATAAAAGATTTCCGCAAAGTTTGAACAGTACAAGTTTCCTGAAAGCATTGATTCAAAAGGTTACTTGCAGCTTCATATTGGACTTCTCTAAGCTGCTCTGAAATACTTGGTTTTGAAATGAAAAGATCCATTAAGTCTTCATTCTCTTCTTCTTCTCTAAAATCAAAGAATTGATTTATACTTAAAACTGATTTAGTTTGTTGTTTTTCTTGAGTTTCAAGCACTAATTCTAAAGAAGTTGATTGTGCAGGTGAATAAAGAGCAATGTGTTTCCTTTCATCTCCATGTGAAATAATCATGCTTCCAGATCTGCATCCTATGAAGGCATCAGCGGTAGCTAACCATGGTCTGCCTAAGATTAGAGGATGTCCTCCCAAATTTGTTGGTTGCAAGATAAGGAAGTGAATAGGATACTCCCATGAATCCAAAGAGACTATGATATCTTCTAATATTCCTTCAGGAACAACTTTAGATCTGTCTGCTAGTTCTAAAATTGTAGAAGTTGATCTAATGCTGTTTAAATGCAAAGTTTTCATTCTCCATTGTCATTACATTTATAGCTGCTCCCAAGTCTATTAATGTGTTTGGTACTGAGAAATTATTTATTGATATAGTAACCATAGGGATACCAGGATCAATATATTTCTCTACTATGGTTTGTGTAGACATGAGGCTTGCTAGTTTACCAATGACTTGGATTGTAGTAGGATCCTTCTTTTTCCCTGATTTCTTAATGCACAATTCCTTTTTTGTTTTAGCATATATTGATATTTCTTTAATTGCCTTCAACAAAGGAATTTTTACATAAGCATTTTTTAACTCATCTAAAATATCAAATTCAAGAAGGGTTATTTCTTTTTGTTGTTCCACTAACCTTTCAGGATAAGGTGGTGTTTGTGTTGTAATGTTTTTTTCTTTCTGAATTTGTATCTCAGTTTGTGATGTTTCAGGTGATTCTCCTTGTTCAGTTGGTTCTTCTATGATGGGAGGAGAATCCTTTTTAAGCACTTTTCCAGACCTTAGATGGACATCATTAAGAGGAAGAATCGAATATGTGGGAAAACATGCTCCTTCCTCTACAATGTATGCGGATTTGTCCACCTTATTATTCAGATTTGCCATTGGTTGGGCTGGTAATTGAGTTGGTCTGGGTTGATTTGTGGGTAGCTGTAACTGTTGTGGTTGGGTCAACAACGGTGGTGGATTCTGCTGTGGAAATGGCATGGATTGTGGATATGCAGAATGTTGTTGTTGAAATGGTATGGATTGTGAATATTGTGGATATGCAAATGGCTGTTGGTATTGTTGTTGATACTGTTGAGGTGGCTGGTTTCCATAACCATATCCTCTCCAACCTTGTGCAGGTTTTTGTGAATATTGTTGTGGAGGCCAAGCTTGCCATGGCATTGGAGGGGTCCAAGGATTTTGAGGTGGATAGAGGTAATTTTGTTGAGGGAATTGTTGTTGATTTTGTTGAGGTATCCTAGGTTGCCATGGCCTTCGTGGTGCTACATAATAAAAACCTTCTATTCCTGGTACTCCTTCCATTGAGTTCATTTGTAATTATTTCAATCTTAGACAACTTTCTGTGGAATGATTTTCTGTACAAAGACCACAAACCTGAATACTATCCAAATGACATTCTCTCAATGGATGTTTCTTTCTACATTTGGAACAAAAGATTGCTAGAGCTTGTTCTTGTTCTTCTTTCTTCTTGTTTGCCTTTAGCACATCTACTTGTGTCCCTAATGTACTCAAGAGGTCTGTTTTGAATTTTTCCAATAAGGTTCCTATTTCAGCTCTTGTGATCCCTCCTGTAGCTGACTTTGTTGCTTTTGAACTTGCTTCTCTTTTTCCTGTTTTTGATCTTCCTCTAGAATATTTTTGACATAACTCAACAATTTATTCGAATGGTAGGTTTGAAATGTCTCCTTTACCCATCACATTCAAAATGTCAAGGTATTCATCCCTTACACCCTTGAGAAAGATTGTTCGAATGGTTTCTTGATTTAGAGAGTGTTGTTTAGATTTTTGTATATTATATGCAAATATTTCCAAATATTCTTCTAAACTTTCATCTTCTTGTTGTGTCATTCTGAAAACATCTTCCATTGAATCTCTAGATCTATAATAAGCTTGATATTTTTTAAGGAAGACTGATCTCATATCATCCCAAGAAGCTATTGTTTGTTCTCCTAAACCCATAAACCATTTTAAAGCTGTTGCTTTTAATGTTGCAGGGAAAAGACGAAGTTTATGAATGTCATCAGTGTATCCATATGTTCTACATAAAATATCAAATTCAAACATAAATGCATCAGGATCTTCCGTGGACATTCCATAAAAATTTGGCAATACAGAAGGTGGAATATTTTTCATTTTCACTTCTTCTCCTAATATTGCACTTGTGTCTACTATTGGAAAGCCAAAGGTAGCCTCTTGATCATTACCATCTTCTTGTCTTTTCCGATCGTTTTCTATCTTTCTATCATTTTCTTGTTTTGCCTCCTCCTCTCTCTTTCTTCTCCATTCTCTTTGTTGTCTTTCATATTCAGCTCGTTGTTCAGGAGTGAAAATAACAGATCCATGTCCCTCTTCTGCCATTGGTTGATTTATTTCAATTTTGAGTGGAGATTCAGGTTGTTGAAAGATAGGAGGATTTATGGATGGAAAGACAGGTTGTTTTCCTTTGATAATTTCTTTTTGTTTTCCAGAAATTGAAGATTGTTTTTGCTTTGCTTCCCAAGCTAACAAATTTTGCCTCTCAATCAAAGTTAATATTTGTCCAATTCTTTGTTTTTTTGCCAATTCCTCAATTATCGGATTACCAGTAACTGGGGTGTTTGATGATCCTATCTCTATTTGTGGGGGGTTTTTAATAAATCTACCTTGAGGATATCTATATCTAGGCATAAAGAAACATAACTAAAAAGGGATGTAACTAATGTTTTTGTTGTTTTGAAATTTATCTTTCTATTGACTATGCCGATATTTGCCTCCCCGGCAACGACGCCAAAATGTTGAGCTAATTTGTGTACCTAAATTAACACAATTATTTCTTATCAATCCGGGTTGTTTATGCTTTGAGGAAAGTTCACTATATGTGAAGATCAGATGTAATCAAACCTTGAAAGGTAAGTTATTAAAAAGCTTAAAGTAATACATCCTACAACTCTAATTCAATTAGTTTAAAAGAAGAAAAACATTGAAATGGTTCTTGACTCAAGAAGTCCACTTTTGCCTCAATTACAACTTAATGAATCAGAGATTAAAACCAAGAACTTAAGATGGATAAATTATTAATGAAAGAATCTCTTAACTTAAGAGACACATAAGGTATTTCACCATAATTCATTCATCTCAATATCAAAATCTCAATAAGAAACTACTTGCATGCAAACAAAGGAAACTAGTTTTAATTAATCATTTTAGTAGAAGGGATGCTCAACTTGAACACTTGTTTTTCCAACTTAATAAAGTGATGAATAAGCTAAGAACTAATGAAATCAATCACCATGCATGAATCATAAAGAAATCTGAAATAAAGCTTTGAAAAACCAGTTCTACAATAATCAGATTACAAGAAATAAAACTAGTTAACAAGGAAGTGTACTTAGCTTGGAATGGGGGCCCTCCACCCTTGACTTTCACAATTTAGAGGTGATATCAGAAGCTTAAATTTAGTCACACATCCATAGCATTGAACAACAAAATAATAATAACACAAGTCTTCAAATTAACTCTTCAATCCAAAGGTGTCACAACATAAAAGTATAATAAGTCAATACATCAACCATCAAAGTTTTGGCTCTTAAATAAGAAGTCTCATGAAACAAACTGATCTATATTCACTCAAAAAAATCCATCTACTCTCATCCACCTATCTAAGTCGAATTCATTACTCCCATCCCAAGAAATATGACCAATCCTATAGAATCTCAAAACTGCCCTATTCTATGGGATTTCTGAATGACTAATCATGATTGACTAGCACCAAATGGGCCTAATAAAGCTTGTTCTGTTTGAACTAAGAATAGGTGGCTTAGTCCTAGTTCCCAAGCTGTCCATCTATGCATTCAATTTGTACCCAAGTGTCCTGCAACCATATCAACCATAGAGCTATTACGGGAATTTATGAATCTGCCAATTTTGAACTAAAAACCAAACTTTCATAAAAACTTTAGAAATTGAAAAATTAAAATTAAATACCTGAATGGATATCAAATATACATCAAAATGGGATGAATGAAGGGAAAATGGATGGAAAATAGATGAATTAGTAAGTTTCTTAGAGCAAAAATAAGACCAAAACTAAGGCCCAACAGTTTTCATAGTGCTTTCTGCAAAAGTATGATTAGTTGGTTAAGTAGGGTTTGCTAGGTTTACTTTACATTTCAGTCTTTTTCCTTTCTGCAATTAGAGTAGCCTTTGTAGAGTAAGCTTTTCTTTCTTTCATCACATATAGAGCTTCTTCTAGAATCCATAGAAGTTGGCTTGAATTCCTAGTGATCTTGCACCAACTGACCAAGTGACAACCTGCAGTAAGAACTAGTACTTGTGCATATAGCATCGTCGCTTCCAAGTTTGTTACGAACTACTGGGTTGATTAGAATAAAGTAGGCAGCCCAGGAGTTGTATCATTATTGCTACAATATTGGTGCTCACCACTTTTTGGCACCGCTATCGAGGAAGCGTCAGAGTATTTTGTGATTACTGCTTTCTTCTATTTTCTATCGCAACATTCTGCTAAGTAGTTTATTTAAGAAAAAGTAGAATAGTTGTTTCTTTCAGTTTCTACATTTCCATGCTTTCCTTTTCAATTCTGCAATTTCATTTCAGCAAGAGTAGACTAGTCATTTCTTACCGTTTCTAAATTTCCTTGCTTTCCTTTTCAATTTTGCAAATTTCATTTCAGCAAGTTCATTTCAGTTAGTTGCAATTTGTGTTGTTCAATCCATTTCAGTTTTGTAGGTACAATCAGTGAGGGTACCTTTCCCATTCAGGAGACCAATGGGGACACCAAAATGAAGAATATAAGTCCTTCAGCCCTACCTCACTTCCATGGTTTGACTACAGAAGATCCTGACACCTTCTTGTTTGAGTTTGTTGTCATCTGTTGAACCTATGACTATGCAGAAGATGAGAAAAAGTTGAAGCTATTCCCTTCTACTCTCAAGGATGCAGCATTGCGCTGGTTCATGGGGTTACCTGGCAATAGCATCACAACTTAGGCTCAGATGCAACAGCCTGTAATGAAAAATATCGAGACTAGTGTAGGTCAAAAGATACCAAAGAAGAAATATTCCGAATGACCATGGGAAGTGATGAATCCTTGGAAGATTATGAAGAGAGGTTCCAACTCAATTACAAAAGGGCCAAGTGCACACTTGACCCTAAATCTCTGAAGTTGGTCTTGCTCAGGGGAATTCCAGAAGACCTTCTAGACACCCTCCATCTACTGGCCGGGGGAGACATCTACCAACTATCTTATGAGGACATAAAGACTGTTTTTAGAAACCATTCTAGAGCAGCCAAAAAGAAAGGTAGGGGGAGTCAACCCATAGCTAATGCCTTCTCTTCCAATTCATCCATCAAAGGTGAACTTGAAAACATGCTGGAAGACTTCAAGAGTAAGATGTTGCAGACTCTTGCCATGCAAATGGATGCCTTGCATATCAAAAGAAAACAAGAGGAAGCAGAGAGGGCTTTGGCCATCTTTTGTCCTAGATGCACCAGGAGGCATCCTAGGAACGAATGTCCATTTAACTCTATAGAGGTTTGTTCAATCTGTGAAGAAGATCATTCTACAAATAAGTGACCTTTCTTGCCCACACTTAAAGCTGTATACCAAGGGGCCGAAGGAGCCACTGAACCACTCTATTTCATGAACCAAAGGAGACCAAATGGACCTAGACCATACCAGTAGGGGATGTAAGGGACATCTCAGGCATACTACAACCCCAACCAAGTCACTTACATACCTTCTTGGGGTCCTCCTGCTCATCCTTCCTGGTCCACGCCTCCTCCTTGGTCCTTTCCATCTCAATATCATGCCAAACCATGTTACAGGGAAAAGTGTCTATTTAGAACTGCTCTATCCCACTAAGGTGTGATCGCTGCCTTAGAAATAAACAGAGAAAAGCTACTTATGTTTTTCCTTTATGAATTATAGATAGAGAGGAATAGAAATACCAACCTCTGTCTTGCGCTAATCCTTTGATTCGATCCCTCTCTTCTTTGATAGTCCCCAGCTACCTGCTCCTTTGCACACCCAGCTTCACAAAGTACTTGTAAGATCACAGAAGCATAGCACTATACAAAGACATGGATCTATATTCATTAACAACTTAGGATCAGATTTAAATTGACCATACAAATGTAACAAGCATCAATGATACAAAAGCATGGAGGAAAACTCAAATAGCTTTTATTGATAAACAAGAAAAGATCCAGGAGGAGTTACAACCAGTTGTTCCGACCCAGCATCAACCTCCCAGCAAAGAAGCCCCTCTTCACCTCAAACAAAGCTTAGATCACCCAACAATCTGATGTTTATCTCCAGAAACCAACAGCAATTCCTTACAATATGCAAAATTCCAGCCTCTGGATCTCTGGGATGAGGGATCCATATATAGATATCTGTAAGGGGGATGAGTCAGCTTGTGATTTGATTAGTGTCTTCTCCCTGACAGTTCTTACTTCCACTTGGAGGCTGAGGGCCTCTTACTCATCCTTGGTTGAATTCAGTGAGGCAAGTGTCACAGGAGAAGATTCTGGAAGCTTCCATTGCCTCTCCGCCTTGTGGAATGACACTGCCATTTGTCATTTCTCGCCCATCGCACCCCACAGAAGGGACTTTTGAAATGCAACGCACCCCCACAGTGTATTTGGGTGAGATGCAATGCACCTAGCCAGTGGAGCAGCTGCAATGATCTTGTTTTGACCAATTTTGAGTAGTTTTTCATGGAGAACTTCTGGGAGAAGCTGTAATTTATTGACCTTGTTCCTTTAGGGGTTAGAACAACACTTTTAGGGACTTAGGAGCCCTTGGTTTATGGACATTTCATGCTTGGTGTTGTAGGGCACAAAAATGTCTATAACAGTTTCCCCCTAAAGTATGAGACCGTTAACCTTTTGGTGTCGGGTGAAATGCTTTATTATGAGGATCCGAAGTTTTTTCAATGTTGGGAGGAGACCTGTAATAAGATACAATACAATACATTATCTTCATAATATTTTCATGATCTAGCTGAGGCGGGCATTCCCGTGCTCAGCTTTATAAATTCATTTTCATGTACATAGGACAGACAACCATCTGAGTGTAGACTGATGATTCTGGTAGAGCCATCATCCTTTTGATAGGATGATTATCTGTGCTGCAATGATGTACATTTAATGTCTTTATTTCCCTGAATATATATTGCAGCCCGGATGGATGAAACTAGATCCGGGGTCTTCAATCTTGTCCGATCTTCACTCAAAGTACAAGTCGATCCATGTGAGAAATGTCCTGAAGTCGAACATGGAAAGACATCGCTTGATTACCCGTCAATGATGTAAACTGTTAACAAGCGCGAGAGGAATCACCGATAATGATAATGACCCTCAAGGTACTGCAGTACAATTCACGTGGTGTGAATAAAGGACTTGGCGTCGAACACCACGCAAAATCTTTCGGTCGAAGGTCATTGATGTGTACCTGTCGCCGGAAGTGAGAAACTTGCCATTGAGGCATGCAAGCTTCAAAGTACTGAATGGGGTGTTCCTAGATCAACTTCTTGGATAATGAGCTGATGTCGACAAGGAGTGATCCCATCACATGAGGGCCTTAATGAATCCCACATCAATGACACAGAACGGAGCAAATGATTTTGATGGAGGTGAAAACGATCTGGTGATATAAGGTTCAGGGTGGCGGTCATGGTAGTGGGTGAGACACAGGTGACTTCTCTGGATGACTTCTCTTGAACATATTGGCGACACTGATGTGATGGATTGGTAGCATTAACCCGAAATGTGGATGGTATGGCGTGACCATGGTGATGTGACCGGTGAATGAAACAACCCAACCCGACTCGGACACGGAGCGAAAGTGTCATGTTCAAGAGCGACTTGCTACCAACAAAGTTTCTTTGAGTTTTCTTCCCAATTTTTCCCCAGTCATTGCTGACCAGTACCTCTTTATTTTTGTCAAGCTTGAGGAGGATAACATATGCTTGTTCTATAATTTGCCCTTCAGGCAAACCCATCGCTATGTTTTAACGAGCCTAGCGATAGTGAAACTCGTTCTCGTCTATAGACAAGTTTGTCACTATTAATCTTTTTAACGAGTTTAACGACAAAGATAACTCGGTCCTTTTCAATTTTAGAGAGTCTGAAAAGGAACGTAAAGGTAACTCCAAAATTCCTTTTTCGTCATCTAATCCCTTAAGTCCGAAAAAGTATAAAACAATACAGAAGGGATGGATTTTCGATACTTTTAACGAGCCGAACAAAACAAGCGCTCGATCTTTTTGTGTAATAATCCCTCAGGTCCAAAAAGATTAAAATCTAGAGGAGGGATAGCACTTCCTGTCCCTTTAACGAGCTGGAGAGGCCAATGGCTCGGCAATCTTTTCATATTTTACGAGTCAGTTGAAAAGAGCTTAAAGGAGACTCGTCTTTTGAGGAATGAGTGATAAAACGGGTAGCAGCTGATTCCAGGTAAGGTTTGGAATTTTCCAATCACGGCAGTGTCACAAGGATGGCTAGTGAAATCACTCTTCGCAGCTGTTCCTCAAAATGGGTAAACAATCAAATGGAGGTGAATGATCGGCCAATGAAAAAGTGGAGGTGATGGTGCAAACACGAACAAGGCTTTAACGGCTGAAGTACTACATTCACGATGGTTATTTACCGGGGAATAGTTCATTTTTTAACGAGCTTAAACGCGGGTGGAAACATTTTCTCATGTCTTATGTTTATTTTTTAACGAGCTTGAACTATGTGCTAAAACTGCTCGATGCGGGTTTATTTTTTAACGAGCTGTAACCTTGCGGTAACACTGCTCAATTAATCCAGTCGTGTGATAAGAATGTCTCATATGAAACGACAACTTTTAGAGTTTTTCCCCACATCCTTTCTTTATGCAAGTTAGGAGACGACCAATCCTACAAGTTTAAAGGGTTAGAGGTCCTAAAAATTTAAAAAAATAAGTAGTCGCTCTTCGCTTGCACTCCAAAAGGTTTGCATGCCCGCAGGCATAAAACAGAATTTCAAGGTTACCCCTTCTTTAGTCCGTTAAAACATTTGTTTTACCGAGAGAGGCCTACCTCTTACAGGTTACCCAAAGATTGTTCTATTCATAGCGCAAACAAAACACTTCTCCGACGATGTCTACCGAGATAAACAAAGGTGAGCGGCGATGCCTGCCAACTCACATAACTTTGACAAGAGAATCTTGTTCCAGTCCAACTCCCCTTTCCAATCATGGACGGGAGTACGGAAGTCATATTCTCTCGCGGAAACCTACCCTATACCCAAAGTTTTCCTGCCGAAGCAGACCAGGGTGCATGCCCCCTGGGTTTCAGTCATGTTCTCCCAAATCACTCGCGCCCATTGGGAGGACGGACTAGAGATTGAGACATTTCTTGCGTGAAAAGACCATTCAGGGATGGTATATGACAATTTGCTATGCGTGATCCGGGAAATGAAAGCTGGTCTACGAGCTTGACCACTCTTCCTTCATGTGGAAAACACATCACTCTAAAGAGTGATGAGACAATGGCTCTCATGCAATAAATATAGTCTCGTCCAAGGAGTATATTGTAATCTAGGGGTCCTTGAACTACCATTATGTTCATGTGAACGGTTTTCCCTCTCAATGTTATGGGCACATCGGGAAGGATCCCTAACGGTCGACTGGTTCCTTTATCAAAGCCTGTTAGATTTCTTATCTCAGGCAAAAGCGATGGCGAACCAAGCACTTTCCAAGCAGTTGAGGAAAGGATACTCACAGAAGCCCCTTCATCTATGATGGTACCAGCCATAACCATTCTATACATTTGAACAATAATCCGGAATGGTATACTGGCCGGTAAATGGGATCTGCCTAGTTGATTCCAATCGAAGGAGACAACTAGGTTGCTTGGAGATGGGACCGAATAGATGGCCGGGTATGACTCTGACGAACTTCCTTCCTACGGTAAAGGAATGGGTAAATTTCCCCCATGTTCGTTGGAGTCTGTGCTTATGAAAAGAATTTGGACGGTGTCATCCTTGTTCTCTTCCGTGACTGTATCATCTGAAGATAGAACCTCTGAAGGCAAGACCGGGTCAACTGCCGCCTCGACCTTTTGACTTTCGTCTGGCATGGATTCAGATGGTTTATCCTCAATGATAGGTGCTTCGGCCGACCACCCGGATGGGCCAGCCGGATTTTCAACTAGTGACGGACTCGGCAAGAGTTTTTTTATATCTAGGAGGAAGTCGCAACAGTGGAACCGGACGATCATCCAAAACTCTTTTAGCTTCGTCTAAGAAGGGACAACGGTGGACGGCATGATCGCCTTCGCACAGTTTACATGGAAATCTATATTTTCCTTTTTGTCCTGGGCTTCACTTTCACTAGTTGACGGTGTGTTTTCAACATGATCATCAGAGGTTGACGACACCGGGTTGTGCAAACGAGGAGACCAGTCCCTTAAGATCCGAGGGATGCAAGGACAATCTCTGTGATAGTGGTCTCCTTTGCAAATGACACATGGCGATTTGGGCTTGGTCAGTGCAGTGTGTGGATTTTCGTTAGACGGCACTCGTTTGCCCCCATTCGCTTTTGGCTCCTTCTTCTTCTTCTTTTCCTTCTTCTCCTTAGGTACTTGACTTTTGGCTTTACCAGCCCCATCAAGCGAAGAGGAAGGAGGAGACGAAGAATTAGAGGAAGTAGAAGGTTGGTGGGTAACTCTGGACTCGTCTAATTGTTGATTCAATTGTTCAGGAATTATGGTGTTCTGAACGACAGAGGTCGAGAAGAGCCATACAGGCAAACCAATTGTCAGTCCTGGAAGCGACAATGTGGCCATATGGGGTGCACCAACATCTCCCCAAGAGAAGAAGGGACTAGGATTCCCTCCAAGGGGAATTCCTTGGTTGGTGGATTCCATTTTCTCAACCCAAGATCAACGTAGGAAAGGGGTAGTGAATATTCCGTTTAAAATAAATTTTAGACGCTTTGACACAACTTGTTTTTTCAGTTTTTAAGAGTCGAGAAAAAACAAAATATGACTCTAGTCGCCTTCGATTTTTAATGAGCCTGAAGTGACAAGTGCTCAGATGTACCTTTTCCGTTAAGGAGTCTGAAAAGGAAAGAAAGGGACTACTCTAGAAGTCTAGGTAGAGGGAGTACCAAACCAATCGCAAAACCGCAGAATACTTTTTAAGGTATGGCAGTCAATCTTCCCGAATGTTGTGTTCAGTGCATTGCGATCGATAGGGCGGTAGACACGGCTTCCTATGGATAAAGGACTTAAGCCTATAGGGGTCTCCCAAAATATACTCGACGGTACGTGGGAGCACAAGTACATACTGGCACTTATCGTCTCAAAGTGGAGGAATCACCCAACCATCAGTGAGAACAACAGTTACCAGGCTTTACGACGTCGGAATACGTCTCTAGCCTAGACCTCTAAATGGTGTGCGTTAAGTTCCAAAGCGTTGTTAGATTCATTGAATTTATTTTAAGTTGATCTTGTTTATGAAGTTTGCCTTTCGGGTTCACCACGAGATGTAGATGTAATTCCTAAAATGCAATCTAAAGATGATAAACAAACTTTTTATCTCTTTTGTGCAATGAAAATCCTAGCTACTAGGGAAAAGAAAGACAGAATCTTTTCACAAAGAGCAAAGAGCACACTGTAAATGCACTTTCCTAAATCAAGCCAAACATACTGTCTATATGCAAATGCACATGCATGTATTTGTTTTCGACTTTCTTAGTGTATGGATGCTAAAAAGAAAGTTGATGTACAAATCTGAATTTCTTTTCAAGCGACAAATATAAACAAGCTTCTTTTCGAAATAAAAAATAGAGACGATTACGACACCTTACGATTTTGAAATGAATACTTGTTTTTCGACACTAGAAAATTACAAATTCAGACCAAAAGCAATAGTAATAGGATAATCGACCATCAACAACAATCAAACTTTCTCCTATGATCAAAATCGACACTTGCGACAGATTCAAATCAAAGGACGACAGTACGACTATGCTACTTTTGTAAAGGAAAACTGTAAATGACTCAACAAACACACAAAAACATCTACAGTTCTTTTGTACAAAGGAGGCGGAATAACAGCAAGGAAAAGGGGTTTCAAGCAGACATATACTGATCACAGGCAGCAAAATTCAGGAATAGAACTGGAAAGAATGAATCACAGAAGCCACAGCTGCACAGAGCTAGTCTGATCAACGCACCTGTAACACAGAGAATCTAAAATGCAGCACAGGTTGTCCCTTCGAGAAGTGCGCTGAAATTCAGAATCTCTGAACAGTACCTGCGCTGGGCTAGGAACGAGACTCTGTTCGGGTTCCGGGTCACAGTTTGTAGTTCAGTTCTTGGCTTTTGGCCGCGTAAAAAGCAATCAGTAATGCAACAATCAGGGGTAGATCTAAGGAGGATCTAAGAGCTATCACAAGGGCAATCAGATAGTTTGTGAATCAGTTGTTTAAATCATAAATAGATCTAGTGGATGGATTGAAGCAGCGGTTACCTACTTTACATTTGTTATGGCAAATGCAGTTCGAATGCTACTTATAAGTTTATGAAACAAACAACAAAGAATGATAAACAAACTAACTAATTATCTCCCCAGTGGAGTCGCCATTTTGTTACAGGGAAAAGTGTCTATTTAGAACTGCTCTATCCCACTTAGGTGTGACAGTTGCCTTATAAACAAACATAGAAAAGCTACTTATGTTTTTCCTTTATGAATTATAGATAGAGAGGAATAGAAAGACCAACCTCTGTCTTGCGCTAATCCTTTGATTCGATCCCTCTCTTCTTTGATAGTCCCCAGCTACCTGCTCCCTTGCACGCCCAGTGTCACAAAGTACCTGTAAGATCACAGAAGCATAGCACTATACAAAGACATGGATCTATATTCATAAACAACTTAGGATCAGATTTAAATTGACCATACAAATGTAACAAGCATCAATGATACAAAAGCATGGAGGAAAACTCAAATAGCTTTTATTGATAAACAAGAAAAGATCCAGGAGGAGTTACAACCAGTTGTTCCGACCCAGCATCAACCTCCCAGCAAAGAAGCCCCTCTTCACCTCAAACAAAGCTTAGATCACCCAACAATCTGATGTTTATCTCCAGAAACCAACATCAATTCCTTATAATATGCAAAATTCCAGCCTCTGGATCTCTGGGATGAGGGATCCATATATAGATATCTGTAAGGGGGATGAGTCAGCTTGTGATTTGATTAGTGTCTTCTCTCTGATAGTTCTTGCTTCCACTTGGAGGCTGAGGGCCTCTTACTCATCCTTGGTCGAATTCAGTGAGGCAAGTGTCACAGGATAAGATTCTGGAAGCTTCCATTGCCTCTCCACCTCGCGGAATGACACTGTCATTTGTCATTTCTCGCCCATCGCACCCCACAGTGTATTTGGGTGAATTGCAATGCACCTAGCCAGTGGAGCAGCTACAATGATCATGTTTTGACCAATTTTGAGTAGTTTTTCATGGAGAACTTCTGGGAGAAGCTGTAATCTGTTGACCTTGTTCCTTTAGGGGTTAGAACAACACTTTTAGGGACTTAGGAGCCCTTGGTTTATGGACATTTCATACTTGGTGTTGTAGGGTACAAAAATGTCTATAACAAACCAGCCACTCATTAATTTCAATCCTATGCTCAGCCGCAACCTCAGTGGAATGCATCTCATCAGGGTTGGAGGCCCCAGTACAACTCTCCTCCCACTCTTTTGCCTTCACCACCTGCTCAACCACAACCATTGCCTCCTGCTCCACCAAGGCAAAGCCAAATGCCTGCCCAGACAAACCCGAACTCGAACAACAGACAGGCTCAGCAAGTATATAGTGGGGAACCATCATGCCCAAATTAAGTTGTGGAGATTCAGGAGATTAACCTGCGATCTGGGAAGGTTCTCCGAGATAGCTAGCCTCCACCTAGGGAGGTTAAGGAAGATAAAGAGGAAAGTGAATGTAAAGCAATTCCACCCTTTCCTGAGAGACTATCCGGGCCAACACAGCCTACCCCAGAAGAAACTGAACTTCTGGGAGAATTGAAACAGTTATGTGTGAAGATACCACTTCTCCAAGCCATAAAAGATGTGCCTATCTACAATAGGTTGATCAAAGAGAAGTGCTTTAGGCATCCAGGAAGGTGCAAGAGAGATGCCCCAACCATCAATGTCATAAGACAACTGTCTGACTTGATGTTGGGGCAAGTAATCTATCCAAAATATCTGGACCCTAGAAGCCCAGTAGTTGATGTCCACATCAATGGCACCATGATCCCACATATCTTGATTGATTTGGGAGCTGCCATTAATGTGATGATAAAGGACACAATGCTCAAACTTAACCTCTAGGGCTCCTTGAGGAAGACCACGACAATACTGTAGCTAGCAGACCGCTCCACCGTGACCCCTGAAGGGATTGTGGAAGATGTGATGGTCTCCGTTGATTCTTGGGAGTACCCTGTTGATTTCTTAGTTCTCTAGCTAAAGGCAAAGCTCACTGGGTATCCTCTCATCCTAGGAAGACCCTGGTTGGCTACTGTTGATGCCTAAATCAACTGTCGAATTGGGAACATGACCATCATGAACGGGCATATGTCCAAGCAGTTAATATTATACCCTTCTTCCCAAACCTTGCTAGAACATGATCTACCTCTCTGGTTGGAGGAGGAGGATGAGGATGAAGTCTATTCTGCACCACTTTGTGCATTAGAAACTGCCATGGGGAGAAAACCGCAAGATGAGGATGATATGATTGGAAATTTGATCCAGAATCCACCCCCTAGTATCTTAGCATTAGAGGACATAGTGAGAGAAACCCAAAAAAACCCCTTAACTAGTCTCTGTGTGGCTAACCCGACCTCTCTCTATGTTAAGAACATAGATTTCAGCCCAGAAAGAACCTTGAAAATCAATCCATCCCTATCCACTTCCCAGGAGAAGGAGTTGTGCAACTTATTGAGAAAACATTTAGATGCCTTCACTTGGAGTTATAAGGAGATGATGGGAGTGTGCCCTTCAGTATGTACTCATCATATATACATTAAGGAATATTGCAAACCAATCAAGAGGCCTCAAAGGAGGATAAATCGAGCACTTAAAGACATTTTTAAGGAAGAATTGCAAAAATTGCTTGATGTAAGATTCATCTACCCCATCTCTGGCAGTGAATGGATCTCTCCTTTGGTGCTAGTGCCAAAGAAAAATGGCAAGTGGAGAATCTGTGTCGACTATTGGGAATTGAACAAAGCCACTAAAAAGGACCATTTTCCTTTACCGTTCATAGATCAAGTGTTATATGGTCTAGCGGGGAAAAGTTTTTCTCCTTCCTAGATGGGTTCAGCGGGTACAATCAAATTCAAATCAGCCCAGAAGACCAATTTTAGACCACTTTCACTTGTCCTTGGGGTACCTTTGCATACCAGGTCCTTCCTTTTGGTTTTTGCAATGCTCCAGCCACTTTCCAGAGAGCATTATTAAGTATATTTTCTGAACTGGTTCATGATACAGTGGAAATATATATGGATGATTTTACTCCTTATGGTTCTGACTTTCAGGAAGCTTTATCTAACCTAGGAAAAGTTCTAGACAAGTGTATTGAGATGAACCTATCCCTTAGTCTAGAAAAATGTGAATTTTTGATGACTGAAGGGACCGCATTAGGTCATGCAATATCTCAACAAGGACTACAGGTGGACCCCAACAAGATTGCCATCATCCAAAGTGTCCCACCTCCTCAAAAGGTGAGACATGTCAGAAGTTTCCTAGGCTTAGCTGGATATTACAGAAGATTCACTAAAGATTTTAGTAAGCTAGCCTCTCCTCTGTTTGGCCTTTTAGGCAAAGATGTTGAGTTCATATGGTCTGAAAATTGTCAAGAAGCCCTAGATACCCTGAAGAGCAAGTTAGTAACTACCCTAATTCTCAGAGGCCCAAATTGGGGCCTACCATTTCACATTCACATAAATGCCTCGAACAAAGCAATAGGAGAAGCCTTAAGACAAATTGATGAAAAGTTACCTTATGCCAAATACTTTATAAGCAAAAATTTGTCAAAGGCAGAGTTAAACTACACAGTGACTGAGAAGGAACTCCTAGTTGTTGTGCACTCTTTAAACAAATTCAAACATTATATCACAGGCTATCAAACCTTCGTGCACATTGATCATGCTGCAATTAGATATTTAATGAACAAACCATATGTAAATGCTCGCATTATTAGATGGTTGCTTCTATTACAGCAGTTTGATTTGACCATTATTGATAAGCCTAGTAAAGAAAATGTTGTTGCTGACTTTTTGTCTAGAGTAAATTTTCCTACAGGTGAAGAAGGAATGGTGGATGACTAGATTCTAGATGAACATCTGTTTGTTATTTCAGTACTCTCTCCATGGTTTGCTGATATAGCAAACTACTTGGTTTCAGCACAGTTTCCACCACACCTGTCCTCAAAAGCGAAGAGCAAGATAGTAAGGAAAAGCGTCCCTTTCACCTAGATTAGGGGTAATCTCTGCAAACTTGGCCTAGATAAGATCTTGAGAAGATGTGTCAGGGAGGAGGAAGTCTTTGACATTCTCTTGACCTGTCATGACGCGCCTTGTGGAGGTCATTTTGCAACAAAGATAACTACCTTCAAAATATTGCAAGAAAGCTACTATTGGCCCACTCTTCATCAAGATGTGAGGAGATACACCAGCCAATGTGATCGGTGTCAAAGGATGGGGAAACCCACTCCAAAGGATGAGATGCCCATGCAACCTCAAGTGACCTTTGAGCCATTTGAGAAGTGGGGCATGGACTTTGTGGGTCCTATCAACCCTCCTTCAAAACAGAAGCAATACATCATTGTGTGCACCAATTACATGACAAAGCGGGCAGAAAAAAAGCAATCAAAGCAGAAATAGAGGAAAAAGTAGCCGGGTTTTTGAGAGAGAACATATTCTACAAGTTCAGGTATCCAAGAGAATTGGTCACAGATCAAGGCAGTCAGTTCACTTCCAATTCGATTTAGACCTGCTCACACATCATAAAATCAAGCCTAGGACTTCCACCCCTTACCATCCACAAGCCAATGGGCAGGTGGAAGTCACTAATAGAGCTCTGGAAGAAATTCTGACCAAGGTAGTGACAGCAGCAAAAAATATTGGGCAGACAGATTAGTTGAGGCCACTTGGGCCTACAACACAACATGGAAGACCACCACAAGGTTCACACCCTATGAAATGGTCTATGGGAAGAAGGCTTTGTTGTCAATAGAATTTGAATTCAATACACTAAGGATGGCAGCTCAGCTAGACCTAGACCTCATCCATGTACAGAAGGAAATATTACTCCAGCTCAATGGATTGGATGAACAAATATTGCAAGCCCTTCTCCACAAAGAGGTATTTCAGCTTCAGAGGAAGATATGGCATGACAAAAATATCAAGGAGAAGCAATTCCAAGAGGGAGATTGGGCACTGCTCTATGATTCAAGGTATAAAGACTTCAAAGGCAAGCTGAGGACAAGATGGCTAGGACCCTACACTGTGGAAAAATGCAATGAAAATGGTTCAGTCCTGATCAGAACCATTGATGATGAAGCCATCCCCATGCTTGTCAATGGACATCGGTTGAAAATTTACAAGAAGCCCCTCTCCAAGCGAGAGTTCATTGAAGATTTGAATAAGACAATGATGGTAGTGGAGCATGTCTTAGCCTCCACTTCACCCACTCACTGAAGGAAAAGAAAAAAAAATAGAAAAAATAAGGACTCAAGTGAAAACCTCCATGAGGCGCTTGAAGTCCCATCATTGGGTTGAAAACCTCTCCTGAAGCGGCCTAGGGATGTCAAAAAAAAAGAGAACAAGATCCCTAGGTGAAAACATCTCTTGGAGGCACCCAGGGTAGGTAATTAGGGTGAAAACCTCCTTGAGGTGCCCTAGTTGTTTTCAAAAAAAAGAAAGAAGAGAAAAAAGAAAAAGAAAACTGAATTTTAATGTGCATTGCAGGTTTGCAGGAGGACCACAGAGAGCAAGAGGAGATGCCACAAAGCCCTGAAATTCACACCAGCACCTATTTCATCTCCTCCACACTCTTCTCCATCATTTCTGACCTTTCTTCCACCCCACTATGTTTTTTTCCGGAAATTGTGTGTTCTACAAGAGGCTCTGTGTTTTCTACAGGAGGCTCCTGTAAGAATTACAGAGAGCCAGAAATGGTTCCAAAAAGCAGTTTGAGGGGATGGGAAGCTTCATGAAGAACATATAAACCCTCCTATAGCTATCAACCCACCTTTCCATCCATTCCACACCTGCATCACATCATCATCATCATTTTTTTCTTCCTGTCCCAGAAAAACATAGAAAAAATAGTTTTTAGTAAAAAGAGAGAAAAAAAAAAACAAAAATAAGAAAGGAACTAGCACCTCAAATCTCACCTGCAGCTTACCTAGTATCTCTCCATCTCCATCTGCATCTCTGGAATCATCCTCATAGCTCCCAGTACATAAATAAGCTGAAATTTCAAAGGGAGAAGCAGCTACAAGAGCTCCTGTGGGAATTCTTGTAGCAGTTGATCCCATTAAAATCAAGCTACAGCAGTAAAAGAAGTGCAGCCATGAGGATTGAAGGAGACATATGAAGCTTAGATCCAGCTAGAGGAAACATGCACAAGGCAAACAACCACACATCAGAAAGTAGATAGCATGCAGCAAGGGAAATACAAGCATGCAGCAGTAAAAGGAGCCAAAATACCTCACAGCACATACATTCGACTTACATGTGAGTGACTAACCTGCTCCTCTATTTGCATTTGTGTAATTGAAAGATATGCATGAGAAAATGAGATGGTTGAGGTTGAATGAGGAAAAGGTGGCTAGTTAACTTGGCCACCTTCGTCTAGTTGACTGCACTCATCCGAAGATGTCACCCACACGTGCGCATTGTCAACTCAGAGAAAGATACCAAGGACAGGTAGTGGAGGGTATGCAAACTCTTATGCAATAATGAGAGGTGATTGCATAAAGAAACCATGATGACAAGGCAGGTGGGGACCAACAGTCCAAATATGGCCAATGTACATTTTTGCCGGCTCACCCCCATCATTGGAAATATCTAAAATAAGTAATATGTACTCCTCCTCGAGCACTCTCACCACCTTTTCTTTCATTCTATCCTCGTCAACTTAGCTGCAACAAGCTCTTTGTCACCCCACAGCCTCGAAACCATCATTCTCCATCACTCTCACCCATCCTCCTGCTCTCGGCGTTGTCTACAAGAGCACTTACAAGTTCTATAGGAGCACCTACACGCAGTTCTACAGGAGGGATAGTGAGTTGTTTTTAAGAAGAAAACACAGGTTTTTTGCTCGATTTCTAGCTTGAGGAGGTAGGTTCCATGCATACCCACCTTGATTATCAATATGCGCAAGGAATGATATCATTTAAGGAGGAATTTAGTCCATAGAAGAAGAGGAATTACATAAAAAAATTCTGCCTATTTTTTTTTTTAAATACACAGTTTTCCTCTATTTTCTTGTTTCTTTAAAATTATTGTCTCCATCTCTACATTTGGTGTTCAAAAGGGGTATAAGCACAATGATAGGAGGATTCATGAGGAAGGAGCCCACTAATTCCACCAGGCTCCATGAACATTCCCAAGTAGTGGCCATATCCACAAGGGCAAATTGGATGAACTTTTTTTGAGAAATTCTGAGGGTTTGATGAGGAAATTGCCCAGGAATTTTCCCTTTCTTTAGTCCTTCACTCAAGAACCCATGCCAATTTTAGAGGTCTTTCCATGGAAATAACCCCAGAATTTATCAGTAGGGTGACTACCCTTCCTCTTGGATTACCTTGGAGCAAAGATGAAAAACCAATTGGATAGGTTGCCAAGAAAAACTTCTTCCAAAAGAATGAACATCCTGTAGAAGATAAAAATGGCATTACAAGTACAAGCATACCCTACCCTTGGGATGAGGTTAGTTACCAAATCATCAAATATATTTCCTGTGAGGGGAGGTATAGTGTAGTCTATGACTACCATTTTAGAATCCTTCATGAGCTGAGATATGGCATGGACACTCCAACACCCCAGAAACTCAACATCCCCTATTTCCTCTTGTAGTCCCTCATAGACTCCAGCATTAAGTTTAAGGTAGGGAGTCCAAATCAGTTGGCTCACCATGGGTTAATCAAAATTTTAGTGGAAGAAGCCCTCCATACATTCACACTCCTTATAGCATGGGAAGTCTTCAGAAACATGACAACAAAAGATGACATAAAGGCCCTGACCTATGATATCAATCCTTCTGACAGTGAGGAAGAAGAGCAGAAAGGGGAAGAAGGTGAATCAACTGATGACTCAGCAGGATAAGAAAAGGAGGAGGAAGAAACTAAGATAGAAGAGGAGAAGGATGAAGAGATAGAAAAGGAAGAAACAGAGCAAACAAAGAGGCAGCAGAGGCAACAACTGCCCTCACAACCCTGAGCACACCAATTAAGCCAAAAGAAAAGAGAAAAATGTAGGCCTCCATATATTTCAAGGCCAAGAAAAGCACAAGGATCAAATCAGGGAAACCCTAGCCATCTTCAACAGTGCCCATTATAATTGAAGATTCACCCACTATCAAAGGGGAAGAATCTCCCTCTAAAACCCCTATCACATATGAAAGAGGGACTCCTAGATCTTCCACTTGGAAGGAAAAAGCACAACTACAGGACTAAAAAACAATCCTATAGGAGGCACATATAGTTCTACAGGAGACACTGTCAAGGCTACACAAGACCCAATAGCTTGAGAAAACAATGGAAGAGTAGCCAAAGGGGAAGGAGGAAGCTACAGAGCCACAAGAACTTGATCCCAGCCCAGCCTTGCCTCCTATTACCATCTCCTTGAAGGAGGAAGGATAATTCCACAAACATTTGCAATCCCGCTATTCTTTGAATTAGAAAAGGAAAGAATAAGAACACATAGGTGGATGCAAATAGCCAAATCCAAGGGAGTTGAGGATGTTGGCCACATGGAGAAAAAGCTTAGAGAAATGGGCATGGAGTTAAGTGTTGTCAGACATAGGGAGGCAATTGCAAGAAGCCAACTCCAAACTGAAAATGAATTGCTAAGAAGTAAACTAAAGGAGAAAGAAACCCAGCTGGCATGTATGGTTGGCTTATCCATGGAGGCACTGCAATGTAGAACACCAGCAAAATCCTATGGATTATACCTCAAGGACCAATGGCTACAGTTTCAGATAAAGACTTTGGCACAAAGAGGCACAATGCCTTTTCAAGATTACAGACAATTTATGGACTTGTGTGACCAAAGCACAACAGAAGATAAGGCAAAAATGGCAGAATTTTACCTACATAATATGGCCCTCACAGACATGAATGTGTGGGACCCCAATGCTAGGCTAGGGGACCTACAACTAATGGCCATGGCTTCATGGATGAACCATGAGGAGTTAAGGGCAACTGAAGTAAAAAGGTTGATGATTAGAGAGCAGAATGAGCCACTAATGATCAGAGCTGAGCCATCAGATCCCATGGCTCTCATCAGCACACACTAGTTGCTTGCAAATAATCCTCAAATTTCCCCTAGATATATAAGTAATCAAGCACAGGCCATTGCACATTTTGAGGACATGGAAAGGTTACTTGGGTATGATTGTGTGCGTGCATGTATGAGGAGATGGAACACCTTACCACACAGTCTGAAGATCAGGAATATCATTCCCCGATGAGGATGAAGGAGGCACTAAGGAGAGTGCCAATATACAAGCAGTCAATGCAGAGGCTGTAGGTCAATTGTATTGGCCTCAAACTGAGTCCACCTTTGTTGTTAGGCATGATAGAAGGGAGAACCGAAGAAGAAGAGCAGAGGCAGTGGAAAGAGATAGATAGAAAAGCAGGCTTCTATTACAAGGAAGACGAAACAACATCAGAAGCTTGGGATGCTAGAGAGGCCACCAGGGCCATCAAAGATGAGGAGATGGACTAAGTTGCTCAGAGGATGAGCAACACCTTCAGTACGGGGGTGATGATGATCCCCATAAATGGGTAATTATATGGGCTCATTTTGCCTCCTAACATAGTTAAATCAATCATTCTCTTAGCTTATTACATGTTTTTTTATTATATTTATGCATATGGAGTGAGTTGAGTTAGTTATGATGCCATGAGGTCTAATATGTGTTTAATGCATTATTTTGATGAATTTTGAAGACAAAGTCAAAGATTCAATGGACAATTGGCAGCAATAATTCGAAGTGGACAAAGGAGAGGATTTATAGGAGGGAATCCCCCTCATTTATTACTCCCCACTTCAAATTCCCCTTCATGAAGCTCGGAGTACAAACAACCAAATCACTGCACTAGGAGGCAGCCGAGCAAGTGGAGGATAACTTATGTTTATCTCGAGTTTTGGGAGCCAAGCCTCCTTGATTTTAAGGAAGTTGTTGGGAGATTCAGTTGTATAAGTAGAGAGGCCTAGGGCCTCACTAGGGTTGAATTTTTGTTAGATTTTTGTTGTACTTTTGCTATTGTAAAACTCTTCTCAACTTCGAGCTTACTTTTGTGGACAGTTTCATGTAATCCTATTACTATTTTGATAATAAAGATGAAATCCTTTTTGAGCTAGCATTGAGTTACCTCAGAGGGCTAAAGCTCTTGGGTTAGGGCCCAATCCAAGTAGCCAAGCTCCTCTTGTTTGTATTTATATGCTTTGTTTCAGTTTATGGATTAGTTGTTGTTAGATGAATTTCTTTCTTAGTTAAGAATATGTTGTTTTTGATGGTTTAGTAGTTTGCTTTCATTTGTGTTTTCTATAGCAGGTTAAGCAGTGATAGAAACAAGATTCAAAAGGCTAGCAATAGTGCCTTGGCCTCTTTTCCTTCCTTTGGGACTATGAATTGAAGCAAAGACCCTCTTGCTGCCCCAAAAACATAGATTTTCCTTCTCCATAGGATTTCTAGTTTTTGCAAGTGTGTTAGAAGGTTAATGATTTGCTTTAGATCTCTTCCACCATGCTCATTTCTGTATTTGCAATAAGTATTCTTCCATGCTTTCTTTACTTGGAGCATTTTTCAACATTTACTTTTATAGCTCATAATTTAGACTAACTTGATGCAAAATTATGTTTTTTTGATGTACTCATTTCCTTGCTTGCTTAATCTCATTGGTTGACTATCAGTTCTTTTGCAACAGATCTCTTCTCATAGCAGGTCAGCCTATCAGCCGTCATCTTCCTGATCCATGCCTTACAGGTTGCTCAAAGTTCACCTCAAATCTGCCTTATTTTTCTGCATTTTTCCATAGGATATCTTCCTCTCTCCCAATAATCTTTCCCTCTCCTAATGATCCTTGGTGGACCCTAGGTGCCCTAACACATCGTCCCAACCTTCATCTACCTTTTCCACCCACTCTCACACCTTCAAAACCTTCAAAACTACTCTCGGCATCCTCTTGTAGATCCCCTGTGTCCTCTTGTAGATTTTCCTGTAGGCTTTCTTTTGAAGGCCTAGTGTTGGAAAAGCCTCTAGAAGGCCACCTGAGACCTCCTAGGACCTATCTACACCATCCTACATCTCCTCAAACCCCAAAGTCACCCTTCAAACCCACCTATTCACTTCCACCTTCACACACAATAAAATACATGCATGTCAATTTCACATAAAAATACATAAAAATCCAAAAAGATGTTTTTTGCTCATTTACTTCTAGAAATAGCTTGAGTAGATGTTGTTTACTTCCTTGAGTAGGTAATGGCATTCATTTCATGGTTTTCATAGTGCTTTCTGCAAAAGTAGGATTAGTTGGTTAAGTAGGGTTTGCTAGGTTTACTTTACATTTCAATCTTTTTCCTTTCTGCAATTAGAGTAGCCTATGTAGAGTAAGATTTCCTTTCTTTCATCACATATAGAGCTTCTTCTGGAATCCATAGAAGTTGGCTTGAGCTCCTAGTGATCTTGCGCCAGCTGACCAAGTGACAGCCTGCAATAAGAACTAGTACTTGTGCATACAACATCGTCGCTTCCAAGTTTGTTACGAACTACCGAGTTGATAAGAGTAAAGTAGGCAACCCAGGAGTTGCAGCATTATTGCTGCAATACTGGTGCTCACCAAATATACATTGGAAACAATTCCTCGGAACTAGTACCTAGAAATAGAGCTTCGACATGGTACTGCGATTGGGAAGATATGGCTGATGGGTTTATATTAACATTCAATTTTGAAGATGATTTCCTGTGCATAGAATCGTCTCTTCAGGCAATCAGACAAAATATATTATGGAAAGTGACCTCACTCACATGGTAACAACCGGATTGGACTGTACAGCTAGAACATGCGCTAGAATGATATAACATTATTGCGGAAGAATATGAAGATACGCACACTATCGACATAACAGAAATAGAAGGACACCACGAAGTTGTGGGACCTAAGCTAGAAATACCAAATATAACAAAGCCAGTAAATATAAAGAAGGTGAATATAGGATCAAAAAAGAAACCAAAGTTTGTAACTATAGGAGATTATTTGGATGAAGAGACAGTCAGCAAGGTTACAGAATTGCTTCATGAATATCAGGAGTTGTTTCCCACTAAGTTTTCGGAAATGAAGGGTATAGTAGGAGATTTAGGATTTATGAATATAACTCTTAAACCTAATGTGAAGAGAGTGAAGAAAAGACACTACAGGTTGAATCCAAAATATAAGGAGAAAGTAAAAGTTGAGTTAGATAAGATGATAATGGTAGGAGCCATTGAACCTATGGAAGAATCAAAATGGGTAAGTCGCTTGGTGGTACAAGAAAAGAAAACTCAAGGAGAAATTAGGATCTATGTTGATTTCAGAAAATTAAACGATGAATGTGTGCATGATCCCTTCCCTCTACCCTTTACAGATGACATCCTAGATAATGTAGGAGGACAAGATACCTACTCATTCACAGATGGATTTTTGGCTATCATCCAATCAGGATTGCACTAGAGGATAGGCATAAGACCACATTTACAATAGAGTGGGGCTCATATCAGTATACAGTGATGTCTTTTGGGTTGAAGAACGTCACTGCTATATTTTCAAGAGTTGTGGTCGCATCATTCAAGGAGTACATACACAAATTCCTGGAGGTATACTTTGATGATTGGACAATATTTGGACTATTGAAAAAGCATGTTGCAAGCTTAAGGCTTATGTTGGACACATGTAGGAAGTACCAAATCTCATTTAACTTAAAGAAATGAATATTTTGTGTCTTTTGGAATACTATTGGGGCATGTTGTGTGCATGCAAGGTTTGATGGTGGATCTTACGAAGATAATTGTCATTGTGAACTTACCTCCACAAAAAACTGTGAGACAGTTGCGCACTACATTGGGACACATTCGATATTATAGAAAATTCATTAAGGGGCATGCACAGATAACCATGCCAATGGAGAAACTATTGAATAAAGGTGTGACTTTTCAATGGAATGCAGAATGCCACAAAAGTCTTAATATATTGAAAGAAAAGATGGTAACTGTGGTTATCTTGGTTTTCCCATACTGGAATGACTTTCATGTTCATGTAGATGCATCTTGCATAGATTGGGGAGTAGTATTGACACAACTTGGTGCATGATAAATCGATCACCCTATGTCTTTTGCAAGGAAGTTATCTAAAGCAGAGAAGAACTACACTACCACAAAAATAGAAGGCTTGGCTATGGTATATGCATTTCATAAATTCAGACATTATTTGTTGGGATAACATTTTAAGATGTTCACAGATCATTCTGCATTGAAATATCTAGTGAATAAGCTTGTCCTAGGAGGTACTATTTGTAGATGGTTGTTGTTATTTCAGTAGTACGATTTTGAAGTTGTTGTTAAACCAAGAAGGTTGAATGTCAAGCCTAATCATCTATCAAGGTTGGAAACAAGGAAAGAACCAACAAACATTGTAGATAATATTCCTGATGTGCAGTTGTTTGCAATCAGGATTGCAGATGATCACTTCACAAATATGATTCAGTTTTAGGCTATTGGAATGGCCCTTGCAGAACACACTATGCAGCAGAAGGATTTGGTGGTAAAAGAAGATGATTTTTCGTTGATAGCAAGACATTTGTATAAGATGGGACCAGATGAAATAATGTGATGAAATACTGTGTAGGTGTGTCCCCAAACATGAAAGACAGACTATTTTGGCAGAATATCGTGGAGGCTTAGATGGTGGACATTATGCAGGGAAGGCTATTGCACAGAAGGTTTTAAGAGAAGGATTATGGTGGCCCACACTACACAAGGATGCAAAGGAGTATTGTCAAGCATGTGATGTATGTCAGAGAACTAGGAAGCCATCAAGAAGAGATGAAATGCCATTGGTGCCACAAGTGACATTGCAGGTCTTCGACAAATGGACCATTGATTTCATTGGACCTATCAACCCACCTGTGAAGAGGACTTGTGCAAGGTATATAATCACAACAACTAATTATTTTACAAGGTGGGATAAGGCACAAGCAGTAAGGGATTGCAACGCAAAAACTACTGCGAAGTTCATTTTTGAGAATATTTTGTCCAGATTTGGCTATAGAAAGTTCTTGATGAGTGATCAAGGATCATTTCCTAAATAAGACCATTTAGGCGTTGACTGAAGAATTCCAAGTGTATCATTAGAAGAGAACCCCATATCACCCCCAAGAAAATGGCATAGTCGACGCTTTTAACAAGATTTTTCAAAATGCACTAACCAAAGTGTGCAATGTGAACAGAGATGACTGGGATCTAAGAATTCTAGTGGTATTATGGGCTTATAGAACCACATGCAAGAAGCTAACAGACTAGACACCATTTTGGTCGGTTTATGGGCAAGAAGTTGTGATTCCCATGGAGTATATTGTGTCAAGCTTAAGGATTGCAATGTTTATAGACATGGCCAACCCTGACATAATGGAGGAAAGAATGGATCAATTTCTCACATTAGAGGAAGACAAATTTGTAGTAGGATTTCATCAGTAGGTGTAGAAAGCAAGAGAAAAATATTGGCACGATTGGCATATCAAGTAGAAGATGTTTAAGGAAGGATATCTTGTCCTTTTGTATGACAGTAAATTCACGAAGTTCCTAGGAAAGTTTAAGATGCATTGGTTGGGCCCCTATATCATCAAGCATATCACAAATGGAGGCACAGTTCAGTTGGTGAAGTTGAATGGAGAATTGATACTAGGGAGGGTGAATGGCAGTAGGTTGAAACTATATAGGGACAACCCTACCATGGTAGATTCGCTCTGAAAAGAAAGGAGGAAAGTCTTAGTGCCATCTGCAGTTGAAAGTGGGCACTAGACTATAAAATATGCTACAGAAAAGAGCTTCGGCATAGGAAGGTTACTTCGCAAGAATATGTCAAAGTTCGTAAAACCACGACATAATAAGCATTGTTTGCTATAATGAAAGGTGCATCGAAGTTCTCCAGAAATATGACCGTTGAAAAGGAAAATTTCCATTGGAGGAGAGGAAAATTGCATTTATAAAGACATATTGGCAAGGATCTAGGGATAAATATGCAATTAATAAACAAAATCCGAGAAATATCTAAGTTAATGATGGGGTTAGAAGATCAGGAGCACTATAAAAGGTCGTGTCCCACTAATATTTTGGAACTTTTCTATCTGAGAGCTCAAAAATCGCTAAGTATTGAGGAATTAAAGAAGTTGTGCTACTACATGAACATTAGATATCTCATCCACATATTCGAAGAGACAGGTATAGAGGGAATTATGGAAGCTACAACAACCCTCGTATACATGCAGCATCACCCCTCATGCAACGAAGGTTGCCAAGGAAGAAATAGACTCTAGAGTACAAAACAAAGAAGAAGCAAGATAAAAAGCCTAAGAAGCCTGTTGAACCATAGATACAAGATCAACCCATAAGAGACAATGAATAGGAAATAGAATAACAGCAGATGGAAACATAAAGCGCAACAATTTCATCCCCACTGTCTCCATATTTACCACTCAGGAAACCCAATTCCAAACCAGTCAAAGACTCCAAGGATGTGAAGTATGGCACATTTACACCATTACTACCAGAGAAAATACCATTTGAAGGAGAATTTCTCGGAACAATCCCACAGTTGAAGTTTAAGGATAACGACTTCAACGACCATAACAAATACCCGCAGTTCACACCAAGTAGGTACCTAAAGTAGGTCCATTACCCAGAAAGCAGAGTAACAAGATTGGAACCACATCAGTGGATGCAATGGTTGGAGCGATTAGGCTCATTGAACATGCTGAACGTGCCGCACTTTGGCAGAAGTACACCTAACACAGCCTGCATAAGACAATTGCTCGTGATGGTGCACGACGGATCTATTTGGATGGGAAAGAGGATCCCCCTTGACGAGATGTTAATATCGCAGATTACCAGGTTTCCATACCAAAGAAGGGACCCCGCCGAAGAGTTCGTGGGTAACGATCAGGACAAAGTGATAGCGTAGAACATAAAGGAGTATTTCGGCTTGGTTAAAAACAAAAATTTGATTAGTGACTATTGGGTGATTTAATGGTTAGTTAAAGCCCTATCATTTAATTTGTCCACTCAGGGATTTCATAAAATGATGAGGTATACCTGTAATATATGTACTAGGTGGTTATCTTTTAGATTAGATTAATCTAATGCAATCTAAAACTAATTACAAAACATATTAAATCAATCAAAACCAAACCAAATTGAAATCAAACATAAATAAATTGAAATCACACTTACATAAAGGAAAGCACACTTGCTTGAAAATAAATCACACCTATTGAAAGTAAAATCACACTTGCATGAAATGGAAACACATTTGTTGAATGTATAAGCACACTTGCATGAAATGGAAACACACTTGTTGAAAGTAAAAGCACACTTGCATGAAATGGAAACACACTTGCTGAAAGTAAAAACACACTTGCATGAAAAGAAATGAAATAGCAAAATTATACTATGTTACCAATGCATAAATATGCGCAAAGTGTGGTTGATGGGGGCCCTCCATTCCTCAACAAGCACACCAAACTACCTTCACATCTTCAAAGTAACAATATGTAGGAGAATATTAGATTGAACTATTTTATTGATTGGAAGAATAGAATAGATAGATAGATAGATGGGTTCCTTTGAGGGATGCACCCCTATTTATACAAAACCTGAGGATGACTAATCAATAAATGTAGATCCCTCAAATATCTCCTAAATCCACATTTATCTCATGCGGTTACAATCAATCTCCTAAAAATGTGAGATACATATCCTCTCAAAATCCTCTCATCCATGATTCTTCTCCTTTGAATATGCATAGATAATAATCCTCATCTTCTATAATTACTCCACAAATCTTCATGAGTTGAATCTTGAAATTCGAATTTGTAGTTAGGAGGCCATGTAGGACCCTTCTAGAAGTTCCAAGTAGGCCTACAATATCACAAAACTTATACCACTTTCATGTATATATGAAAACATGTTAATTTTATACTATTTAATCACAAGTTCACTTAAAATACTTAAAATAAATGACTTTGGAAAATATAATGCTAAACCCATATGATCATGAAAGTGGTTACTTAATGTAGGGTTATGTAGTTAGAGTTACGGAATGAGGGTAAAATGATGGACATTAAGGTGAAAGTGGATGACATTTTTGAGGCCCAACAGTGACCAAGGAGTATGCTTCACCGTGCTTATCCTAGCTAGGAAGATTATGCAAAAACATCGAGCCAATGAAGTCCCCGCATCAGTTGTTTCCTTAGGTGTGTAGTGCAACAACGGGGTCCAGTAAAACTGGTCTAGATTGTCAGGAAGCTCGAGAGGAAGGTAAGAGCTTTCATTACGCATGGTTGATTTTTATCATAGCATTATTGGCATGGAAGGAGTTAGAGGATTCACAAATTCCTCTAGTCAAAGTAGACGTGTGTGAAGCCGCATGGTACGACTCACTCTAGTACACAAAGGAGACATCGCAAGCACAGAAGAATAGAATATTCTTTGTCTTGTATCACATCGATTTACACATGGTGGTAAATTAGTACCCTAGACTGTCACCATGCTTATACCAGCAACATAAATTTGTTTTGAAGTTCAAAGAAGAAATTCATAGGATCTATATACAAGCTCGAAAGGACACAATGAAAACATGGCATCCTCTTCCATACTTAGTCATCGAAGATGATCTTGTGACATTAATACAACAGTGGCCCACATAATGGATGACTGCGATGGAGAAAGATGCAGGAGATAGTGAAACAAAGGAGGAAACTTCGTAGCATGGGGAACCAAGTGGAAAGGATAAAGACAAGGATGAATAGGAGCAATAATAGGAGCAGGAGCATGACAAAGAGTATACTAGGAGCAAACAGAGACAGAAAAAGGAAAGAGGAAGATGCAGAGTAGAACTTCACTGAGGAGTAGAAAGAAGCAGAAAGAAGATAAATCCAAGGGCACAATGCCACTGGTCCTTACTGATGGGGACCTAGATGAAATTGGGGAGAAAGTTCAAGAAGTCACAGCGGAGTCATGGAACAAAATAAAGGATCGCTATGATGCACTCCTGACAGGTGTCGAGTAGAGTATTGCAAAATTAAAAATATTGGCGCAAACATCCAGACAACCAGCACAGATAGGCCAAGGAATCCATCCACAAAGACTAATAGAGACAACATTTGGGATGAGGATAATGCAAATACCTTCCGGAGCTCTGCAGTTTGACTCTGCTGAAGTCAAGAAGCAAGGAAAAGGTTGGGATCATGTCAATATGAGCATGGTAGCGCTACCCATTCTGCTATTACATGACCTGTACCGAGGCATCACAAATGAACTAAAGGAGCATGAACAACTCACCTCACAATTAAATATTTGCGTATAAAAAGAGTGCATTGCGTTGAAGAAACAACTCGACCAAGCCATTAAATATAAGGATCAGCTAGAGCTACAACAGCATAGATTAAAAGAGGTGGTCGAAGCCACTTGAAAGGAATTTCCAGACATGGATTTCTGTGAGGAGGAATTAGTAGAAGATAAGGCTACAAAGCTTGGTCTTGCAGTCAAGGAATCAAAGAAGAAGATTGTGGATGTGCAATTTGAATATGAAATAAATATAAGTGAGTTGAAAATGAAGCTACAGCCAATTATGCCACTAGAAGTGCATGAACAAAGGGAGATAGACCTAAAGATTGTAGTGACAACCATCTCTAAGACAGTGGAAAAGTGTGGAAAATTATTGGATGAGACCTTGCAGATTTGGACTTTGCTGTAGGAGGATTCAAACTTACAAAAGATAGAAGATGACATCTAACAGAAGTAGAAGAATCTAGATAAGATTTGAACAACTGCGAATACCTTTCTAGTCTCACAGAAGCTCAATAGAATTAGTGAAGGCAAGACACTTCAGAAATAGATAGAAGAACTTAGAAGGGAAGCTCAAATTTTGATAGATAGAACTCAACCCTGGCAGGATGTGGCTCTCCAGTTAGTGCAGGAAGTGGATGGGAAGCTCCAGGAGCTTCGAAGAAAGGAAGGAGTAGTGTTGTAGAAGACTACAGGACCAATGATAGAGGCACTACTAGAAGAAGTGCGCAGAGAAGAAAAGAAGGTAGCAGAGATACTACAACAATGCAATGTCACCTACAGCAACATCACAACAAAGATTCGAGGAAAAGCAATTAAGTGACTCTGGATGAATCACATGTGAGCGTTGGGGGCCTATTGGGCGCAACCTAGCTTGGCTCAATTTTTGGTCCAAACTCCACATTTTAGGGAGCAGAGTGTGTAGCACCACGGAGTAGACTTGGAGATCAGCGCAGACACTATGCATCAGTATGTTACTGGTCCGGTTGTTGGCTTAGTGGGCCCTGACCCAGGTTTAGCATTAATTTAGCCAAACAAATACCTACACTACTAGCCCTTTCGGCATTAATCCACGGAGCGGGGACTGAAGTCTCACCCGAAGCAGTATGGGGGGATGCTGGAACCAAGTTTCTGCACCCAGAGATGGTAGTGATGTCGTTTTGTGTCCTAACTCTGCCTTTGTGTAGATCGATAGGCCTTTTAGGGCTTATCGATATACTTCCCTTAATCGACCTCTAGACCTTCATGAAGGTCTACGAATGTCGTTCGCGGACCCTAACTAGGTGACTCAACCACTTACGCACTTTTGTAACTACTCTTACTTTCATATTTGCCCAAATCGGCTTAAGTATCTAATAGCTTCAATATGTATTAATATGTTCTTAGTGTAAATAGATGTTATTATTTGTGGACAGATAACAACGTGAAACATGTAGATTCGTGCATCAATATAGGATTAAATGATAAACCCATTACTTAGTATAACATAATCGCATTCATTCATAACAAAAGTAAATAGATCAATCATAGATATTTACAGAGTAGTCTTCTTTATTGATGCTTCAGACCTTCTTACAGACTCTAACTACCCTACACACTCAGCTGTAGGGGTCTGCACACTCAAATGTGGACTTCTACCCTAGGCCTCTGTGTGCACAACTATAGGACCTTCCTTCTATTCTAAGACTCTTCGCTCTTTTCGCTAATGACACATTACATTCATCATCCAAAATCTGAACTGCCTTAGACTCTTCTAAGACTTTCCTTTTTATACAATCCCATGGTCCGTAGACCATGGGTAGATCTTCTAAACCTGACACAACTTACATAAAATAAGCACGGAAACCCTTTATGACACTTTACATCTACGTGCTCCGCGACCACAAATTGCAGAGACTTTACATTTTACATACAAAAACTTGGGCTTTATGCCCCAAATCTTCGCTTTTAACCCTAAAATCGACCCTAGGTGACCCTGTCTCAATAGGCCCCCAACACAAATATGGTGACTCACCCCCGAGTCACTCTACTGGTGTCGAGATCTTGTTGCGAAGACATCCCAACTCCACTTGCACCACTGCAACTTCAATGGTACACTGCATCGCTGCCTGCTTAACCTGCTCTACCAGCTGCTCCGTTGCTGGTCCTACACTGTCTACCTGGATCTTCTACTGTGTTGTCTGCAGAGTAGTCAAATTTTCCTCAATGGTGTTAGTGAGCACATAAGCCACATCTAGAAAAGGCCCCAATCTGGCCTTAAATACTGCCTCTCTTCACTACGATGCATCCGCCTGTTCTTTCAATTCCTTCGCCTCCTGCAGCTTTGCTAATTTCTGCGTGATAGCGACGGTACGTGCTACTGCTCTTGCTTCATCATATTGTTGTTGAAATTCCCTTTCCTTGGTTTCTAACCTCTGTAGGTTTGGATTTTCTTTCATACTGGTAAGTACCTCCAGCGATTGATCGAAGAGTGCAGTGCAATCTACCAACGCGATATATATGGCAGCAACTACATTCTTGACAGTTGCCTCGCGTTGCTCTCTGACCTCTGGTGGAGTTGAAGGCTATGCCCTCAACTCGAGCTTTGTAATTTTAAGGTTCATCTCAAACTGAACCTTGGCCATCTCATTCCAAGCATTGCGCACACCTGCAGCCAACTTCTGAATCTTGGCCTCCACAGACGCCTCTTCAGGGATATGCAGTTTTAGAATGGTTCTACATGCTTCTTATACCACCGTTGCAGTGTGCTCATTCTTCTCCTGGATCTTCTTCTAGGTTTCTATCTCTAATTTTTTCTCAATGAAAAATTGTTCGTTATTAACCTTCTTCTCACTGATCACATTCAACGCACGTTGTTCTCAGGGCCTCAGCTCCGATCACACCTACTTGCAGCGTGTGAAGGAATTCTCTTGGGAGTGCAGCCAAGTTGAGACCAATGTTCCTTAAATCAACCCTGTCAGCCTTTGTCTCCGCGCTTAGGGCTCCATCAAGTAGTGCGACGGGCCAAGGATCCAAGGAGTGAACCATCTCTGCTGTTCCAGTGGTCCTCGTTGCCAAACTAGTCAACGTCACGCTGCTCTGCCTTACATCGGCCTGCAGTTGAATAGTTTTGATATGTTGGCCACCAAGGCTTTCTTCTACTATTGCTTGAAATGTTGCATCAGTTCCACGGTTGCGTCCTTGACCTTATCCCCAATGTCATCTAAGTCACCTTCTGTCAAGGTGATCAAGTCAAGCGACCACTTAGTAGCCTTGGTCTTCTTCCGCAACCCTTCTTTCTCATGCTCCCGATTTCACTTCACCTAGAAGGGGGTGCTCTCCTAGTCTCCACCACCCTATTTGGATTGTTCCTTTTCCTCCGTCTGCGGTGAAGGAGACTTCTGAATTTTGTCAGAGTCACGCTCTTCCTCCTGTTCCTTCATAGCATGCTCCGCTTTTGCTCTTGCTTTTTCCTTAGTCTCCTTTTTCCATTTTTCATCCAACTGTTGCATTTTCAATTAGGCCTCTTCCTTCTTCTGCTTTCCTGCGGACTTACTAGACCCGACTAACAAATCTGAGGTCATGCACCACTCAGCTAGCCAATGATCAAGGACTGTTGTTATGGAATCATCTGTCACAAGGTATGGGAGATCATACCATTTCTGTTCTAGTTCCTTCCGCTCCCGGATGGAGATACAGTGGCAATCCACTTTGAACTACGCGTATCCCGACAACTACTCAAAGACAGTTGGTGACAATATTGGCTTGCGGTTGATGACCATATTGATGCTCATCTCCATTAAAACCCAGAGTACCTTGCTCTCGCAAACCCGCTCAGCATTCTTCGTGGCCCATAGCGAAGCAAACTTCATTGCTTCTGGCAAATCTATCGTTATTGGAGGAAACTGACTACCCTTCGGCAACTACCATGCAACCAACACAATTGATAACAACAGCCAAGAGTAGTGGAATGTCTTGTTGTGATCATGCACTTCTCTACAGTTTTTGAGGAACTCGCTGCAGTGGTAGCAGGCCCAATTGAATTATACACCCTCCGCGCATTGGGCTGCTAATGAAACTACTGGTGCTAGCACCTCATCTGCGCAACACTTCTGCATTATCTTCCCAACCAAGATTTGGGTGGCTACCTTGACCGCAGGGTTGGTTATGCTTGAAATTGAGTATCCGTGTGACTTCTTGACAAGCTTAAACTTATCTTTCATGTGCTCGGCGAGGTTGAGCCCGCCCATATTTCCACCAAATTCCTTGGCTGGATTTAGCCATGAATGGGATAGTTGGGTGATCCTATGGATTGGCATATCAGTTATAGGGATTAGATCCTCCAACCAAAGGCACCTGTCGTGCACCAGGCAAGACAAATATTTGATATCTATCAAGTTTATGGTCGCGTGGTGGTAATGCTGCACCCATAGCAGGTTCAACAATTCGGCCTTCTCCACCCGACAAATCCACTTCACTGGCTCTAGTGCAATGGCACCTGAATCCTTATAGAATACCCTCTGCATGAAACTATCAGTAACCAGGTGGAGGAACCGCTCCATGTCTGCCAAGTCCCAATCTTCAAGTTTTGGGTGGGGGACACGCACCAAGCATGATCTTTCAAACACGCTCTTTTCTAGCAGCAGGGGTGTATTAAGCATAAACTTTCCCTCATCTGGACCCTTTGGAATCTTCACCTTACCCCAATGCGGAGGTATGTATTCTAGTAGCTTTGAGATAGGGTCTACACCCCCAATGTTAATGTCCTCTGCGCCCATACTAGTTTCTTCGGTGCCCTCGTCGGATTCTAGGTTGACCACCTTGCCTTTCTCCTGTGTGGTGGGATTCTCTTTCTTCTGGTGCTTCCTTGGTGACTTGCGCACCGTCTATGTTGCTTTCTATTTGTCCTTGTTTGCCTTGGAAGCCTCTCCTGCCAGTGTAGGCTTCGTCCTAGGCAACCTCCGTGATTTTGGCACCACGGTGGGCATCTCCACACTTACGACCTTAGGGGAAGCTCCCTCAGAGGCCATCTATCCTCCATCACAGCCGTTTCTATGGCGTCGACATTAAGCTATTAAGGATCTCCTCGGTTTCCTTAGGCAACCTGTCAAACACTAAATTGGCCACCAAAGCCTCAAATCTCGCAGGGTTCATGCCCAACCGATAGCTCGACACCTCAACTCTCAGAATGAAAAATGTTTTTCGTTGGGGGGCCCTCTGTAATTTATAGGAAAATTCGAATTCAAATCCGATCGTTCCCCCCAAAATCCATTCATAAATTCTAAATTGGCGACAAATTTTCAAAGATCTCGTATATAAATTCTGCCTTAAATGCCACCCCCCCGCTCATCTTAGCCATTTTCTCACGGTAAAATCATGAATAGTGACCATAATAGTCACTTTCTGGCTACCCTACATGGTTTTTCCTCCTATAATATAGCTCCCTTCATGCTTCTGCTGATGTTGTGACATTCTTCCATCTCGCGCAGTCCCCCAGTCGTGCAACTCTACAACCCAAGTAGTGTAGTTTATAGTCCATGCCTCCTTTTAGCTACGTGGAGCGCTAAGACTATTCTTCCATCATATATTCATCTGGTCGGATCCCCAGTGTATGGCTTCAATCGGCTGCCATTTACCTTTCCAGGAAATGGGTCTCCATTTAATTTTACCAGTTGAACTGCTCCACCGTCGGTAATCTCTTTGACGACATATGGCCCCAGTCAATGCATATGAAAATTTCCTGGAAATTTATCAAACTTGTTGTCATATAATAAAACCAAATCATTTACCTTGAAGGTGTGTAGTTTGATGTGTCGATTGTGTCGTGCCTTTTCGCACTCCTTTTGAACTTGCTGATGGAATCCAACCAAAAACCTATCTTCTTCAAGCTCTATTAGTTTCACGAGCCTCTCCTCCAGGGATTTGTGATCTGCCATTCCTATGAATGCCGCTATGCATAAACTAGGTACAATATACTCCATTGGCATCACAACTTCTATGCCATAAACCATCCTGAAGGGTGTCTATCCATACAGTTTCTTACAAGTAGTTCTATAAGCCCATAGCACCGCGGGTGCGTGCACATCCCAATCATTCCTTTGTGTATTTCAAACCTTCGTCAGCGTGTTATCCAATATATTATTAAATGCTTCAACCATCCCATTATCCTGTGGGTGATATGGCATGCTCTTTTGATGATAAACTTGGAATTCCTCCATCAATGCGCTAATTGTTTCATTAAGGAAATGTATACCACGATCACTCATGAAAATATTCAGGAAACCAAACCTAGTCAACACATATTCAAAGAGGAACTTCTCGGTTGTTGCCTCCGTATAGTCCTTCACGGGTTTCGTCTCTGCCCATCTGGTCAAATACTCTGTCATGGTGATGATATACCCTGCACCCGTCTTCTTTCTTGGAGGCTGAATCAAGCCTACAAAATCAATGGCCCATTTCTCAAATGGCTGTAATGACACTTGTGGATTCAGGGGAAGCTCATCCCTTCGCGATGGCCTACCCATCCTCTAACATGCATCGCCTGCCATACAATAAGCCTTAGAATCCTTATGCAATGTTGGCCACCACAACCCAGCGCGTAAAATCTTCTGTGATGTTCCTTTTCTTGCATAATGTCCTCATGTTGCTCCTCCATGAGCTTCAGTGAGGATTGTGTTCTGTTCAAACTCTGGTACATAACGTCAAAGAATTTAATCCAAGCCCATTTTATATAAATGTCCTGCAATGATAGAAAACTATGTCGTGCGCACCACCAGCTCCTTCTTTTGTTGACTAGTATACCCTTTTGGAACCGTCCCCATCGTCAGGAAGTGTATGATATCTGCAAAGTGATTGTCAGCTACGTGCACCACAAAGAGATGCGTGTTAGGCAGTTTGTCCTCCAAATTAGTAGGCTCCTCTCCCGTTTCAATGTGCGGTAGATGATCTGGTCCTACATTCAATAGTCCTGGCTTCATAATTAATTTGAAATCATATTCCTGGAACAACAATAGCCATATGCATATCTTCCCCCCCAACAAAGGCTTGTTAACCAAGTACTTCAATGCAGAATGGTCTGTATACATCTTAAAGTGTCCGCCTAGCAAGTAGTGTCTAAACTTCTAGAGTGTGTACACCATAGCCAAACCTTCACACTCTGTCATTGAATAGTTCTTCTCAGCTTTATAAAAGTTCCTACTTGCAAACTCTATAGGGTGATCCAACTCTCCCTCACTGACCTGTGCCAGTACTGCTTCGAGCGCGATACATGATGCATCCACATGCACATGAAATTCCTTCTTCCAATTCGGAAAGACTAGGATCGATGTAGTGACCATCTTTTCCTTTAACACATCTAAGCTTCGCTGACATTCTTCATTCCAACAAAATGTAGCATCCTTCTTTAGCAACTTCTCCATTGGCGCATTAATCTGGGCATAACTCTTGATGAACTTTCTATAGTATCCCGTATGCCCCAACGTTGCGTGCAACTGTTTCACACTTCTTAGCACCTCCAAATTAATTATAACTACTATCTTAGCTAGGTCCACCATTAATCCTTGTCTTCACACCACATGGCCTAGCAAGATTCTGAAAGGAACACAGAACAAACATTTCTTCAAATTGAGTGTGATATGATACCTTCAACATGTATCCAACCTCAAGCGTAAGCTGGCTACATGGCGTTTCACCAGCCCAAACACCATCCAATCATCAAAGTATACCCCCAGAAACTGGTGAATGAAGTTCTTGAACACCTCAATGACAATGCGCAAAAATATCATCAGCACGTTCGTCAACCCAAAAGGCATTACAGTATATTGAAATCATCCCCATTCAGTTGCGAAGGTCATCTTACTTCTATCCTCTGGCGCGATCTTGATCTGATGGTACCCCAAGAACCCATCAATGAATGAATATGCTTCCTGTTCTCCGACATTATCCAACACTTCATCGGTGAACGGAGTCGGAAAAGGATAATGCACGCAAGCGTCATTCAGCTTCCTAAGATCTACGCATATCCTTATTTCATCCTTCTACTTCTTATCTTGAACTACTATTGGGCTCACCCAATTATATTCTTCCACTGGTTCAATAATACCTACCGTAAGCATTTTATCCAACACTAATCATACCCTTTCTTTATATTTTGGATTGAGGTGGTAAGGCCTTTTCTTGATCAGCTCCACGTCCGGTTTCAATGTAATTTTCATAACTACCAGGTCCCCTATTATCCCCTTTAAGTATGATAGCTTCGTAGGGAACAAGTCCTAGTATTTGCAGAGCAACTCAATGACCTTATCCACCATAGCATTATCCCTTTAGTCCCCTATCTTTGCAAACTTTGGCTTCGCCTCTGTCTCGATGTTCACTTCTCTTGTTTTCAGCGGCACAGTGATATCTGGGTTTTCTATCTGCGGCCCCTCAACTTCACGGTGTCCTTCTGTTTCTGGTATATTAATGTTCCTTAGATCCTCATCTTGCTCTTTAGCAGTCACATTGTAGCACTCCAGCACGTGGCAAAGCTGGGTGGTCCAATCCGGTTGAATCAAATCCAAGGGATCCTGCGGTATTCTGAAGATCACTGCTTTGACCTCATGCAACGCTTCATGAATGCACTCAAATCCATCTTCAAAGCTGAATATCATCAAGAATACCTGTCTCAAAATATCCCATTCGCTCGTGCCATGGAGGAGCTTTGTCTCCAAGTAACAATTCATAGGTATTACATCCAAGGTGTGACAACACAGATTCACCTACTCCAGTTGTGGTTCTGCTCCATAAGCATCGGTCCATTTGGCTAAGTGATCACGTGGATCACTCCTTCCATCGTATTTCTCCGTTAGCCGTACCTTTGGGCAACCAAACCGCACCCTCATCATCCTTCTATATTCGTGCCATCCATCAAAGTTGTCTTTAGGCATACCCCACCATCTTGCAGGTGTAGCACACAGCACCAAGTCTAAGGCTTGGAAGTGATGATTCTCTACAACTTCTCTTTCAAATGCATCCAAAATTTATCAACATTAGTTAAACCATCATAGCAAGGAAAATTTCTTACCTCTAATGGTACACAGTGTAGCGATTTGGTCATCATGTTACATCATAGCGTAGATACTTTGTGCAATCTATTCTGCTAGCGTTCCAGTTCCTCGTATGAATCTGATGTGTAGGAGGTTTCGTAGTCCCATGCAAGATGTCCATCAGTTTTCGGATTCACCCAATCTTAATCTTGTGTTGTTATATTATAAATCTGGTCCAAATCGTCATCAACTTCATAATCACGGACTAGTTCAATGTAGCATAGTCCTTCTGCAGGGTCCAACGTACTACTATGCGGAGTGATTTTCTTTCAAATGACATTGTTTGCTTCTTCAAATTAATCACCCAGTTCATGTCAATAGCCAGTCAATCCCAAGGAGTGCAGGGTAGGGATTGCTATCATCCACAATCTCTATTACTTCAAAATCGACCAACGTGCTCGTGCCTTCAATATCCACTGTCACTCCCTATAATCTTCCCATGGGGATGATATTTTGTTGATTCGCCATCCTTAATTGAATAGGAGACCACTACAGTGCATGTCTCCCCATTCTCTCCCATGTTTGTTTAGGCAAAACATTCGCGTCAGACCCTAGATCCAAAATAACTTGGTCCATTTCATATTCTCCTATCTTTGCAGTGAGTCTCATTTCTCACCCTGTTCTTGCCTTATGCTTACCAATCTTCCTGACCATGCGCGGGCCGTCAGGAGTATTACCAACACATTTATTGATCAACTCTTGTAATCCCTTTACAGCCTTGTTATCTCAAAGCAGCTTCATACGGATCTCCAAAAATGTAGTAAGCATGGATGGGTCCATTTCTTCAGACTACTTATCCTGACTTCCTAAGGTAGAAGCCTCAACGAAGCTTTTCCTTGCTTCCATGAAGGTCTCCTTTATGCACTCCAAAGCAAAGCCGACATCCTTTTCTAGAGATTTGCAAACCCATACACCTTATTCAGGCTTATTTCCCTTGTCTTTGCCAGTTTTCATTTCACTTTGTAGCATGATGTTCATATTAGGATCCTCTTCGCATGGTTCAGCCCTCATCATTTCTAGATTCTAGGTATGATATTGAGGTTGTGCCCCTTTTTCGTGTATCTTAGCTAGTAATACAGGGCAGTATTCTATCACGTGTTCAAAGTGAGTGCAATATCTGCACGAAAAGCACGTCAGGTTTGTGAATTCTCGCGCGTAGTGTCTTGGTCCCCCACAGTTGTAGCAAATCACCTGCCCTTCAACTCTACCAGGTCCTCCCCCACCTCGGCCTCACCCCTTAAATCCTTCTCACGCTCCCCTAGTGCCTTGATCCGAAGGCTGATTTTATGCCTTCACTCTATATGTAGGTGTCCTATCCATCATTAGCTCATAGCTATGACAATTACGCTCATCATGACCCACCAATTGACAAAAGTTGTAGAAGAGTTGTTGCGGTGTCTGTACAAATTTCTGTAGTAGGCGGCAATTGTCTATCACATGTTTTCCATCCACCTGATAGATAGAACACCATAGCACGGGTAGTGTACTTGGCCCTACTTGAGATTCTGGCCTCATAGGCATTGACCTTCTTGTTGCAACATAACTCGCGAAGACTAGGCAGTGATCTTTGTCATGCCCCTGGATTTTACATTTCAGGCACCAAACTTCTCCGCGCACCTCTGGCCGAACTGCTCTATCTTTCTTCAAACTTTGAAACTCTAGGAAAAGGTTCTACAACTACGCGTGAATTTTTTGAACTCCCAAATTAGCATTTTTCATCAGTGTCTTATGCAATCTCATTGCAATCTCTAGGGATTCCACCTGGGTCCCAATATTTTGTTGTGATAAAGCAACCCTTAGATGAGGCAAGAGTGAAGCCACAAACCATTCGTGGTGCAGCCCATCCGTAAGATTCATGTTGGCTTCGTGGATCGTGCACTTCAATATCTTATCCAAATCACAGGGTGTCTTGCCAGGCTTCATCATGATCTCCTTGAATCCCACAATTGATTGAGCTTCAGACTTAGGCCTATTGAACTCCTTATTCAGTGCAGTTTGAATATCTGCTAATGAAGCCATCGGGTTATCAGTGTAGTACTTAATGTACCATGTCAGCGTGCATTCCTGTAAAGCAGTGACCAATGTTTCTTTCCTCATATGATCGTCTATTATACCTTGATCCTCCCATACGGCCTTTACGACAAACCAAAACTGGTCCGGTTCCTCAGTTCCCGAACCCTTGAAACGAGCAACTTTACTACATTCGTCATATTAAACGGTGGCGGAGGTTGTGGCGGTGTGGGGGAAGGTGTATATTTTGGAGGTGAATGCAGAGGTGGTGTGGGTGGATGGGGTATTCACAGGAACCCTCGTCTTATTAACTGAACAATTCTCTGCGGTGAAGCCTATGTTGTTTCCTCATCGTCACTCAGAGGAGGTTCGATCAGTGGGCTATATTTAGGGCCTGTTCTCCCTCTATCTCTGACGTAGCTCCAAATAGCAAGGTAACTGCATAACCCTCTTTTCACACAAGAGCATCTTAATCCAAGTATTTAAAGACCTTAAATACTTACCTCGTGGTCGCTTGAAGAAGTGGCGCTCTGCTTTGCTGTAACTGACCAAAGTATTGACCACGAACTCTGTCACGAATCCTCCTAGGATACGATTGAGCCAGTTATCAATAACATGTGTGATCTTATCTTCTGAGGCTTCCAATCTCTGCACTAACTCTGGGGTCCACACTATCAAACCGTCAAGCCTCCACCTTCCTTGGTCATTTGCAAATTTAGCGATCCACTCATATAATTCAACCGGGAAGGAACATAAGAAGATTTCATGTATCCCTGTGTCTAGATATCTGTCCAACCATTATTCTTTCATTAATCACGGATTTTTGTTTTCTTGCATCGCGAATTCGTGGATCTTCCTATCCAACCAGTCTTCAATTTCCTTCTTAGTTGGATTCCAGTGATGCGACATCACACATCTCTTTATGCATATCCCAGTCCTGGCAAAAAAACCATTTGTTGGCTTAGTGGGCCTAACCCAGGTTCAATGTTAATTTAGCCAAACAAATCCCTACACTACTGGCCCTTTCGGCATCAATTTGCGGAGCGCGGACTGAAGTCTCACCCGAAATAGTATGGGGAGATGCTAGAACCAAGTTTCAGCACCCAGAGATGGTAGTGATGTTGTTTTGTGTCCTAACTCGACCTTCACACATATCGATAAGCCTTTTAGGGCTTATCAATATACTTCCCTTAATCGACCTCTAGACCTTCGCAAAGGTCTACGATTGTCATTCGCGGACCCTAACCAGGGGAATCAACCACTTACGCGCTTCTATAACTACTCTTACTTTCATATTTACCGAGATCGAATTAAGTATCTGATAACTTCAATAGGTATTAATATGTTCTTCGCGTGAACAGATGTTATTATTTGTATAGAGATAACAACGTGAAACATGCAGATTCACGCATAAATATAGCATTAAATCATAAACCCATTATTCAGCGTAACATAATCGCATTCATTCATAACATAAGTAAATAGATCAAACACATATATTTCCAGAGTAATATTTTTTATTAATGCTTCATATCTTCTTACAGACTCTAACTACCCTACGCACTCAGCTGCAAGGGTTCACACACTCAACTGCAAACTTCTACCCTAGGCCTCTGTGCACACAATTGCAGAGCCTTCCTTCTATTCTAAGACTCTTTGCTCTTTCCGTTAATGACCCATTACATTCATCATCCGAAATCTGAATTGACTTAGACTCTTCTAAGACTCTCCTTTTTATACAATCCCATGGTCCACAGACCATGGGTAGATCTTCTAAACCTGACACAACTTACATAAAAGAAGGGCAGAAACCCTTTATGGCACTTTACATCTAAGCACTCCGTGACCACAAATTGTGGAGACTTTACACTTTACATACAAAAACTTTGGCTTTATGCCCCAAAATTGACCCTAGGGGACCTTGTCCCAACACAGCTGTACTCAAGACTATGATGTGCATGTTATTAGACGAGTTGGACAGAGGTGCCAAATCAGTGTACTCGGATGCAACGGAGGCAAGAGTTCACTTTCATAAGGATGTCACCATAGAGCATGCAGACACCATAACATACTACCAAGCTTGGCATCAGTTCACCACTGTCGATCATCATGGGGATGTCAAAGAGTTAGTCTTCCCATAGCTGTTTGAGTGTCAGTGATGTCTTGCATGGCTTACTCAAGCCTAGTTTTGTCTCACATGGTTACATGTGCAGATTGTAATGTAAACATGTTGTAACAGTGAAATACCAAGTGGCGATAGTAGAATGTAACAGTCATGTAGTAGTTGAAGAGTCATGAGGGTAGGTGAAGAGTCACAAGGGGGAATGTCAAGGGTCACCCCACCCTTTGCTATTTATATAACCTCATAACTCATTGTACGTGATTTTGGGAGCCAAGCCTCCTATAGATATAACTTAGAGAAAGCTTGGAGTGCATTGTACCAAGCCTTGGCTTCTCCACAATTCATAGCTAGTACATCTCTTTGGAGGAGCAGGCGGTAGTGGTTGTAATGTTCTGCTATCAGCGCTAGTGGAAGTCTTGGTTGTATGTATGATTAGATCTTTCACTTTCGTAATATAACAAAGCCAACATATTTCATGCATATGTTGTTATTTTAGTTTGGTTATCCTTGTTACTTTAATGATGTATGTAGTTGTTATTTACGCATGTATGTATGGACTATTCCATATGTGTTTGTATGAATATTATCGAAGTGTGTTTCTGATATAACCTGTCACCTTGGATCATCGGCTATCCTACTTTCCATCTCGTGATGTCTTACTACTCGTGTGTTTCCTTTCAAGCTGCATGCTATCATAGGTTTCTAAGGGGCACACTCACTCCCCCTTCTATGTGTTAGATCCATTCATGCACCTTCCTTGACTTACTGCAAGGTCACACCCTTGCTATCAACAAGGACATCTTACCTACCTATATGTGCAACCGTAGTCAAGGTGATACCGTACTACCCACTGCTGGGACTCCTACACTGAATGGTTTAAGGTCTAGTTGGGACTCCTTACCAGGGAGATCCTTGACATGTTGGCGGGTCCAGCACCATCAACATTTATGGCACTAGAAGGAGGGCCAGATGACAAGTTGAGTCCTCACATCCTCTTTTGAATCTTCGCACATCTTTCATGGATATCTTTAGATTCCACCCTCCACAAATTTTATCTAACGCATAGCCCTTTAACATCACAAAGGAGTTTTATGATCCCTTGTATGAATTTATGTATGATGGTGAAGGCGAAATGGCTTGATATGAGAACTTACATGACTTCCTTGTATTTTTGGAGGATGTAGAGGAGTTTGATGAAGTTGAGGCCAACATGCTTCTTTCACACACACTTCACGAATCCCCGGAACGATGGTGTCGCAACCTGCCTCACAATTGTGTGCAACCATTTAAGAAGTTTTGTGATCTAATTGAATATACTTTCCATCATTTTGATCCTAAACCTCTTGATAAAGTATTGTTAAAACAACGGAAGAATCCACATGAATCACCTATGTATTTTTGGCAACGCTTCCATATACTTCAGTTTGAAGCTCCAAAAAACTAGATGAAATTCCAATATCTTTGGGACAGATTTGAATATTTCCTTCACAAATCATTCTAACCCAAAATGAAGTTGAAGTTAAAACCTCGCTCAGCATACTTCGGCGATGGAGCTGCGTAATCACAAGCGAACGCAATTACTGTCACAAGTGACTTTCTGCCTTCCCCTTGTCAAACAACTCCACCACCGCAAAGTGATGTGGGAGAACATGCACACATGTCTGTTCAGCTGTCACATCCTCCCATCATCACTACTCTCAATTTCTGTGCAGATTTGGTTCGGAAGCCCATGGGTTGTCACATGAATTTGTTACCTGAGCCTTCGTCTTTGTGTTCTGCTGATCCTCTGGATTGCACTATCTTGTGTTCTTCCATTCCTGACTCTACACCTACTGTGAATGAGGATCAATCCATTGACGGAGTTGGTATTGCACAACCAACCTGAATTGTAATTTATTATGAGTATGGCTAGGAACCTCATCATCAAGCCGCAGCGAAGGATGACCTCCTTTTGTCTACGCCTCCTCTACTTTTCCTTGACATCTTTGGTGATTCTACTATCTTTGATTTTCCTTGTGTAAATCCATCCATGGATGCACCTACTGTTGATCATTTGCAAAACACGCCCGATGTCAGCCCATGATTCGACAGCGGAGAGAACAAATTCTTCATTGAAAATCCACTTGATTTTTCGTCTTGTTTTTCGAGAAACGCAGAGGGTGAACATTCTTGCTTCTCATCTACCCCTCTATTTGATTCATCAAATCATGAGGATTTCGATGAACTCATTATTTTTTTTTTATCATAGTTGTCGTGATCTATTTACTCCCATATTCAATCACGATGTTGATTCTATCATTGTTGATCTTTCAAAGCCACCTTTTTATGATGATCTATCTATCAACAAAGTCGAAAACTCATAGGATATCGAGGCACTTCAGCCTGAGCTTATGGTTATGTTAGGCCCTCACTATCCTGAGGTTGGTTTTGCTTCCGATCAAGAAATTGTTGAAACACCCAAGGCTCCTCATCACTCGTCTCTATGCATTGAATATCAATCCAACACACCGATTACACTTCCTCCACCTGAATCATGTGATCCCATCACTCATGCATTGGAGGAATATTACACAGAAAGCACACTTGCGCGATGCAAGTTGTCTATGTTTCTTGTGTTTTCCTACATGTCACAACCAAGAGAGTGCTTATGCTGAACATCTGTATGCAGTGTAGTGCAACACCATAGTAAGTCCATAGAGTGCATGTCATGCGCTTTCACTTTTTTCTTTTTTTGTGGATGCATTCAAACTCGGAGTATGTTTGCCTTCATTTTTATATCTTTCATGTTTGCTGGTTCACTTAATTGTGTTGTTTGCGAACCATGCCTTCACCAACATGGGTCAACCAATGCATCTGTGGCTGCACTGGAAATATCACTTCACATGATCAGAACCATGCACTGTTAGCTTAGGAGTAGGAGTACTTTTTGCTTTATGTCTTGTTTTAATATTTTCTTGCCTTCTTGCTTTGCTTGTACATTTACTCTTCTCTTTTCTTTTTTGTTTTGTTTGCTTGTTTGCATCCGTAGGTTAGTTTCGCACGAAACCGTGCGCGAATCTTGAAACAAGCAGGGTAAATTACAAGAGGACTTGTGTAGCTATCAATACTTGGTTATCTTTTGTCTTGTCCACTGTATGCAAAACTTATTGTCTTCAGTCAATGATACACCAATGGAAAATACATTCTGTTTGAAGTGAATCTTGGTGAAAACACAACGCTTGCGCACTAACTCGTACCACCTACTCTAGTCGGTTGTTTTGGGTTAACCCCCTATCAGCTCAGTCAAGTAGATTAAGATGAGGGGGAAAACCTTAACAAATATGTCAAAGGTATATACAAAATACTTCTCTGAAGGAACAACCACTTCTACTCTCAATAAGTCGGGATCCCTCTTCTTGCTCTGAAATAAATAAGTGTTATGCACATTTCTTGACAAAATGAAAAATGAAAAAAAGATGTAATTCTTTTTTAAAAATGAATAAGGTAAAAGAAGAGAAAAGTTTCCTGCACAGAGAAGTTATGCAAGTAACTTTTCCAGGGTACTGATCAGGCTTGCTGGCAAAAGAGTGATGCTTGTGTTCTGGTCTGACTCCATCGGGGTACTGTCTTGGCCTGCTGGCAGCGAGCAACACTAGAGATGAAGCTTAAACTCTGATTGTAATATTTCTTGTGTACTAATATACCTCTCATCCCAAACCTAAACAACTATGTTTACTTTGCTTGGAATGTGTGTTGAACGTCCAAGAGAATGGCAGGTGCTACATATTTCAATCAATCTAGTGTGGAAACCAAGATGATCTAAGAATTGAACAGTACTTTCAAAGGCGTTAGAATTTCTTTTCATGAAACAAGATCCATTTAGAGAGCTAGAGTTCTACCAATGTGTCACCAAGTGTTGTAGCGACTAAAACCACCCTCCAAAATTTTTCCTTAGCTTCGATTTGGAGCCTCCCAACTAGCCATCCTTAGCAGCATGTCTTGCACTATCCAAGTACAAATGCTTCAGCTAAGTTTTAGTGGCTTACCAGCCTGTGCTTGTTAACTTGTTTGTCTCCCAACCGAAGGCTAACATTCCGAAACTTGGTCACTTTATGGTTGTGATGTTCACCTAGAAAATTGCGCAATTCTGGAGGAGAAACAACCTTCTCTTTGGATATTGCACAATCCATCTAGGTTGCTTGATGCTCTACAGAAATCATAGAACAGCCAGGCAGTATTCCCTCTGGAAACTGCGTAATGCAGCCCAACACTCACCTTCATCTAAAAAAGTGGACAATTCTAAGTAACATCCAGGGCTTTAGTCCAGAAATTTTGCAATGCCTGAGGGACAACCAAACTTGCTCAGCCAAGAAACTGAACAAATGTCATTCCCAAGCTTGTAGACTATTGCATGTGCTCCCAAGTTGACCAGTTCCCTCAAGGACTGAGCAATCTTGATTTGCATGCATGGGTTGCTTTTTCCCAAAAAGGAAAAAAATAAAAAAGCATCCCTAGCTTTTAGGGATCCATTTTTAGCAGCTGGAGGTTACATGCGAAAGCCATTTTAGAAACCTCCTGCCAAGTGTCATTTTTTCCCAGATTTGTGGCATGCGCGTCATAAGCCTCAATCTTATCAAAACATATTTATTTGATACTGCAGAGCTCATTCCTCACATTGATCTTGGAGCTCTAACATTCCACATCGCATCTAGGAGCATTCTGCACACGTAGCTTAGCTTTTTCCGGGTAAGTCCGCTTTTCATGTCTTTTGCTACTTTTCTGTCACTTTTTGTATTTCGGTTTGTGTAAGTGTTGTTTTCTTGGTTTTTTTGAACGCTTGTTGTCATTTTAATACATGTTAGCTTGTATAAGCACTATTTCAAGTTTTTCATTGCATCTCATTGTTGTCGCATGAATGACACTATTTCTGCACTAACAGTCATCGTTGCGGAAACTCACTTCACACACATGATTTTTTTCTATTTTCTTAATATTTCACTATTGTTTGGACTCAGCTTTGCCATGCATTCACACTTTTCATGTTTTCCATCACCCGTCAACTGGTCTGGGCTGCCTTGGCCCAGACCTTGCCTTACCTGGCTTGCAATGCGTAATTTTGAGAATGAAGGCTCTGCCTTCCTCCCATAAATTGCACAAAGTTGGCCCAGCACTGACCTCCAAGCTTTCTCTATGAAATTCTAAGAGGAAGTGCCCTGCTAGCCCCAAAAATTATGCAAAATGAAATTTGTTGGTTGCAATCATTGCTAACTGAAATTGCTCATTACACAGTTTCAGTCCTCAGTAGGCCAGGCTGGACTATGCATTGTGTATTTTCGGTAGTCAATCTCCTAACTGACAGTCTGGACTATGCATTGTGTAGTTTTGGCAGTCATTCTCCCAGCCTCCTAGAAAAAATTGTGCAATCTTCCCAGTCTGTCACCCAGGCGTGTTGCATGTCAGTCCTCACGTTGTTTTGGTTTTCAACTGATAGATTTATTTCCATGAATGTTGCTCCATCTCCAGGTATCACAAATGTTCGTCAGTCTCTCATTAGTATAGGTAAAATGGCTTCTAAGAGAGCAGGGTCAAAGGACACGTTAACAGTGCAACTGGAGATGCAGTTGAGAAAGTGTCTATGGGCTTGTCTATCTATGAAGACACCAAGTTTTTTGTAGACAAGGATATCAAGATGAAATGGAAGGACATCAATGAAACCTTTTCAGGAACATTTGAGGAAAATTTGGAAGACCACAGGGTTTATGTCAACATTCACAAGTCTGGCTTGTACCAGATTGCATGCAGGTATCTCGCGTTTCCATGTGCGGAGATGATCCACTTGATTATCTCGTATACTGATCCAAAGCCAATGGTTTTGATCAGTGTCAGTCGAAAAAAACTTTATACCTTCAGGGAAATGGAATTTCAGGAGATGTATCACTTTCCATAGCCAGCGATCACGATGGATACGCCCTTCAGCAGACCCAACAGCAGTGCAAACTCAAGAGATATCTTGAAGAGCTGGGTGAAAAAGTGATCCAAGTTCAGGACAACACCCAGCCAAGTTTACAAGATGAAGATACTGCGGAAGGCATATCATCTCTTGGTTATCTTTGCATGCCGCTTATACTCCAAGAGATCATAGAAACCTTCCCGCAGAGTTGGGTGATTATGTTGGATCAACTAGAGAGTGAAGGAAGACCTTGCAACTGGTCCAACATGTTGGCTCTCACATTGAAGGAATAGGTAATAGAAGCCCTACATCCACCCAAGGGTCAGTAAATGAAGATATACATGTTTTCTTGCATACTGGATGCAGTCTCTGCCTGTCGGTAGTTCCCATACTTGGGTTTGGCATGGACACCTTCAAAAACCTCTATGCACACTTATTGCAGGTTGTTCTCCGAATGCAGCTTCTGTGGAGTTATCATACAATTATCAGACCACTTTGTCACCCTAGTGTATAGGATGATCTTTGATCATGAACCACTTTGCATGTTGTAGGCAACGATGGAGGCATTGATTGACATACCAGATTGGTATGCATCACCCCTTGGCACCTTCATACCAATGTACAACGTGGAGAAGGTTCCGCATGTTTTACCGAATTTTTCCATGGACAAGCTCATCATCCAAGAAGTTTCATATCACATCTCGACAAGCTTGTTGGTGAGACTGCACAGGAAGAAGAAGGCACCTTGGCCTGCCCTTCCTTTACAGATCGAGTTGTATGAGATCTAGAATCTCAAGCATGTTGAATTCGAGATAGAGGAATTCAAAAGATTCACCTTCGGCACCAGAAGTTTCAATCTATATGACCCACATTGCTTAGTGAAGGACCATTGTGCAAGAGTGAAACATCCGTGGATCCACGGGGCATGTCATTAACCTAAGTAAGACCCATGGAGATACTGCTATCACTTATCAAGGCTCAATGAACTGGTCAACATAGTTGTAGAGTGGTTAGAAAAGTAGAAGGAAGTAACATCTCAGAGAGAAGCATCATCAATAGCAGTAGAGGGCAGTAGACTTGCACATGAAAAAGGCAAGAGAAAGGTTGTTGACAACGCAGAGGCAGAGAAAAGCTACAAGTTCAAAGCAGATCCACTTGTGTTGAAAGAAACTTTGGAGATTGAGGCTAAGAGGTGACAACATGATAGGAGGATCGCACAAAGGCAAAGAGAGAAATAGAAGATGGAGGAAACAAAAAAGGAGTTGTAGGAGTTGAAGCGGAAACTCAAGGAAGAACAGGAGCTGCGCAGAAGAGAGAAGGAAGCACAACATGAATAGGTGCAACATGCATAGATTGATGAAACTGTACCCATATAGGTTATCAACTCATCCGAGCAACTGACAGAGAGCAGACATAGGAGTAGGACTTGGCTCAAGAGATTAAACAGATGCTAGAGAAGATGAGTACAGGTATGGCGCAGCAAGAGTTAGATCAGGATATTGACCTCATGCCTCAGAACCAAGAGGTCACCCCATCAGCTTCACCAAATCCGGAAGTAGAGAAAGTCCCAAGCAATCAAGAAGACACAGAATTCCTTGAATACAATCTGAAGGCAGAGATGCACAACGTATCTCTCGATGAGTCGCAACATAGAGTTGTGTAGTCGCACATAGTGCCTACTCTAAATGCCCACATATCTCCTCCACGGTTTGAAGAATGAGTGATCATATCCAATGTGCTCTAGAATCCAACTGCATTGGCCGATACTACTAAATCATATGTCGAAGCCACCAGCTCGAGTGTTATATTCTTGATAGCTGAGAACAATCGCATGGCTAAGGAGTTACAAGTGGCCAAGAAAGGAGGAGAACAAGTTACAAAATCCACCAGAGCAGAGTTGAGGAGAGCAATACAGGATAGACTATCATCTCTCGATAGATTCATGTGGAATTTATATTCCAAATTCATCACCGTACATAAGTCAGTTGTCCATCTCAATGGTTGGCAGCAACATTGTGTTGGGAGAGCATGCATCTTATTAGATTTGTGCATTGCTGTCGATCACATGCAAACATGGACAATGAGGTACAAAGCAGCCCCATTTCACTTGCCGAAGATGATGAAGCCAAAGGTGGTATATTTGAAAGCACACATCTGGACTAAGATCCGAAACTATGAGGAACTCCAATAGTTCATCACCATTTTGTAGGCTTCACATGCACGGATGTTCAGGAGCATGGATTTCATTATGCGCACACATGCGATCCCATCCATTGGCATACTCACCGAGGCAATGTTAAAGAACCAAGTCCAACTAGAGCTAGACATGTACCTTGATCAGTTGATGCGTGTAGCCACCAGCGCAGACACTATGCATCAACATGTTGCTGGTCCGACTATACTCAATGCTATGGAGCACATGTTATCAGTTGAGTTGGATAAAGGTGCCAAATCAATGTACACAGATGCAATGGAGGCAAGAGTTTTCTTTCAGAAGGATGTCACCATAGAGCACGTGGAACCATAACAAACTACAAATCTTGGCATCAGTTCGCCAACGTCGATCATTGCGAGGATGTTGAAGAGTTAGTATTCCCACAAATTTTTGAATCTTAGTGATGTCTTCCATGGCTTACTCAAGCCTATTTTTGTAACACATGGGTACATGTGAAGATTGTAATGTAAACTTGTTGTAACAGTGAAAGACGAAGTGTCGATAACAGAATATAACGGTCATGTAGTAGTTGAAGAATCATGAGGGTAGGTGAAGAGTCACAAAGGGGAATGACAAGGGTCACCCCACCCTTTTCTATTTATTGAACCTCATAACTCATTGTATAGGGTTTGGGAACCAAGCTTCTTATAGGTGTAACTTAGAGAAAGCTTGGAGCGTATTGTAATGATCCTTGGCTTCTCCATAGTGCAGAGCTAGTACATCTCTTTGGAGGAGCAAGTGGCAGTGATCGTAATGTTACGCTATCAGGGATAGTGGAAGTCTTGGTTGTATGTATGATTGGATATTTCACTTTCTTAATATAACAAAGCCAACACATGCATATGTTGTTATTGTAGTTCAGTTATCTTGGTTACTTTAATGATGTGTGTAGTTTTTATTTGCACATGTATGTATGGACTATTCCATATGTGCTTGTATGAGTCTTATCAAAGCGTGTTGCTGATATAACCCATCACTTTGGATCATCAGTTATCCTTCTTTCCATCTCGTGATGTCTTACTACTCGTGTGTTCCCTTTCAAGTTGCGTGCTATCACAGGTTTCTAAGGGGTGCACTCACTCCCCCTTCCATGTGTTAGAGCCATTCATGCACCTTCCTTGACTTACTGTAAGGTCACACCTTTTCTACCAACAAGGAAATCTTACTTACCTCTACGCACAACTGTGGTCAAGGCGATATCGTACTACCCACTGCTGGGGCTCCTACACCAAACAGTTTGAGGTCTAGTTGGGAATTCTTACCGGGGAGATCCCCTAACATGTTGGCAGGTCCAGCACCATCAACATGTTCAAAGAAGCACAGTTTTCTACATCAAATTTGTATCAGTTATTCACCCTAACCCTGATCCGCTTCACTTGTCCTATGGCTATATGACAAAGGAAATCTTTTCCCTTTCTAAATATCACATCGTAGCCACAATCTTCCAACATAACAAATGAAACTAAATTCTTCTTCAGACCTGGAACATACATGACATCTTTTATTGTGAGAGGAGAACTAGATTCCCTCTAAAAAAGTAATAGTACTAATGTTGGTCATGATATACCTTCCATCATCTCCCATTTCGACGTGCATCTGCAGGTCCTTCTCCTCCAAGTCACTGAAAATTTCTTTATTCTCGATCATATGGAATGAGGATCCACTATCCAGATACCACACACTACCCATTACCGATGTCACGATGCATGCAATGTGTGTGAAATCCAACTCAAAATTGTGAAGCAATAGCTTCACATGCCACTCCTCCAGAGGGATTATTGTTGACCTTCTTGTGCAGACACTTCATGGAATAGTGTCCCAACTCATGATAGTGAAAAAATTTAATCTTCGACAAGTGCTTCTTCTTACTGCCCTGACTGGAATCTCCTTTGGATTGGAATTTCTTTCCTTTCACTTTCTTCTCCTTTCTAACTAAGGCATAGCACTCCTCATCATCATGCTTGGATGAGGTTCCATCTCTGGTGCTTTGCCTTATCTATACTTGCACCAAGTTGGACCACAAATACTCCCACTTTGGTATATTCTCCCTCCCATTTACCGAATCCTGGTATATGTGCTAGCTCTTGGGAAGGCTTAGAAGTTTTAGGCTAACCAGATCATCTTTAACAACTATAATATAAATTCTCCAAAGCTCATCCCGAATTTGGGTGAACCTTCTCAAGTATTGGTATGTATCACTCTTCTCCATCTTGATCTTCCAAAGCTTGTCCTTCAGTGCCAACTGCTTGTGGTCACTACTTTTCTGAAACAATTTGATCAAGACTTCCCACATTTCATATGGTGTATCTTTCCCGTGCAAGTTTGAAACAATATGATCTTGAACTCCCTCTAGTATGATCCTTATCTCCTTTTCAAAACATTTCTTCCACTCTACCAGATCTTGAGAATCTATTGTTGGAGTCTTATGAATATATTTTTCTATGAATTCCTTTAGCTCATTGTCTTCCAACACTGCCTCCATCCTATCCTTCCAAGCAATATAATTCGAATTACCCTCAAGGGAATATTCAAGTCTCAATCTATATAATGACATCTTGATGGCTCTAATGAATGATCCTACAAACTCGATTTCACCTAAAAATAAAAACTCGTATTTTCCACTTTTAGTATGATTTCTACTCTGATACCATGTAGAAATTCCTTGTAGATTCAAACTTCTTATGTAATTTTCTAAAATAAAAGACTTGAATCTACTCTACTCATCATCAAAAACAATTAATTGATCGAGAAATCACGAAGCATACAAGATAAAGAATTCAATCAAAACATTACACAATGATCTCCTATGGAAAACCACAACTAAAAACCCCTAATAACTATATATTTCATTAGTCAGAATATATGAGAAGATTACAATGCTTTGCTCAAGCCCAAGCAACCTCTGCACTATCTCTATTTTTCTCACAGCTTCGTAGACAAGCCTAGGCCAATACTTAACCAATTTTCTACTTGCCCAAGTCTCTATTTCATTTTGTTGTTTCCTTGGGAATTAGCCCTTACTAATTAGGAAATTCCTCAATTAGAATTGTGCAATCCTCATAGGCCATCCTCTGACTGCGTGCACCACCTATACAATTTGGATGATTATACAATTAATAGCACACTGCCCTTGAACTCCAATCTCAATTGGGTAACTCTTAGATCTGATATGCATGAGTTATTTATGAGTGAATCATCAGTTAACTGGTTGAACACGTGAAGCAACACCCCACTATTTGACCTCCTACTAGTTCCTCCATTAGTTGGAAATAATTTAACTAACTTTAACTCAGTTAAACTGAATTAATTAACTACAACTCAAAACAAACTCAACTAAGTTAATTTTACTTTACTTCACCCTTATCACATGCATGGTAAGCACAGTGATGGGGATCATGTAGTACTTGGATAGTGGTGCCACGTTCCACATAACGGGGAATAGAGATTTTTTTACTGACACGGAGGAGAAATATCTCTAGATGCACATCGAGATGGGAGATGATGGAATACAACATGACCATGATTAGTACAATTACCTTTCTAAGGGAGTCGAGCTCCCCTCTTAGACTCAAGGATGTCATGTTTGTTCCGAGCCTAAATAAAAATCTCATCTCAATTGTAGTGTTGGAATAGTGTGGTTATGATGTGATCTTCAACAAAGTGAAAACATTCTTGAGACACGTAGCCATAGGACAAGTGAAGCAGATTGGGGTTCGTGTGAAGAACCTGTATAAGCTAGATGTGGAAGACTCTGTTGCATTAAGCACGAAGGTAGAGAAGGTGTAGAGTTGTGATGTCGGTGAACTTTTGCATAGAAGACTTGGCCATTTCCATCATGTTGCCTTGAAGATTATGTAGCAAATAACTATAGGCCTCCCCAAAGGAGCACTTGAGCAACAAGATACATGTAAAGGGTGTACCTTGGGGAAGTACACAAAAGCCACATTCCATGATCGGGACATCAAAGGACATGCAGTCCTTGAAAGGATCCACTCTAATGTCTGTGGACCTTTCTCGACAGCCTCCACTGCCAGGAAAAACTATTATGTTATCTTTATAGATGATTTCTCATAGAAATGTTGGATCTTCTTCATGCAGAAGAAGGATGATAAATTCTCCAAGTTTGTAGAATTCAAGGCACTGGTTGAGAAAGAAATTGATAAGAAGGTGAAGGCTCTTTGGAGCGATAATGGAGGAGAGTACATGTCGAATGAGTTTTTTTTTTTTTGAAAAATAAGGGATTCGATGGGAGTTGAAAGCACCCCATAACCCACAACATAACGGGGTTGCTAAGAGAAAGAACCATAGTATTGTGGGAGCAGCAAGGGTGATGTTGCATGACTAAGGCCTACCACTGCATTTGTGGGTAGATTCATGCAACGTAGCAGTGTACTTACAAAACCAAAGTCCTCATCGGATTCTAGGAATGATTACACCAGAGGAGGCCTTCTCAGGGAGAAAGCTAGATGTGTCTCACTTCAGGAGTTTTGGAGCATATTTTCACTACCATGTCTCCAAAGATTCTAGGAAGAAGCTTGAGCCAACAACTAAGTTGGGGGTATTTGGGGGTTACACAGAAACTCCTCACAACTATCGTGTGTACTTACCATCCCTCATAATGATAGTTGTGTAAAGGGATGTAAAGTTTGATGAGGAGAAAGTGATGCAGTTCTCTCTTGAGAGGGAGCTTCAGATTCCACCGGTAGAGGAGATTTTAGCTCCAGAGGAGGAACCTTAGGAAGTTTTGGAGCAACCACAAGTTGAGGAACAAAGAGTGGAGACAGTGATCCAAGTAGATATTGGTGGCCACACCTAGACCTCTAGTGACTTTCATTTGTTTCCATGTTTATTGTATCATTTATTATTTTTAGCATTTTTTTGGGTCTTGAACTTTCAGAGTAGTTTTAACCCCCTAAACATTGTTTGTTAGAGGTCTGCAATATACCCATAGCTGTAGGTAGGGGCTTGCCACAAATCCTATAGTACTCAGAGATATATTTCCAACGAGGTATCATATGCGCCAAACAGAGATAATATGACGAAGTTATGACCCCAGGAAATTGGTTGCCCAACTAACCCCAATGGGGCCCACAAACTCTTGGTGTTCCATCTCCTGGGGTTGGAGTTTTGGTTGTTTATGGTTTTCCCTTGTTGTTCAATAATAAATAGGTCCTTGAGCCTCATTGTAACATAGTTCAGAGGAATGTAGCCACCACATCGCTTCTATGAGATAAGCTAACAGCGCTTGAGATATTTTGTTTCCATTTTGTTTGTAATCATATTTCAGTATCTGATATTAATGAAATGAAGTGTTATTTCTATTGCATCACTATATTTATGGTTATATCTATAATTTATTGCGTTCTTGTTTAAGTTTGGATTAGATAGTCACTCAAGTATAACCATCCATAGAAGGAATAAAATGAACCAGAGAAGTTGAGAGGCTATTACATTATGCTAGAGAGAATGTGGGAGCACCCACTTCACAACACAGGTAGAGAAGGTCACCAGAACAGTACACTGGCTACATGGCTATAATTACTGAGCTAGTAGAGACTGAGGCATCCTATTTCGAGTAATCAATAGAGAAACATGTATGGGTTGATGCAATGGTGGAGGAATATGATTCCATTGTAAAGAACAATGTTTGGGAAGTGGTCCCAAGACCAACAGATAAATCAGTTGTGGGTTCGAGATGGCTCTTCAAGGTAAAGCATGTAGTAGACAGAAGCATAGAGAAGTATAAGGCTAGATTTTTGGCCAAGGGATTCTCTTAAGTTGAGGGAATTGACAGCGAGGAAACATTTTCTCTTGTAGCAAGGTATTCATCTATTAAATCAATTCTTGCACTATCTTCACAGATGGGGTGGAAGATCCACCAGATGGATGTAAAACAACATTCCTCAATGGAGTTATTGAGGAGGAGGTGTACATTGAGAAACTAGAAGGTTTTGAGACCTTGGATCGTGAGTCTCATGTGTGTAGACTCAAGTAAGTGTTGTATCATTTCAAGCAAGCACCCCATGCTTGGTACACTAGGATCGACACCTATCTCACCAATTTGGACTTCATAAAAAGAGAAGCAGATGCAAACCTTATCATGTCTTGGTAGAAGGTAAATTTATAATTATTGTCTTATATGTTGATGATTTGATTTTAATGGGTGATGATAAGTTCATCAAATCTTTCAAGTAGGACCTTGCAAGAGAATTTGAAATGAAGGACATAGGACTCATGCACTGCTTCCTCGGATTGGAAGTTTGGCAAGGAGATGTGGAACTATTTGCCTCTCAAGGAATGTATGCAAATTAGATAGAAAAATTTCCACATAGAGAGTATCAAACCCATGGAGATACCTCTAGCAACCAACTAGAGGAAAGAGGATGTTACTTCAAGTGAAGTGCTACCATTTATCGGAATATGTATGAATTTGGCCTCGGGCACTCTGAAGGAGCTACTCTCAGATATAATTTTGAATGACTGTGCATTCATCGTTTATAGAGCATTAGGTCCTAGACATCAGTACTCTGCAGCTTGGAACATTTTAGCTGGAGGAACCTTAGGAATATGAGATATTTTGTTTCCATTTTGTTTGTAATCATATTTCAGTATCTGATATTAATGAAATGAAGTGTTATTTCTATTGCATCACTATATTTATGGTTATATCTATAATTTATAAGTTTGGATTAGATAGTCACTCAAGTATAACCATCCATAGAAGGAATAAAATGAACCAGAGAAGTTGAGAGGTATGCTAGAGAGAATGTGGGAGCACCCACTTCACAACACAGGTAGAGAAGGTCACCAGAACAGTACACTGGCTACATGGCTCTAATGACTGAGCTAGTAGAGACTGAGCCATCCTATTTCGAGGAATCAATAGAGAAACATGTATGGGTTGATGCAATGGTGGAGGAATATGATTCCATTGTAAAGAACAATGTTTGGGAAGTGGTCTCAAGACCAACAGATAAATCAGTTGTAGGTTCGAGATGGCTCTTCATGGTAAAGCATGTAGTAGACAGAAGCATAGAGAAGTATAAGGCTAGATTTTTGGCCAAGGGATTCTCTTAAGTTGAAGGAATTGACAGCGAGGAAACATTTTCTCTTGTAGCAAGGTATTCATCTATTAAATCAATTCTTGCACCATCTCCACAGATGTGGTGGAAGATTCACCCGATGGATGTAAAACAACATTCCTCAATGGAGTTATTGAGGAGGAGGTGTACATTGAGAAACTAGAAGGTTTTGAGACTTTGGATCGTGAGTCTCATGTGTGTAGACTCAAGTAAGTGTTGTATCATTTCAAGCAAGCACCCCATGCTTGGTACACTAGGATCGACACCTATCTCACCAATTTGGACTTCATAAAAAGAGAAGCAGATGCAAACCTTATCATGTCTTGGTAGAAGGTAAATTTATAATTATTGTCTTATATGTTGATGATTTGATTTTAATGGGTGATGATAAGTTCATCAAATCTTTCAAGTAGGACCTTGCAAGAGAATTTGAAATGAAGGACATAGGACTCATGCACTGCTTCCTCGGATTGGAAGTTTGGCAAGGAGATGTGGAACTATTTGCCTCTCAAGGAATGTATGCAAATTAGATACTGAAAAATTTCCACATAGAGAGTATCAAACCCATGGAGATACCTCTAGCAACCAACTAGAGGAAAGAGGATGTTACTTCAAGTGAAGTAGTTGAGGCTACCATTTATCGGAAACTAGTGGGTTCTCTAATGTATCTTATGAACACCCGACCAGATATGTGCTATGCAGTCAACCAGTTTATTCAAGATATGGTTAGGCCAACCAAATTATTTTGGAAGGCAGTTAATCATGTTCTAAGGTACCTTAAATGCACCACCCAATTTGGACTATGGTACAGACGAACAGAGAGAGTGAAGTTGTGTGGCTTCACGGATGAAAATTGGGCAGGGATTCCATTAGACCAAAAGAGTACATCAGGAGGAATTTTCAGTGTTGGGTCCCCCTCGGTTTCTTGGAATAGCAGGAAGAAAATATCAGTGGCACTCAGCTCAGCAGAAGCAGAATACATGGCTTTGAGCCAAGCAACATGTGAGGCGATTTGGATGAGAAATATTCTTATGGGAAAATTTGGTCAAATGATAGATCCTACTATTATCTACTGTGATAATCAAAATTGCATCAAGCTCTCTGAAATTCATTCCTTCACGATCAATCTAAGCATATAAATATCTGGTATCACCATCTATGATATTGTGTGCAAAGGCTTATAATGTTGCTAGAGTAAATTCCAATAGAGGAGTGGGATGTATAAATTTTTACAAAGGCTTTGTCAAAGGTTAAATTCGAGTTCCATAGAGGAAGGATCGAGGTAGTTGATAATCCATTTCTTGCTGAGAGGGAGTGTTGAAAATGTAGCAAGAAAGTCTTAGTTTGATTTGCTTGGGTCAAACTACAGAAAATTTGAATTTCCATTTCAACAGACAATTTGGATGATTTAACTTGAGTGACATGGCTTGTGCCATCATGTTAGCATGAGTGACTGATAATTTGAGGCAATCTAATTGAGTTAAATTGAGTTATTGTTAGCTAAACTACTTCTAACTGTTTGAGGAACTAGTGGAAGTTCAAGTTGTGTAGTGAGACTTTAGTAACACTCAGTCATCATCCAGATAACTAATTGATAAACACAAAATAAATGTTTCATGCAGATAATTTGAGTTACGTAGTTGATATGGAGATTCCAAGGAAGTGTACTATTAGTTGTAGACTATTCCAATGTGTATAGGTGGTGCATGCAATCAAAGTTTGAACCCTATGGATTGCGTAGTCAATTGAGGGAAAAAAAACCTAAATAATAGAGTCCTAATTCCCTTGTATTTGCACAAGGAAATGGGGGCTTGGAGGGCTTGAAATTTGGTTAAGTGTTGGCCAGATTCAGTAAGTCAGGTAGAGAGGTAGGCTATTCACTTGCAGGTTGTGCTCAGGCTTGAGCAAGCATAAGTAATACATCTCTATTCTTTGATTAATCCAATACATATAGGAATGGGTTTTGAGAAGTTGCTTTCCCATATATAATTCTCTATGTATGTGTGTTATTTCTTAATGAATTTTTATTATTTGTGTTCTAGATGGTGAATTGAATTCCATAGAGAAGTAGAGTAGATTTGAGTCTTGTGATTTAGTAAATTTCATGAGAAGTTTCAAATCTACACCATAATTTCTACACCTTCCATTCTAGATGAACAGGAGGATAATCAATTTATCCCTACCATGGAATAATATGCACCACATGCTCTAGAGGAATTGAAGGAAGATACAATTATATAACATAAGGAATGGGTAACTCATAAAGGATGGGAAGATATCAGGCAGATTGGTCCCTAATGGACAAACTCCAAGGTAAAATAATATGAGAGAAACCAAATTGCAAGTGATTTCCTTCACCTATCCTTGGAATCTTTTGGCAACCAAAAACCTTCTAATTGGGAGGTGAGATATAAATTAGATCTACACAAAAACCATTTCATATCGGCATAGTCTCTATGATGATCAACATCAACAAGGGTTGAGGCTATAGATGAGGAAGGGGATCAAGTTGTTAGTGTGAAGGGACACATGCCATCATGATTGATGTCCACCCTTATATTAAATCAAATCATAAGGCAAGCATATGAGATGTAAAGTTACAAGGAAAATACTTTTTTTAGAAAAGTCATCTTTTAAGAAAAATAGAGTGAGACCTCTTCTCTAATGTACTAAAACAACAGGAAGGGACGAGAAACAAGCCCTGGGAAGCTAAAGGCTCAGGTATACTTGACGATCCAACTATCCCCCATCTAATCCACCCCCCTATATATTATTTACCTATAAAAAAAGAGATGACCTTTGGTTGAGAGAGAAGATAATACTACCAAAACTTCCATAAGGAGCATGAGGATGAACCAAAAACCTATAACTTGCCTTTTGCTACATAATAAAGATCCTAGATAAATCCAATTACATGTTGGCTTTTCTATTTTGGTTTCTAGGGTGAAAAATGGCTTATATGCAATGCTTCCTTCATGTACATTGTATGTTTTATTTGTTGGGTTATTTTTCTCACCACATTGATTAGGAATCTCTTTGTAGATGTTTTAATGGCTACTAGACTTGAGCATTGAGGGTGTATGGAAGGGATATTTATCATTAGAACTATCAAGTTCTACATACTTTTTGTTATCCATTAGAGATGCAAACAATTACAAAACCCCCACTATTTGATGTCTAGCTAGACTTAGAGATTGACAATTTTCATTCCAAAGTCATTGCAATAATTTAGGGGTTTATAAATTGGATGAGATATGTTTTTTTGGGTTTTTGAATGTTTAAAAAAGTTGGCCATTTTTCTCCTTCCTACAAGTTGTTTCCTTCCTTACATACTACAATGCTTCCCATAAGTTTGTATTTCTTCCTCTTGAACCCAATTTCTTCAATTGTTGACCACTACACTCTTCTAATTAGATGTACATCCACCTCCCATTCCATGCAACTTGTGTGTTGTTTTTAGAGCATTGAGTTAGGTAAGAGATTATTTTGTTGTGAGTTGAATTTTGTCTCATTCTATCATTTTGTCTAGTTGTAGGTTAGATTGTCAATTATATATATATATATATATATATATATATATATATATATGAGTTTGTCTTGTTAAACATGGTTGAACTTTAAAAAGTATATCAAAAATGTTGAACTGTTGAAAACACAAAATATTTAGAAAAACCAATGAATTTGTTATCATATGATAAGATTTAATGAAAAAACTTATAGTCATTGATAGGTGAGTTGGGTTGGTGGAAAAGGGTAGTTGCTACAAAATCACCAAAGTTTGATTCCTCTTACATCATACAATTTTTTCCCAAATGGGTCAATATCGCTAAGGAGGACATTATTTTGCAGTTGAGCCAACAAGACTATGAAGTCAAGTTGGGTGACCACCATCCCTATATTGTAAATGACATCCCACCTCTTAAAAGGTGGTGGGCGCTCATCACCTAAATTAAACTTGAAAGCATTAGTCATTATTCTTATTTGTGAGTTTTTATAGCTAACATAACCATGCTCTTAACCTAGGAGATAAATTCAACTAATTATTAACAATGTTACTACTCATTTGGTTGGTTCTATGCCAATAGGTGCTTGGTTTAAATCCATAGGGTGAGATGCATTAAACTACTTCAAAATATATATATATATATAAGTTTGTCTTGTTAAACATGGTTGAACTTTTAAAAAGTATATCAAAAATGTTGAACTGTTGAAAACACAAAATATTTAGAAAAACCAATGAATTTGTTATCATATGATAAGATTTAATGAGAAAACTTATAGTCATTAATAGGTGAGTTGGGTTGGTGGAAAATGGTAGTTGCTACAAAACCACCAAAGTTTGATTCCTCTTACATCATACAATTTTTTCCTAAATGGGTCAATATCCCTCCCAAGGAGGACATTATTTTGCAATTGAGCTAGCAAGACTATGAAGTGAAGTTGGGTGACCACCGTCCCTATATTGTAAATGACATCCCACCTCTTAATAAATGGTGGGTGCTCATCACCCAAATTAAACTTGAAAGAATTAGCCATTATTCTTATTTGTGAGTTTTTATAGCTAACAGAACCATTCTCTTAACCTAGGAGATAAATTCAACTGATTATTAACAATGTTACTACTCATTTGGTTGGTTCTATGCCAATAGGTGCTTGGTTTAAATCCCTAAAATAAGACACATTAAACTACGTCAAAAAATTTATTAGAAGTTCTATCTATAAATAAGAATACCAACTATAAATATAAACAACATCCATGGGGTTATTTATAAACTGTACTTGGAATATAAATATAAACATTCTTATAAAAAAAAACATTTCTTTTTCTATCTTTTTTTTATAATTTTATACCACTTTGTTTTTCTCTAAACAATTTTTTAATTATTTATTTCAAACAAATAATTACAAAAATTACCTAACATTTTTTAATTCTTTCAATTTTCCCTTTCTCACAATGCATTTAAAGATTCTTCCTTGATGCCTCTTATAAAAATCCATAAGATCCATTTAAGGATTCTTCCTAGATGCCTCCTATAAAAATCTTATAAAAATCCATGCTAGCATGCACGTTCAAGCATGGGAATGCGAGCAGTGAATTCTCACAACAAAAAATATGTTAAAAAGACAATATCTTGTATGTTGGAAAACATTAAATACTAAACTTTCACAAAGTGTTCACATGGCAGGGGTGGTATCACACGTGAAGGGGAAGATTCGGACACATTGTTTAGAAGTTCAAATGTTTTTCAAATAGAGAATCCACATATCTTGGAATACTATGTCTAACTGCATGTGATATTTCTGACTGAATTTAGAGATATAATTTTGAGATTGATTTCAAAATATTTTATATGAAGTTAAACACTATCATTTATTTGAAAATCTATAAAATTATTTAACTTATTGTTATAATTTTAAAGTATTTTAATCATTTAAACTAATTTATTAAATTATATTTAAAAAAACATATACATGTTTAATATGTTCTAATACTAAACTACTAACATCAAAATAGAGCTTATAAAATTAGCATTTACTTCAAAATATTCCTGCAAATAATATATAAATTTTTAAAAAGTTCAAAAGATTCCTCGAGTTAATATAGTTGAACTGAAATCTAAAAATCTAAAAATCATTATAAAACAATAGATTTGGAAGGGAAAGAAGTGAAAGCGAAAGTGAAAAATATAATGATGGGAACGGTTCATAGAAGTCTACCTAAACAATTACTACTTTTGAAGTTCTTTGAATTATATAAAGGATTGTCATAATTCTTTAACAAGTATGAGGAAGATTAAAATATTATAATTGACTTTACATAGGTTAATTATATTTCATGAAAAAAGCTTCATTAAATTTAAAGATTAAGTTTTTTATTTAGACTTATAATGTAGTGTTTTGGATTTTAAACTGGTAGTAGATTTAAAATAAAATAAAATAAAAATTAAAAATTAATAAATGAACAAATGTAATGTTTTTTAATGGAAATTCATTCATAAATTTAATAAAATTTTATCAAAAAACTGTGTTTTAATTTATTAATTATAAATTTAATCAGTGATTTTTTTTTTCTTCATGATTTTGATTTATTTAAATATAATTTATATAGTTAGAATTAAATTTAAAAAAAAAAAATTATAATTTAATTTTATTTTGGTAAACAAAATTCAGTTGAATTTTTCCATTTATTAATTCATTATATGCGAAAAATATTATACTAAATCTCATGAAATTATTTTTTTGGTAATAAAGTTGGCATTAAAATTGAAAAAGACATAATTGTAATAGAAGTAATGCCAACTTATATTTTTCCTCGAATGGAGTGTTTCATGTGCAACAGATTGGGGGGGGGCACACTGTCGTCTTCCCACCAGGCAATCATGGGGGTGGACATAGCAATGTGTCCCCCTAAAATGATCATGAACCATTTATGCCCCCTTACATGGTATGTAATGATCCTTAACTATTCTATGATGGTGGAGACAACTCACTCTAGTACTAGTTTAATGCATGGCATCTTATGGAGATTTATCAGATCTTGGTTGTGAATGTTAAATTGTCCTCAACCGTCGAACATACCAGTTTGATTCGACCTTCCCATGCATATTAGTCATTTCAATAGGTGGAGAGAACTCATCTCGCATGGTGCTAACTCCTTGCACGAATAATATATTGATTTGCATGTGCAAAGAGAGTTATGATGAGTTTTATTGTTCTTAATGGCAAGGCTCAATTATGTCCATTTGGCACCACATCATGTAGTGACCTTGGTTTCCTTTATACTTCTTTTAGTTCTAAGTTTTCTCTTATGTTATTTAACTATCTCTCCAATGAGTCCATTGACCCTTTCCACATTTTTCTATCCTCTGTGTAATAGGCTTCATTGGTTGAGTCTAGAGAATTCTTCTCTTCCTCAAGCACGATCTCATCATGCCTACCTCTCTGGGACTTTCTTGCGGCTTGGGATATCTTGGATTCCCAACACAAGTTCATATCTTTTGGCTTTCCTAGTTCTGCTCCTTCGCTTTGCACCTACCTATCTACATTTCTTCCCTAGTCGCTTCTAACACTACTCTTCTTCATCACTCAAGCCATGAAATGCCAAGTATTTTTTGGGTTAACATGTCTTTTAATGGGCTCCTTTCCACAAAGGAGAAACATACTTTTGAGAGCAAGGTGGCTCTCTCACCTAATAGTGGCCAGAGAGCTCGACACTTCACCATCATGAACACACTCAACAAATCCAAAAGGAAATTGAATAGGTAGAGAGAGAAATATCTAAAGAGCATCATTATTTGACTAAAACTGAAGTGTTGGTTGAGGTTGCTAATTGGGTCCTTGATACGAACCATACCCGAGGCTACTATATACATATATGTACCTAGTATGCATTTATTGGGACTTGAAATTATTGCTCGGAAGAATCGTTCTTGACACAAATGAAGTTAAAGAGGAAATTCTACTAATGTTGGATGAGACACAGTTGACTATTAGTTCCCTAGATCATGGGCTTGGTCAAGTAGAGAGACAATTGGGAATCTCCCCTGACTGTAGTTGCTCTATAGGAAGAAACAAGGAGACCATTCAAGTGGAGGTGCCTAATCTGATAAGTCAAAATGATTGTTTCTATGCAATCCTCTTTTTTGTTTTCTCCTTCTATGTTTTTGTTGTTACAATTTGAAAATGGCTCTAAAGACCTCATATATCAATTTGGACTTTTTTTACTCTAGATAAACATTAGTAAACTCTTTATTTTTCCACTTCTAAAATTTATTTTTTTCCTAAGGTTTGGTTTCCCTAGTGGTAGACTAGGATGGATTTCACACTGTTACGATGTACATGTTTGAATTTCAAGAATAGAAACTTTACCTTACAAAAAAAAATGCTAAACTGTTTTTTGGGAAAAGTAAGATGATATATATATATATATATATATATATATAGAGAGAGAGAGAGAGAGAGAGAGAGAGAGAGAGAGAGAGAGTTTGGGGGGGGAGGGGAAGGGTGGTGGGGGCGGTGGATTCAGAGAGAGAGGGAGGGAGGGAGGGAGGAGGAGGAGGAGGAGGAGGAGGAGGGTCCCAACTTGTTTAGAATATCAAAAAGCAAGCCAAAGTAAACAGAGGAGGTAATTTAGATGTACCATACAATTATATGGAGAGAGAAAAAAAGATAGTAGCAAAAACAACATAATGTTATTAGTTTCCCCATTATATGGAAAATAGTTTCTCAATCTCTGATCATGGTCAACCTCATGCTTGACACTATATAATTGTTACAACAATTAAAAAATTTCAGTTGATTACATAAATGGTTACACACTAATCAATAATGATATACAACGACAAATTTCAATGTCATTATTTTAAGTTTTTATTTAGCTGATATACGCAACTCATCAAGGGTCAACTTCAATGAATCTGTAGTCAATCAAGAATTATATTCCACTGACAGCAATAACACTTTTTTCATCAAGGTCAAAGGTATATGTGAGGTTAAATGTACATGTAATGGTGGATCAATATGATAAGGGAACCACATGTGCAATGAAAGTATTTATCTATAAACTTCATATAATCATTATTACATGTTTGGATTTATGATGTAGATATATAGATGTAGTCTTTAGGTTGTCTAGGAGTTGTTCTTGTAATGTATATGAGGCTACTATGTAACTAACCATCATTATCACCATGGGAGTTATGATATGTGGTTGTGGTTGTTATGCATCATATGTATGCATGTTTATTATTATGTTCTAAATATTAGGTTCATAATATTTGGTATCAAAGAAAATAATTCTTAGTTTGGGAACTTTTAAACAATACCTTGCATGGGTTTATTTATAAAGTTGTTAGTCCCCAAATTTGAAATTTTGGAAAGAATAAATATCTTCCTATAGTTGTTGCAAATTTAACCCATGTCGGCATTGAGATACTAAATTATTTGTTTGTACAAGTCAATGATTGTTTTATTATTGAAACTTGGTTAAAAATAATAAGGTTTACTTAGAACAAGCATATTGATGGCCCTTCGTATTGCAACAAGAATATTAGAACTCCTAAGGGTCCCAAGTTTGATTTTCAACCCATGGTTCATACAAAATTAAGAGGGGTTGACATTATGTGTGCAATATGTACTTATCCTTTTCCTTTGTTGAATTCTATGAAAAAATTGAGGTGATATCTAGTTACTGAGAGACCACACTAATTGTCCTACGCTACAGGAAAAATTTAGAATTGCAGAAAATGAAAATAAATAAGAAAATATATGTTATCTAGATGAAAAGGAAATAGACCATATTAACTATAATGAAATAACATCATATCTATTCTGCTATATAGAGAAATAAAACTCACAAATGAAATAAAACATGTAAACAATAAACCCTAATTTTGTAGGAAAATATCATTTCTACAACAAACTAGGTCAAAGAGTCTACTTGGTCTCTTGGCTTATAAATTTCATTTTCAAGGTTCCAGGGATGTTTTAACACATCAAAGAAGCATAACCGTGTAAATTGGATGCAAGTTTAGATGAGTTTAAAATGCAAAATGAAAACTACTATTAGGAGTACCTATTTTGCTACAAGGGATAGTCCAGTTTGAAGGGAAAATGAGCTAAGGGGAGGCTAAGAAGTGATAATGGATGCATGCCCATGTCCTCATGCCAATGGTAGAAGGATATATTTAGAAAATGCGTGACTATAAAGTCTCATGTAGCTCTGCAAAATAGTGGATTGTACACCACGTAGTAATGATATATAGCAATTAAATACAAAAACCAAGGTGAACTCAATGCATGAAAGGAGATGCTAAATAAGTAAAATAATCACTTTTAAAGCTACCATATAGTTTTCAACTATTGTGAAAGAAGAAATTGTTCAAAAAACTAATTAACCCTACATAAAAACAATACCCTTAAATAAAATTTACAGAAATGAAGAATTTGCATAAAAGATAGCAATACAGAAGGTATCTTGAGCACCTGGGGTGGGCCCTAACCTAAGGAAGCTCAAATCCATAAAGGAACAACAATGTAAGAACCAAATATGTCTTTAATTAATTATAAAATTGCTTGTACATGAAATGTTGCAGAACTGAAAACCCTACTCTCTTAAGCTCTTAGTGCTTCTTATAACTCAACTACTACTAGCTTATTTTGACTACCTAATGGGCTACTTGATCCCTCTATTTATACAATATGAATTAAGGGAAACCTCCTTGAAAGGAGGAATGATTTCCCTCCAAAATTCCTAAAACATTAGGATCATGCTCCAAGAATGACTTCGCAACTACAGGGAGGAGTAATTAGTAATTCAAGCTAGACAAGTTTGATCTTCTTGCAGTAGGGAACATGTCCCATAAATCTCTCTGACTAGATATCCTCGTGATTTGTGCCAAATATTCTCAATATCCTGTATCATAAGCACATTAGGAACATAAATCAAGATAAATCTCTCTAACCTTCCTAAGAACTTATTTAAGCTAAGAAAATGTTATTAAGTGCAAAAGGAAAAGTCTAATGCAACTTGTATGTGCCTAGGAAAGGTTAGATGGTCCTGATGTTTTACCTAATTAGGAGTTCCATCATACCACCTACTAAAGTTATCACTTATTCTATGAGAAACCTATTCTTCCCCCTTTCTCTCCTTTTCCTCAATCATTCCCTTGATGACATGTTTAACATCCCATGTTGTGTTGGATGTGGTTGTACCTATTAGATAAAAGCTTGCATCTATTTCAATTTATTGCCACTCTCTTACCTCTTCTTCTTGAATTTGATGTTCTTGAAGTCCTAGCAGTAAATGATGATTGAATCTAAGTCCAATCCATTAGGTATCAAGTTTCTAAATGATCCTTTTATATAAATTAGTTTTTGTCAGTGCGGCCTGTAACTTGTTAGGAGAATGGTATTCCTTAATATTCTTGTTGTAAGGTGGTGTCTGACATCTCCTCTAGAAAGCCTATGAAATTTATTCTCCCAATAGTCTAAAGGTATCCTCAAAGTGGAGGCCTCTACCTGCCTTTTTTTTGTAAACCTTCACCACTTCAGGATCCTCTACTAGGATTGCATGGGTAGAAGTGAGGATAGATGGATTAGGATGCTTATGTTTGATCCAGAGAGGTTCCTTTAGCTTTGTGTCCAGGGATGTCTTTACTTGTTCTTCCCTAACCATGTCATGCCTCAGCTAAGATGTTAGGGGAATCAGCTACGTATCTCCCAAAGATGGATTTGGGTCCCATATGGTCATATTAGGAAGCACAAGGTTGTGAATGTAAAACTCAACAACCTTGGCCTTGTCTTATGTGTTGCATTGAAGGAAAAATTCAATGAATTCTTTAACATCCTATAGAGGAGAGATCCTCTTTGTGAAAGCATTTTTATCTAAAATTGTTATCATTGCTCCTTAAGGAACACGGAGTAGGTCTTTCAAGATTGTTTGCAACTTATTTCTTCCAAAGAAAGATGTGCCATGGAGTTCATGTTTGTATTTAGGGTTACGACCTAGGTTTATTTTTCCTACAATAATATTTTTGTTCGCTACAACGATTGGCTTCATCAAATCTTAGAAGTTCCATATCTTCTCTCAACTTTTTCATTTATTCCTCTATCTTTACACATTAGAAACTCCCTTGGATTATGAAATTTTTTTCCATTTGTGAGTCTTAATCTTCTCTTACTCAATCTAAAGGAATAATTGTGGTGCTAAGTTTATAGGAAGCATTTTTCCTTTGTCAATCTAAGAATAGAAGGAAGTGGATTCTCTTGGAGCTAGTTGATTTGTTGTTGTTTCAAATTCTTGTAGCTTTGTTGTGTGTTCCTATAACCTGACAAGTTTCTCATATACCTCTGTTGTTTTCTCCTATATCCCTATAGGTTGAGTACTTGGTCCCTCTAGTTGTAATTGCAACTTCTTTTCCTCATGAGGTGTGGGTGTTATTGTTGTTTTTGCAACTGATGTAATTCGTTTCTTCCCTTCTATAATCTAAGGCTCTTCTTTCTCAGGGTTATGGGTTTCTTCAATGGTTGTAGGAGTGGTAGATGGAGGCCTAGGTTTTCCACTAAACCTCACTCTAGTACTTTTTCTTCTTTTGAAGTAAGTAGGTCATTAAGTTGGTTTGCTAGCCTTGGGTTTTGTTGGAGTGCCTAGGGCTACCAATGTAGCAACAATCTCTTTTTCTTCCTCTCATAAAAGTTTTTCCCCTCATTCTTGTGCTATAGGTCTTTTTGTTGCCTCTTTATTCCTTTTCTTACCTATCCTCCTTTGTGTTTTCTTAGTTTCTTCCTGAGGTTTTGCCAATCCTTCATGAAGATCTGTTATTTCTACCTAAACTTTTATCTGTGGGGTTGCTAATTCAACATAGTACTCTGTTGACTTTGTTTCTTCCTGTGTTTCTACTAATTATAACTAAAAAAACTATACTTGTGGCTTTGATAATTATGTCTCACCCAACTATGCTTATGGTTCTACTAATTTAGCTTGGGCATCTAAGACGACCTATCTATCCATGTCAACAAATTTTTCCTAGGGGATAGGGTTTGGAAGGTGTTTAATGGGATCCATGACTATCAATATGATTAAATATAGGACAAGTAATTATGTTTCCCCTCCTTTACTCTTGTGCACATATCTTTCATGGATTGAAGGAGAAAATGTGGGATACTAAGCCTCTCATGAACAGGAAGGTCAGCCTGGAGTCTGAGTTGATACAAGAGCCTAAACTAAAAATTATAGATTATGCTTAATCTTCCTTCATAGGAGATATATTTAAGGATATGATATGATATATCATCACAGGGATGTGGTAGGATTTCCCTCCTCAACCCATTCTTATCTTCTTCTGGTTTCTCATCAAGGAGGAAAATGCCTCTTTTTACATTGATTTCTTCATGTCTTTCCTCCTTAATTCATTTAGTATCCTTGGGAATGGTGGTGACTCTATTGATTAGGTAGTCATCAATATATATGATCAAACCCTTGACTTCACTAACTATTTCATGGCCTACAATATGTTGGAGGTTTAGAGCAAATATTAGGGTAATATCATCATCATACCCTATCAATTTTTCAAAGAACCTTGGCTAATGATTTTTTTCTAAGATATCCCTAACTTCAGGATTCTAATGAATCCAAGTTGTATATATTAGTTCTCTTCTATTGAATCCCCCTCCCATTGTATGAAATAATTCTTCACATATTTGGACAGGAAATTTTTGCAAAGCAATACTAGTTCTATGCTGCTACAGGAATTAGGGTTTTCATGTGGTAGCAAGGGATCCTGTAGCTCAGAGAAATGTACAATATTTGAACAGAAAAGGAAATAACTTGTCAACTTATTACTCCATGCACTTCATAATTTTATGGTATAAATCATTTTTCCAATTTAAACTCTTGAAGACAACAAAATATTTGATTGCTTCTCTATTTAACACTATAAACAATGTTTCTGGATAAATTGGGGAAATTGAACACTGAACCTTATGAAAAATGTGAGTATGGGAATTGGAATTAAATTTTATTTGAGGATGCCCTTGTTTTTTAACTCATAAGAGACTCTTATGGGCATTTGGGAAAGAATTTGGTATCATGTAGCAATCTTCCTATTTCTTGTAGCAGTGCACACAGTATCCTATAACAGTGCCTGTAGTAGGCAATTTTTTTAATCTTGATATCTATATTTTACTCCTATAGTTGTGGAATCTCTCATTGGGGATTTTTAAGCATTTTTGGATGCAAAATGTGAAGTGGAAACCTTGGAGTGCTCCTAAGTTAAGTGGATTTGATTTCGGTGGTTGATGAGAGGAGGATTAGCGCATAATGGGTGAGCTAGCCCCCAACTAATTCTTGTCGTCTTTATTACTACATGTCCTTTTCAATAAGTAAGTGAAAACAACTTACTTTTCAAATCATCCCTATCTTTTGTATTACCCTCTTTCACATGTGTGGATGACTTGGAGAAAAAGTGAAGTTCCCTACTAGATTTGGTCGAGACCCATGCTAGACTAATTTGGCTTTAAATCCCTATGCATTTTACACTTAATTTTTTCTAATGCTTGGTATAAGTTCAAATGGTGAGGTTATGAGATTCATACTTGCTGCCTTACCTTATGATTCTTCTACAAGTGGTTTTGATGATTTTGCACGTGATTTGGTGTTGATGTTGCTATACAGGTGATCGTGCGACAGACCAATATGTAGTTTATAAAGGTAATTTTTTGAGAATAGAGTTGTGTCTTGACTGCCAAATATACTTCTAAATGTGTGGGAATTTATGACATGTAGTTACCTTCATCAAGACTGTTCAAGACCTGAACCTATATGGTTTCTGAAGGTTATTACAAGACTATGTACTCTCTTGTAGCAGTCACAGAAACTCTTCATGATCATAATTTTATTCTTCAAAAAATCAAGGAGATTTGATAATTCAAGGAGGAGATGGTGATGGTGATGAAAATGCTTTGGGGTGTGGCTATAATGTAAAATATAAGGTATTGTGTTGTTGTCGATAGAAAATGATGAGTAGTGGACAAAAAATTGAGGGGTGAGGCATTTCGATGGAATGGTTGAGTGTTAGTATGCCTCTAATTCTTTTCCTTCACTTGTATGAAAATATAATCCTTCGTTTATAGCTTTTTAGCAAAATTTGGACTCTCTTGTAGCATTCCAATACTTCCCTATAGCAACTTAGGGCAGTGGAAAAAAATGCATGAAAATGGGTTGGAAATGGTTAGATGATGTCATAGATGATGGGTGATGATGGAAAATGGTGTAGGGGTGCTTCCTAGGCCCTTTGAGAGTGCATGAGATGATGTCTTGGGCCGAATGTGGTGTTAGTGTGTCCATTCAATACTGTTGTCTTGTTCCCTATGATACCTGCACACAAATCAAGGTAAAGATAAAACATTTTTCATCGTGATTTTCTTCATTATTATTTTTTCTCTTCTTTCTTTTTCTTTTTTTTCTTTTTTCTTTTTCCTTGAGGCCCACTAGCCGCCTTATGGAGGTTTTCAACTATTATATCTTCCCTAAGTGCCTCAGAGGAGCTTTTCACCTAAGATCTTTATTATTTTTCTTTTTCTCAAACTCACAGGTTGCCTCACAAATATTTTCAGCAATTGAGTTTTCCTCGAGTTCCTTAAAGGAGGTTTTCACTTGACGATTTTATTCTTGTGTAGATCATCTTCCGGATTCATCGCATTAGGTTTCTTGTTTTCATCGACATTTCGAACTAGCAATGGTGGTTCATCTTTAGGATGTGAAAGATTAGTGGAAAACTGGTCTTATTATTCAGTTTAATAAATAAATGTATGAGATGCATTGCCGACAGATATTAGGGATTATTAATTTATTAAATTATTATTGAATTATAACTTATTAGGGTCATAGTTGTTTTAATTTATATTCAATTATTTTAATTATATTTTATTTTAATTGTTGTACTTTGTATTTTGTTATTTTAATTATATTTCATTTTAATTGTCAATTATTTATTAAGATTAATTATAAATGTGGTTTTTTTCTAATGATATTTAACTTCTATTAATACGTAAGTTATCATAGTTTTGAAATTTATGTGATTATTAATTTATTAAATTATTATTGAATTATAATTTATTAGGGTCATAGTTGTTTACTTTGTATTTTTTTATTTTAATTATATTTCATTTTATTTGTATGTTTAAATTATTTATTAAGATTAATTATAAATGTGGTTTTTTTAATGACTTTTAACTTCTACTAATGCATAAGTTATCATAGTTTTGAAATTTATGGGAAAATTTATGTGATTAAGATATCTTATTATATAGTTAAATTGAAGTTTTGTTTAAAGTTTTATTGTTAAATTATTGTTAATTTTAAATTCTTGCTAAATTATATTTTATTATGGTCATAATTTATTTTAATTATAATGGATTAAACCATTTTTATTTGTTCTTGGTTAATTAGAGGGGAATTATAGTTAGGGAGGGGTAAGATTGGATGATAGGATTGGAATCCAATTTTCACTTATGGTTAGAGGTTGAATGGATTGGAAGCTCTAATGCTCTCAATAAAGTTCAACTTCTTTCTTATTTAATTAGTAAATTCAACCTTAGAAAGGGTCCTCTTGTAGAATTTCAATTGATAACCATTTACCACAAGTGGAATCTTCTCTTCATCTATTGTTCTAATCTGGACTAAACCATTATCATAGAATTTTTCAACCAGATAAGGTCACTCCATCTGGTCAAGAGATTCCATTTAAAACATTTAAACCTGGAGTCATACAGGAGGGCCCAATCACCCTCCTAGAAGGCTCTGGTCTTGATATGTTTGTCATGCCAAATTCTTCTTTGCAGCTAAACCACTTTGGTATGCAATAGGGATTGCATCTTGTATTCATCAAGTGCATTTAATTGTTGCAACCTTTATTTGTGTTCTTTGGTGAGATCCAAGTCAAGATGGGCTACCATCCTTATTGTACTGTACTTGAAATCAATATATATCAATGCTTTCTTTCCATATACTAACTCATAGGGGGTGAACCCAATAGTGGTCTTACAGGTGGTGTTGTAGGCCTAGGTGACCTCAACAAGTCTCTCTACCCAATCCTTTTTTTCTCCTGATGATCACCTTAGTTAGTGTTCTTTCCAATGTTATGATAGCCACCTATGATTTCCCATTTTCCTGAGGGTTATATGGAGTAGACTTCTAATGTCATATGTGATGTTGCTTCATGATCCCCTTGATCAGATTGGAGGTGAATTGGGAGCCTTAGTCTCTCACCAATTCTCTTAGGAAACAAAACTTATAGAAGATGTTTTCCCTCAAGAATTCAACCACCTTTTTCTCAGATGCTTATTTTACTTCTTTCACCTCAACCACTTAGTCAGGTAGTTTGAACACGCAATTATGTATCTCTTTTGTTTGAATGGAGGGTTTATAGGACCAATGAAATCCATGCCCCACTTCTCAAATGGCTCAAAGGTCACTTGAGGATGTAAAGGAATTTCATCCCTTTGAGTGTGTTTCCCCATCATTTGGAATTCATCACATAGTGTTGTGTATCTCAGGACATCTTTGGGAAGGGTTGGCAAATAATTTTCTTCTTGTAGGACCTTCTAGGTTGCCTTCCTGGCTATAAAATGGCCCACACAGGGTCCATCATGACAAGCTAAGAGGATTTCAAAACTTTGTCATCCCTCGCACATCTTCTTAGGATTTGATCAGACCCTAACTTGAAGATGTTACCCCTGATCCAAGTGTACGAGGCACTCTTTATGACAAATTTTATCTTCTCCTTTGAGGATACGTCAGGAGGGAACTAACCAAAAAATAAGAAATTGACCATGTTAGTAAACCATGGAGATAAGAGTGATCATCCACCACTTCTTCACATTTGTAGGCAAAGTTAGTCTTGAAATAAAATTTGCAACAACTTTTTCCTTTCTAATTTTATCAAAAATAGTTAGATCAAATTATTACGACAATAGTAACCACATGATTATGAAAGAATTCACATCTAGTTTTTTCATTAAGTATTTTATCTCTACATGGTTATTGTGTAGAAAGACCTAATAACCAGTAATATGATGCCTAAATTTGTTTAAGGAATGTACAACAACAAGGATTTTTTTCTCAATAATTGTATAGTTAAGCTTGGCTTTGGACATATATTTCTAATATAATAAATGGCATAGGTAATTTTAACTTCAAGTTGTCCCAATGATATTGGAACTTCTTTATTTGATGCACCTGTATGGATATGGAAGGAAAATTTCCAATTTAGACCTCTAAGGACAGGTGCAATCATTAGTTTTTATTTAATTTCCTCATATGCTTTATGAGATAAATTTGTCCAATAAAACTCTACATATTTTTTTAGTGAAGAAAATAAAGGAGAAGCTATCTTGTTAAAATATTTTATGAATCTTTGATAATACCCAACAAGGCATAGAAAACTTCTAAGTTCTTTCCCTTTTCGAGGAACAAGAATCGTTTTGATGATGACAACTCAGTTAGGATATACTTTGATTATTTTTTTAGAGAGAAAGTTCCCTAACACAATCCATGAATTTATCAAAAACAAGAATTTCTTATGGCTTAGGGAGAGGTTCATCTCTTTGCGCCTCTATAAAACTTTGCATAGGTTGGGAACTGAGGATAAGTGAGGAGGGAACTGACCAACAAATAAGAAATTAGCTATGTTAGAAAACCATGGAGACAAGAGTGATATTTCAAAGAGATGCTCATCATGGAGATAGTCATCCCCCAATTCTTCAACATCTGTAGATAAAGTTAGTCTTAAAAGAAAATATGCAACAACATTTTTCTCTCTAGGTTTATCAACAATAGTTAGATCAAATTGTTGCAGCAATAGTAACCACCTGATTATGCAAGCATTCACATCTGGTTTTTTCATTAAGTATTTGATTACTACATTATTAGTGTGTAAAAATGCCTAGTAACTAGTAATATAATGCTTAAATTTGTTTAAGGAATGTACAACAACAAGAAATTATTTCTCAATAACTGTATAGTTAAGCTCAAATTTGGACATATATTTTCTAATAAAATAAATTGCATAGGGAAGTTTACCTTCGAGTTATCCCAATGATGTTTCAACCGCTTTATCTGATGCACCTATATGGATATGGAAGAGAAAATTCCAATTTGGACCTCTAAGGTTGAGTGAAATCATTATTTTTTATTTAATTTCCTCGAATGCTCTCTGAGATAAATCTATCCAACAAAAGTATACATATTTTTTTAGTAAATAAAATAAAGGAGAAAAAATCTTATTAAAATCTTTGATGAATCTTCGATAATACCTAGCAAGGCCTAGAAAACTTCTAACATCTTTCCCTTTCTGAGGAACAATAACCTTTCTGATGATGGAAATTTTGTTAGGATCTACCTAGATTCCTTTTTTAGAGAGAAAGTGCCTTAACACAATCCCTGCATTCATCAAAAACAATAATTTCTCATGGCTTAGGGATAGGTTCATCTATTTGCACCTCTACAAACCTTTTCATAGGTTGGAGCCTAGACTCTTGGAAATCATACCCATAGGGTGTAAAATCAACCATGTAGATGTCCACTAAATCATGCACAAGGTCAAAGAATATACCCAACACACCCCTCTAGAAGGTGGCATGGGCATAGAATTTTAATGGTAAAAATACTTTCCTAGTGCTTTGGGGCACTCACTCTAATCGCTAGCCTAGTAACCCTTGGAAATATGATCAAAAAATTTTGACCAAGGGAGACTCTAGGCCCTGATGCTATTTGGCCATTCTCCTTGATGCTACAACATCAACACCCCCTCTCAATGAGGGACACATTTTTAATCACTCGAAGCTTGTCCTTGAAGTATACAAACTTCATCTGGGACAGAGGATTTCTGAGAATGTTAGAAACATGTTCATCTATAGAAATGTATTGGAGCCTCACCTGCTCCCTCCTATACCACATCTCAGTTATAGTGGTATTTGATCTCAATGTTCTTCAACCTATCATCATGGTCGTCTTTAACACCTAATCAAACAATCCTGCAAGTAGCTTCTGAAGCCACACTTCTTCACAACTCACCAGAATAGCTTCAATATACTCATCCTCTGCAATGTTGAGTGTGACAAATGTTTGCTTCCTACTCATATATTCTATCATAGCAGGACCCAAACTGAAGCAACATCTTGATGTGCTCTTCCTATCTTTGGCACTTCTTAGACGTTTGTACAATTTCTCCCTCTCGAACACAAATCACTCTTGCTGAGTTTATGATCCATCCTAGGAGAATCCTCTAAGATGCCCTTAAATATCGTAGGTTAATTTATTATGAACACTAGTCAATCTATGTCGATATTCACCCCGCACATATTTTGTAAACAGTTACTCATTGGTTCTATGAGTTTAAATCTCTCCTCATATTAAAATATGTATTATACTCCATTGGAATTAGGCTATAATCCACCCACGTAATGTTTGACTTTCCTAAATTCTTCCTCCATAATTTATGTGATTCTTTGCATAAATTTATGTAGAAGAAAATATGTAGTACATTCGTTATATTTTGGTAATTAAACATATTTACTAGGAATTATTTCCCACCATAATTTATGCAATTCTTTGCATAAATTTAGGTAGTGTAGAAATTCCTTGTAGATTCAAACTACTAATTGTAATTTACCAAAACAATAGAATTGAATCTACTCTAGTCATTAGCAGATAGAAATAAACAATCGTGAAATCATGAAGCATACAAGAGAAAGAATTCAATCAACAAATTACACAATGATTTCCTAGGGAAAGCCACAATCAAAAACCCTTGTTATTTGTATATTGCATTAATTAGTAAATATGAGAATATTACAATGCTTTTCTCGAGCCCAAGCAACATATGCACTATCTCTATCTATCTCACTTCTTCCTAGACAAGCCCATAACAATACTCAACCAATTTTCTGCTTTCCCAAGTCCTTATTTCCTTGGGAATTATCCCCCTATTAATTAGGTAAATTCCTCAATATGAATTGCACAATCCTCATAGGACTTCCTCTGACTGCATGCACCACCTATACAATTTGGATGATTATACAACTGATAGTACATTATCCCTAAACTCTAATCTCAACTGGGTAACTCTCAGATCTGACATGCATGATTTCTTTATGAGTGAGTCATCAATTAACTGATTCAACACATGAAGCATCACCCCATTTTCTGGCCTCCTACTAGTTCCTCCATTAGTTGGAACTAGTTTAACTAACTTTAACTCAGTTGAACGAAATTAATTAATTACAACTCACAATAAACTCAAGCAGGGCTCCTATAAAGTAGGATATACTCTACATGACTCAAGTTAGACCCTCAAATCAAATTAACTAAACCAACTAAGTCAATTTAACTTAGTTAACTCGTACAAGTTGTCTTGTGATGTGGAATTACAATTCTACTCCTAATTTAATTCAAGGACAAAATTAAATCAGGATTTTCATGTTTCAATTTCAACACTCCCTCTCAACAAGAAAGGGATTATCATATACCCCAATATTGCCTCTATGGAACTCGAATTTTCCTCTTGACATTTCCTTAGTCAATATATTTGCACATTTTCCTCTATAGGAATGTACTCCACCAACATGATTCTCCTTTGCACACAATTTTTTAGATGGTGATATTGAATATTGATATGCTTGGACTGATCATGAAAAACTGGATTCTCGGAGAGTTTGATACAACTTTGGTTATCACAGTAAATCATTGTAGGATCCATCTGCTGACAAAATAACCCAACAAGGATCTTCCTCATCCAGATAACCTCACAAGTTTCTTGACTAGCAGTCAAGTACTCTGCTTCTGCCGAATTGAGTGCAATTGATCTCTGTTTCCTGTTGTACAAAGAATTTGCTAATTTTCTCTTCCTTTCGGATGAACTCCCTTCCCAATTCGCATCTGTGAAGCCTTGCAACTTCACTCCCTCTATCCATTTGTACCAAAGACCAAACTGAGTGGTTCCTCTAAGGTATCTCAACACATGTTTAGTTGTCCTCCAATAAATTTTGGTTGGATTAACCATTTTACTAAGCTGGTTTACTGAAAAACATATGTTCGGTCGTGTATTCACCAAATACATAAGTGAACCCACAAGCTACTTGTAAATAGTAGCCTCCACTACTTCACCTGAAGTAGCATCTTCCTTCCTCCAATTTCCTATTGGAGGAGTCTCCATGGGTTTTGTTCTATCCATGTGGAACTTATTTAGTATCTTGCTGGCATACTTCCCCTAAGAGACAAACAATTCCTCATTTCCTTGCCATACTTCCATACCAAGGAAATAATGCATGATCCCCAAGTCCTTCATCTCGAATTCTCTTGCAAGATTTTATTAGATTCTCATCACCTATTACAATTAAATTATTGACATATATACTATAATCAATAATTTACCTTCAACCACAATATGGTAAAGGTTCACATCTGCCTCACTTTTCGTGAAGCCCAACCTGGTGAAATAACTATCAATCTTGGTGTACCAAGCACGAGGTGCTTGTTTCAATCCATAGAGTTCTCACTTGAGTATGCACACATGTGAATCTATGTTGAAGGTATCAAATCCTTTCGACTGCTCAATGTACACCTCTTCCTCAATCACTCGATTGAGGAATGTTGTCTTCACATCCATCTGATGTATCTTTCATCCCATTTGCACTAAAAGTGCTAGAATAGATATGACTTAAGAGTACCTTGCTACTAGAGAAAAGGTCCCTTTGTAATTAATTACCTCCACCTGAGAGAACTCTCTGGCCACAAATATGGCTTTGTGTTTCTCCACACTCCCACCCACTGCTTGTTTACCATGTAAATCCATTTGGAACTCACCACTAACTTGTCTACTGGTCTTGGGGCCACTTCAAAAACAATTTTTATGATAATGGAGTCATACTCCTCTACCATGGCATCAACCCATATTTTTTTTTCACTGCTTCCTCGAATGAGGATGGCTCAATCTTTACACTCTCGCTCATCAGAGCCATGTAGCCAGTGTACCGATATAGTGACCTCCTCTGCCTACATTGTGATATGGGTGCTCCCACATTCTCTCTAGCATCATGCATCAATCTGTCAACCTCTCTATTGTGCTTCCTTCCATCTCTGAAAGTCTTTGCATGAGTGGGTGATTCCACTATTTGCTCATATGGATGTGGTTGCTCCACATCACCCTGATATTCTTCCTTTGCAGCTAAAATCTCCTCATCTGCATGTAACTGAAGCTCCCTCTCAAGGGAATATCTCATGGCCTTCTCTTCATTGAACTTCATATCTCTAAGAACCACTGTCATCCTATGAGATGGAAGGTACACCCGATAGTTTTGAGGTGTATCATTGTACCCCAAAAATATTCCCAACTCAGTTGTTAGCTCTAGCTTTTTCCTTGCATCCTTAGTAACATGGCATTAAATTGATCAACCAAAGATCCTAAAGTGTTCCACATCTCGTTTCTTACCTGAAAAAGCTTCTTCTGGTGTACTCATCCCGAGAATCTGAAGAGGAATCCTGTTTTGCACATATACAATTGTGTGCATGCTTCAACCCACAAGTGCAATAGTAGGCCCTGATATTGTAACATCACCCGTGCAACTCCCGCAATACTTCTATTCTTCCTTTCAGCCACCCCATTCTATTGTGGGTTATGGGTTGTTATTGACTCCCGTCGAATGCCTTCTAATGCACAAAATTTCTTGAATTCATTCAACACATATTCTCCACCATTATATATCCTGAGAACCTTCACTTTCTTGCAAGTGTCTTTCTCAAAAAGTGCTTTAAATTCACAAAATTTAGAGAACTTCTGATCTTTCTTATACATGAAGAAAATCCATCACTTACATCATAAATCATATACAAATATTACACAATGCATGTGCTTGGTCATGGAGGTTGTAAAGAGTGTTCCACACACATCTGAGTGAACTCTTTCAAGGATCACTTGCGCTCAACTGTTCTTATCATGAAAGGTGGAATTGGTCTACTTCCCCAATGTACACCCTTTGCATGTATCTCTCTACTCTAGTGTACACTTGGGAAGTCTTGTAGAAATATGTTGCATGATCTTTAAATATTTTTGGTGTAATTGGCCCAATATTCTATGCCACAACTCATTGATGTCTTGGCTCTGCACCTTCTCTGCTTTTGTGCCCAAAGCAGCACAGTCTTCTACATCCAATTTGTACTGGTTATTCACTCAAACCCCGATATGCTTCACTTGTGTTGAGGCTATGTGACGAAGGAAAACCTTTCATTTGATAAATATCACATCATAGCCATGGTCCTCCAACATAAAAAATGAAATCAAATTCTTCTTTAGACCCAGAACATACATGACATATTTTAATGTGAGACTAGAACTAGACACCCTCTAAAAATTAACAATATTGATGTCGAATGCACTATGCCTTCCATCATCTCCCATTTTGATGTGCATATGGAATTCCTTCTATAAGTCACAGAAGAATTATTTATTGTTGGTCATATGGAATGAGGATCCACTATCTAGACATCACGCATTACCCATCACCGATGACACCATGCAAGTGATGAGGGTGAAATCCAACTCGAATTGTGAAGCAAGAGCTTCACCTTCTACTTCTCCTAAGGGCTTCTTGTCGGCCTTCTTGTGTAGACACTTTATGGCATAGTGTCCCAACTCATGACAGTGAAAACATTTAATCTTTGACAAGTCATTCTTCTTACCTACCTGACTAGAATCTAATTTGGAATGGGATGAATTCCATTTCCCTTTCTTTGCTTTTCCATCTAAGGCACAGTTCTCCTCAACATCATGCTCAGATCAGGATCCATCTTTGGTGTTCCACCGAATCTCTTCTTGCACCAAGTCAAACCACAAATGTTCTCACTTTGGTAGCTTCTCACTCCCATTTACCGAATCCTGGTAGTTGTGCCAGCTCTTGGGAAGGCCTAGAAGTGCTAAGCTAACCATATGATCTTCAGAAACTGTAACACCAACACTTCCAATCTCATCCTAACATTGGGTGAACTTGGTCAAGTACTTTGATATCGTGTCACCCTTCTCCATCTTGATTTTCTTGAGCTTGTCCTTCAGTGCCAACATCTTATGGTCACTATTTTTCTGAAAAAGGTATGTCAAAGCCTTCCAAATTGCATATGGAGTCTCCTTCTCATCGTGGTTCAAGACAATATGATCTCGACTCCTTCTAGTATGATCCTTCTCAACTTTGCAACACATTTTCTTCACTCTGTGAGATCTTGAGCATCAATTGTTGGAGGCTTAGGAATATCTTTGTCTATGAATTCCTTCAGTCTTTTATCTTCCAACACTACCTCCATCCTATCCTTCCAAGTGATATAGTTCAAAATATCCTGAAGGGAATATTCGAGTCACAATTTGTAGAATGACATCTTGCTAACTCTGAAGAATGATATTGCAAATTTGATTTCACATGCAAAAGACAAACTCGTATTCTCCTCTTCTAGAGTGATTCCTGCTCCAATAACATGTAGAAATTCATTGTAGATTCAAATTGTTAAATGTACTTTATTAAAACAATAGACTTGAATCTACTCTACTCATCAACGGAAATAATCAAACGATCGTGAAATCATGAAGAATACGAGAGAAAGAATTCAATAAACACATTCTACAATGTTTTCCTAGGGAAAACCATAGCTAAAATCCCCTGTTATTTGTATATTGGATTAGTCATAAAATATGAGAAGATTACAATGCTTTACTCAAACCCGAGCAAGCTCTGCACTATCTCTATATGTCTTAGTTCTTCATAGGCAAGCCTAGACCAATACTTAACCAATTTTTTTCTTTCCAAAGTCCCTATTTCCTTACATTGTTTCCTTGGGAATTAGCCCTGTATTAATTAGGGAAATTCCTTAATATGAATTGTGCAATCCTCATAGGCCTTCTTCTGACTGCATGCGCCACCTATACAATTCAGATGATTATACAATTGATAGTACATTGTCCTTGAACTCCAATATCAACTTGGTAACTCTCAGATCTGACATGCATGAGTTATTTATGAGTGAATCGTCAGTTAAGTGGTTAAACACATGAAGCAACACCCCATTGTCTCGCCTCCTACTAGTTCCTCCATCAGTTGGAACTAGTTTATCTGAGTTTAACTCAGTTGAATTGAATTAATTAATTACAACTCACATTAAATTCAATAGGGGCTCCTATAAAGTAGGAGATACTCTACAAGACTCAAGTTAGACCCTCAAATCGAATTAACTAAACCAAATAAGTCAATTTAACTTAGTTAACTCGTACAAGTTGACTTGTGATGTGGAATTGCAATTTTATTCCTAATTTAATTCAAGGACAAAATTAAATAAGGTGAGTAAAAGTAAATATGGCGTACATAAAGATTATAAAAACCCTAAAGATTTATAGTGCCCACCATAATTTATGCTCTGACACCATGGTGATTTTCTTGTGCTAATTAGAGGAGCAAAATTTTCTGCAACTAATAATTACTTCCAATGATATATGATTTTCTTGTGCTAATTAGAGGCACTCTTTCTGACAAATTTTTTTTTCTCCTTTGAGGATAAGTGAGAAGGAAATTGACTAGCAACTAAGAAATTGGTTATATCAGCAAACCATGGAGATAAGAGTGATTCAAAAAAGAGATGTTTATTAGGGAGTTGGTCATCCACCACTTCTTCAACATCTATAAACAAAGTTAATCTTGAAAGAAAATATGCAACAACATTTTCCTTTCCATGTTTATGAACAATAGTTAGATCAAATTGTTGCAGCAATAGTAACCACTTGATTATGTGAGCATTCACATATGGTTTGTTCATTAAGCATTTGATTAATGCATTATCATTGTGTATAAAGACCTAATATCCATTAATGTAATGCCTAATTTTTTTAAGGAATGTACAACGACAGTTCTTTCTCACTACGTGTATAGTTAAGCTCAACTTTGGATAAATATTTGCTAATAAAATAATGGCATAGGGGAGTTTGCCTTTGAGTTGCCTAGTGCTGCTACAACCACTTTATATGATTCATCTATTTGGATATGGAAGGGAAAATTCCAATTTGTACCTTTAAGGACAAGTGCAGTCATTAGTTTTTCTTTAATTTCCTCAAATTCCTTACAACATGAACCTGTCCAATAAAACTCTATTTTTTTTAGTAAATAAAATAAAGGAGAAGAAATATTGCTAAAATATTTGATGAATCTTCAATAATAACAAGCAAGGTCTAGAAAAATTCTAACATCTTTCCATTTTTGAGGAACAAGAAACTTTTTTATGATGGAAATTTTATTAGGATCTACATGGATTTCTTTTTCAGAGAGAAATTTCCTTAACACAATCCCTACATTCATAAAAAATAAGAATTTTTCATGGCTTAAGGAGAGGTACATCTCTTCATAGCTTTGCAAAACTTTACATAGGTTGGAGAGAGACTCTTGGAAATCATCCTCGTAGGGTGTAAAATCATCCATGTATACGTCCACTAAAGCATGCACAAGATCATAGAATATACCAAACACAACCCTCTAGAAGGTGTTAGGGGCATTACACGGGCTAAATGGAAGAACTTTGTGAGAAAAGGTTACCCATGGAAATGTGAAAGTGGTTTTATCCTGATATTCAAAGTTGATTTGAATTTGATTATACCCACTGAACCCACCCAAAAATGAGAAGAACTTTTTCCCTCTAAGGACATCCAAGACTTGGTCAATAAAGGGCAATGGAAAATGGTCCTTTTTGGTGGCTTTGCTGAAGTCTATTTAATTGTCACATATTATCCATTTTCCATTATTTTTAGGGACAATGACTAAGTGAGACAACCATTCACTACCTAAGATTGGATAGATGAATCCAGCATCCAACACTTTTTGCAATTTATATTTAACAATGTCTTTTAATGCAGTGTTAATTCACCTTTGTGATTGGAAACCAAGTTTATGGCATTGATTAATGTATATATGATGAGTGAATATAGAAGGATGGACTATCTTCATTTCCTTATAAACCCATGCAAGTTCATCAACGTGTTGTCTCAAAATAGTGAGTAGTTTGTCCTCTTTTTTAACCAAAAGAAAGGTGTTGATTTTCAAGGTTTTGGAAGGGTTTATTTCTATGGTTTTCACATTATTTTGCTTAGAACCAACAATTATCATATCTTCCCATGAACTTTCTTGAGAACATTCAGGTTGTCTTGTAGATTCATCTTTCAGCCATTAACATTCAAGACAAAAGGGTATTTATTTTGCAGAAATTTGTCAATTAGATTATTCTCATCCATTTGTATGCTACTAATGGTGGTTTCGAATGTACATGTAAGGTAGGGTGATGATCTATAAAGGTATTCTTACTCTTCTTCTTCTTCTACCCAAACAAGAAAATCATGCTCAATGAAGGGTTGAGCAAGTGGATATAATACAAGTTGTTTTTTAGATTTCCCATTAGTGATAGTTAGATTTCCAGCCTATAGTTCATGTAGGCATCAACAGTGGCAAACCAAAGTCTTCCTAGGATAAGAGGGTATCCATTGTTAGGAAATTATATATTACGGAGCAATGGAACACATAAATATTGCAGAAATATAAACACAGAAAATGCACAAAACAAGAGAGACACAGATATACGTGGTTCACACAGTTTGGGCTACGTCCACCCCGAACAGTCAGTCCTTCTTTTCTATTATCCAACAAAATGAAGAGACACAACCTACAGCAAATCCACTGTAATGTCCTCTATTTTCTCTCACGGTCTCACCTCTCTGTTTCTCGCTCACAGAATACACATCTATTACACAGCCTCAAATACAATTCCCTCATACAAAGAGAGGGGTTGCCTTCTAGGGAAAAAAAAACCCTAAACTAAACATAAGTTCTACCGTCAGATCATCCGCCTAATGAACGACCCAGATTGACTAGAAATTACTATACTTTTACAAGGCAATTTTACAGTTGTTTTTAGCTTCGGGGGCGCTGCCCCCGAAACCCCCCGCCAGGGGGGGCTCCCAAAGGTCGCAGCCGCCCCCCCCCCCCTGGACCCCCCCTGCAACGAATATTTTATGGGCGGCATTTCGAACTGGGGTCCAATGTGGCAATACCTTTGAATATAGAAGATAATCAGGCTCCACACCCAACATCCATTAAACTTGGTCTTAGGCTGAAGGACAAGGAAATATGTGGGATCTTCCCAAAAATCAATGGAGACCATAGCATCCTCAATAACACCTTTAGGTGCTACTGTGGATCTATTAGCAAGTTATAACATCATGGTGGTCTTCCTTAGGGATTATTGGAGGGTGAGTTTAAGCACATTCTCCTTAGTCATAAAATTTATTGCAGATCCCAAGTCAAATATAGTGTTAGGAACTATAATATCTTTGATGTGTATATCTACCACCGAGCTCCTAGGATCTAAGTACTTTAGGATGATGACCTTCCCAAGCATAAGATCAGTCAGCTACCTTATGACATTGATAGAAGGGGCATCTTTTTTTCTCCCCCCTAGCCTTCTAAGACATTCCTCTTTAATGAACTTATTGTATATAAGAACATCCTTGATGGTCTAAAGGAGAGGAATCATGACACATATATTCTTCAATTCTTCCTGTTAGGAGGAAAATTATGGATGAGTGTACCAAAATCTTACTCTTTATGACTGGTGATGAAACCACCTAACCACAAAAAGGAAAAAGGAAAAAGAGCTCTAAAACCCTCCAATCCTGAGCAATTATTTTTAGATTTGTGAAAAATATTAGAGAAAACATGCAAAAAGTTTATGGAACCTGAAAAAATATGCCAAAAATGATAAAAGATAACCAATGGAAAGATATTTATTTTTTATTAATCAAAGATATCACGGTCCTATGGAGCATATCATAAGTGACTTGGGTCTTTAATGTCCTCCTCCATGGGAGGGCTCTTTTGTGTCCCTATGCTTCAGATATATACTTAGCTCTCTTCTATTTGCAAGTGGGCAAAAGAAGATAACTGGTAAAACTCAATATGGAGAAATCAATAGTTATAGGATCAGAATGACGATGATGATAGTGACCATGTGTGTAAGGTAAGGAAAAACACCTCCCTTTTTATAATAAAATGAAAGGGTGGATCTAGATCTAGTCAAATAATAAGATATTATTAGGCCAAATCAAAATCTAACCATTATGAGTATTTTGTTATATTTAGGAGAGGAAAATATTAATTAAATGGTAAATAATATTTATTATCCCTACCACAGGCAGAGGATAAATGAATTCAATGTCGAAATTCTATGATTCAAACCTGCTCATGTAATTTACTAAAACATAAGACTCAAATCTACTCTACTCATCCGCGGAAATAAATTCATGATCGAGAAAGCAAATCATAAAAATCTATCAAGATTAAACTCATATACACATATATTTATATAGGGGAAAGAAACTGCTCGAAACCCCTTCCTATATGTATTGCTTTAATCAAGGAATCTAGATGAATACAATATGCTTGCTCAAGCTTGAGCACAACCTGCAACTATATCTTCTATCATCGTGCATCATTGACTGACTATGGTCAATACTCAACCAATTTCTCATCCTGCCAAGCTCTTATTTCCTTACGATGTTCCTTAAGGAATTAGGACCATATTAATTAGGAATTCCTCGATCTGGATTGTGCATTTCATCTAGGCTGATCCTTTAACTGCATGCACCACATGTACAACTTGTAATAGTTTACAACTAATAGTAGATTTCACTTGAACTGCAATCTCAACTGGGTAACTCATATTCTCAGCATGCATGAGATAATTATTAGCTAATTGATAAGATAACTAGATGAGCTCTGAGTTAGACTGATGTCCTACTACTCAACTAACCATCAACTAGTTCAATTAACAATTAGATCTATTTTAACTTATTACCACTAAAATTAACTCAACCTAGGCTACTAACATTTAGGAATCACTGCATACAACTGAATTTCAAGCCCCTAACTTGAATCAACTAAGATAACAGAGTGATAACAACCATGTCACCTCAGTTAACTCATCCAATTTGTCTATTGATGTGGAATTTCGAATTTTCTCTCTAGTTTGACTAAGGCAAGTCAAACTAAGATTTTATTGTTGCATTTTCAACACTCCCTCTCAGCAAGAAATCTATTCATATCTACCACAATCCAACACCTTTGGAATTTACTGCATGCAACACTTCTCTATTGTTTTGTTGCTATTGCAACATTTGCAACTAAGAAGCATCCATAAAAAAATTAAAAAGTAATCATTGAATCAATCTGCAACTATCTACTGGAAAAATTGTGATGTTGTTGACTCTTCTACTGAGCCTCCTGCTCTGCTATCAACACTACTCTGCACTCTTCAGAATTTGACTAACATTAATAATCCTACTACTGAATATTGTGGGCCCCCATAGTAAGGGTAATGATCCATGAGACAAAAAACCTCAATGGACCCTACCCAAATTTCTGAAACTCATGGACTAGGGCTTCACATCGCTCCACCTCACACTTGAAGGTATGGTTGCATGTGCTCCCTTTTCCCACTTGGCTCAAACTCTCCCCCTACTATGGGTCTCTACTTTACTAGATGTCTTCACTCTGCCTCCTTTTGCTTCTCTATTTGTGGCTGCTCCACAACTTCTCGAGGCTCCTTCTGTGGCTCCATTTTGAGAGGTAAATCGTTATCCCTCTCAATCACCAAGTATCTAACCTTTTCCTTGCTCCTTAAGGCTTTGAATGCATCTTCTACCTCAAGTGCATACATGTTCTTGACTCAAGCACTGATCTACTTCACTTGCCTCATGTCTATGTGTCTCAAGAATAGTTTCCTTTTCAACTGAAGATCACATCGTAACCATGATCTTCCAAAATTACAATGGAGATTAGATTCTTCTTTAGACCTGGAAAAAACAACACATAATTGAGCCTGATAGGGGATCCTGACTCCCTCTGAAAGGCTACTGTACCGATACAGGTAGCGCTGTACCTTCCGTCATCTCCAAACTCAATGTTCCTTTGGAGATCTTTCTCCTCCAAGTCACTGAAAAACTCTCTATTCCCCATCATGTGGAACGAGGCACCACTATCCAAGTACCACCCAATCCCCATCACTGTGCTCACCATGCATGCGATAAGGGTGAAATCAAGATCGAACTGTGAAGCCAAAGCTTCACCTGTTGCTGCTACTGTAGGCTCCTTCTTGCTCTCCTTCTTGTGTGGACACTTCATGGCATAGTGCCAAAATTCATGACAGTTGAAACACTTGATTTTCGAAAAGTCTTTCTTCTTCCCCTCTCAGCTGGAATCAGACTCACCTTGGGACATCTTCCCCTTGGCCTTCATTCATTTTTTGGCTAATAAAAAGTCCTCTACCACTTCTTTGGATGAGATTCCATCTCTGGTATTCTGCCTTATCTCCTCCTGTACCAATAAGACCAAAGGCATCCGCAATTGGGTAGCTTCTCCCTCCCATTCACCGAATCTTGGTAATTGTGCTAGCTCTTGGGAAGGCCTAGAAGGGATATGCTTATGAAATCGTCCTCCACAACATTTACCCAAAATCCTCCAAGTTCATCACGCCATTGTTTGAACTGACTCAGGTATCGTTGAATAGATTCAGTCTTCTGCATATTGATATTCCGAAGCTTTTCCTTGAGTGCCAACTTCCTATGGTCGCTACTATTCTGGAACAAATCTTTCAGTGCTTTCCACATTACATACGGGGTTTATTTCCCAAGGAGATTGGAGATTATGTGATCCTTCACACCTTCCAATATGATTCTCCTCACCTTGGCTACACACTTCTTCCATTCTGCGAGATCTTGAACATCAGCTGTTGGTAACTTTGGTATATCAATATCTATGAATTCCTTCAACCCATTATCTTCCAGCACCACCTCCATCTTGTCCTTCCAAGTAACAAAATTGGATCTGCCCTCAAGGGCATACTCGAGCCTCATTCCATAGAAAGACATCCTGCTAGCTCTTGGGAATTGAGCTTGCAAATTCGATCCTCCTACAAAGACAACTTCGAATTCTCTTATCTATTGTGAATCGTGCTCTTATACCATGTAGAAATTATATATAGATTCAAAATTGCTCATGTAATTTACTAAAACTTAAGACTCAAATCCACTCTACTCATCCGCTGAAAGCAATTCACGATTGAGAAAGAAAATCATAAACATACATCAATATTAAACTCATATACAGAAATATTTATCAAGGGGAAAGTAACTGCTCAAAACCCCTTCCTATATGTATTGCATTAAGCAAGGAATATGGATGAAGACAATATGTTTGCTCAAGCTTGAGCACAACCTGCACCTGTATCTTCTATCCTACTGCATCATTAATTGACTCTAGTCAATACTTAACCAATTTCTCAGCCTGCCAAACTCTTATTTCCTTGTGTTGTTCCTTGAGGAATTATGCCCCTATTAATTAGTAATTCCTCAATTTGGATTGCGTAGTTCATCTAGGTTGATCCTCTCACTGCATGCACCAGCTGTACAACTTGGAATAGTTTACAACTAATAGTAAGCTTCCCTTGAACTCTAATCTCAACTCAGTAACTTGTATTCTCTGCATGCATGAGGTAATTATTAGTTGATTGATCAGTTAATTAGATGATCTTTGAGTTAGACTGATGTCCTACTACTCAACTGACCACCCAGTAGTTCAATTAACAGTTAGAACTAGTTTAACTTATTACAACTGAAATTAACTCAACCTAGGCTCCTAAAATTTAGGAATCACTACACACAACTGAAGTTCATGCTCCCAAATAGAATTAACTAAGCTAACTGAGTGATAACAACCATGTCACCTAGATACTCTATGTATGACGAATGTAGAACGGGACTAGTGGGTGGAGTTGTTGAGTGGAGCGGAGAACTGATAGCGACCAACCAGACGTCTCTACAGCCATGGAAGCCTCCAATCAGCGTTGAGGAGACCCACAGGAACCATTGTAAGGACGGCCCGTGTTTCTTTTGACACGTTCTCTCACGGAGATGAGGCCATTGCCATGCACGCCTCCTAAAGGCCAAGTATGTTTCCTGTTTTTTTTTTCTAGCTTTCCCCCACATGGCCTTTCGAATGAACGCCACATTACAGTATGAACTTTCCATCGCATTGTTCCCGGAGGGTTTTTTATAAATTCAGACAGTGAGGGATCAGTGAAAGTTTGGTTTGTAGAAATTTTGAATAATTTAACACATATTCAATGGAGATTATCCTGATCATGTACTAATGCGGAAAACATACACAATACATAAGCTCCTCTACGTTGATCAAGAATATAGCAGCATCAATAACAATAAAACATCAAGAGCATTCACACATTAACACAGTATGTATCACGGGGAAAGCATCTCGCTAAAAACCCCACACTATCTGTATATTAATGATTGAGTCATGTAACATTACACAGCATAATACTTCTCACAAGTATCTCCACCTCTGTTACACACAATACAGCTCAGATCTGATCTCCAAATCTCTTCCACTGCTTGCCTGCCTCCACTGCTCAATACCTGCTCAAGAACTGATGAGAATTGCTTCCCAAACTCGATTTTCACCTGCAAAATAGTCACTCCCTCTTTGTGGACGTGAGCAAAGGCTAAAATGTGGGCCAAATACGTGAGCAAACTCATTGGCATACTCAATCCTTTGATTGTGCAAGATCTGGTGCACAACTATAGTCACAACTGATAGCAATCTGATTCTCTACCACTTGTCCCTGTTGAACTGAACATGCACTGACATGCAACTGAGTTAACTGATGTATTCTTTAGTTGTATTATGAGTTAATAATTAGTTTAACAACTCATCATTAGTCTATCTGCAGTTAGACTAACTACAACCAGTTTAACTAAGTTAAACTGAACACAACTCCATCAACTGTACCTCCAGTCCACTAAACTCAACTCACTTGAGTTCTAACTGAAGTCATGCATGCAACAACTCAACTGACTCATAAGAAAAACGAATTTCCTTCTGACAGCTGCATGTGCCACTTCCGTAGCTCAAACTGAAGTGCTCCAAGAGAATATAATTAAGTTTATAGTCCAAATATTATTGTGAGATAATAATATTTGACTTTTCTATTTTTGACAGCCAGTCTAAAAATAGACTTGATCACTCACACTGTGATCACTCACACTTTCATCAAAAATAGAAGTCCATCTATTTTCCCAACTTGATCAATCATCCATAAACATAGACATGATCCATATGTCTAAAAATAGACATAGTCTAAAAATAGACTTGCGCCAAAAATAGCCTGCGGGCCCACTTAGTGAAGGCGACTCTTTTCACTAAGCTCCATCATCTTGTTGCAATCTCAACACTCCCTCTCGACAAGATATGGATTATCAGCAACCCCTATCCTGCCTCGGTGGTACTCGAATTTGCTCCTGGTGAGAGCCTTCGTCAGAATATCAGCATCCTGATCCTCCGTTGGAATGTACGAAAGTAACATGATCCTCCGCTGCACACAATCTCTGATATGATGGTACCTGATGTCAATATGTTTAGATCTATCATGAAATACAGGATTAGCCGAGAGTTTAATGCAACTCTGGTTATCACAGTAAATCACAGTAGGATCCAAATGAGAACCGAACAAACCAACCAGGATCTTCCTCATCCATATAGCCTCGCATGCAGCCAAACTTGCTGCCATATACTCGGCCTCTGCTGAACTGAGTGCCACAGATCTCTGCTTCCTGCTGTACCAAGAAACTGTTGTCGATCCGATACTGAAGACCCCTCCTGATGTGCTCTTTCTGTCTGTTGGGCTCCCTGCCCAATCTGCATCCGTGAAGCCACATAGCTTCACCTCATCCTCCTGTCTGTACCACAAACCATATCCCGATGTGCCTCTCAAGTAGCGCAATACATGCTTGCCCGCCTTCCAGAAGAGCTTGGTAGGCTTAACCATAGCTTGTGAAAGCTGGTTAACTGCATAGCATATATCAGGTCGTGTATTGACCAAATACATCAGCGACCCCACCAACTGTCGATAAACAGTGGCATCCACTTCTTCTCCCGAAGTGGCATCCTCCTTCCTCCAACCTCCAGGAAGAGGAGTATCAACAGGCTTGCAGCCATGCATGTTGAACTTCTCCAGTATCTCCCGAGCATACTTGCCCTGAGAAACAAACAGTCCACCACTGCGCTGCCATATTTCCAATCCTAGGAAATAGTGAAGGAGGCCCAAATCCTTCATCTCAAACTCTGTAGCAAGATCCTTCTTGCATGACAGTATCAACAGCTCATCACCCGTTAGAATCAAATCATCAACATACAGTACAATGATAAGCAACTTACCCTCCACCACAATCTGGTATAGGTTCGGATCCGCCTCGCTCTTGGAGAATCCAAGTCCTGTGAAATAGCTGTCTATCCGTGTGTACCAAGCACGTGGTGCTTGCTTCAACCCATACAGCGCTCTCTTGAGCCTGCACACATGCGACTCGCTGCTGAAGACTTCAAAGCCTTCGGGTTGCTCAATGTACACCTCCTCCTCAATGACTCCGTTGAGGAACGCAGTCTTCACATCCATCTGATGAATGTGCCATCCCATCTGCGCTGAGAGAGCAAGAATCGTCCGTATGGAAGAATACCTTGCGACAGGTGCAAAGGTCTCCTCATAATCGATCCCCTCAATCTGTGAAAAGCCTCGGGCAACAAATCTTGCCTTGTACTTCTCCACACTCCCGTCAGCTGCCTGCTTAACTTTGTAGATCCATCTCGAACCTACCACTGATTTCCCTTCCGGTCTAGGAACAATCTCCCATGCACTGTTTCTGACAATAGAATCATACTCTTCCACCATGGCGTCTACCCATGCGGGATCCTCCACAGCTTCCTCGAAAGAGGATGGCTCAGTCACAACACACTTGCTCATAAGAGCCATGTATCCAGTGTACCGATCAGGTGACTGTCTCTGCCTGCGTTGGGCTGTAGGTGGTCCTACAACTTTCTCTGCATCTTGAGCCAGTCGCTCAGCTTCTGTCAAGCGCTTTCGCCCTCTGATGGTTGGCGCTGCATGAGTGGTCTCTTCCACTCCATGAACCTCGTCCTGTGGCTGATCCACGTCCTGAAGCTCATCCTTAGGAACTAATAGCTCCTCATCTGCATGCAAGTGTAGCTCCCTCTCAAGCGAACACTTCATGGCTTTCTCCTCCTGAAATTTTATATCCCGTCGCACAACAGTTTTACCACTGTCTGGCAAATACACACGATAGTTGTGGGGCGTATCAGTGTACCCCACAAATATCCCAACCTCTGCAGTCGGCTCCAACTTCTTTCTGGCATCCTTCGTCACATGCATGTAAACGTTAGCACCAAAAATCCTCAAATGAGAAAGATCAGGCTTCTTACCAGAATAAGCCTCCTCGGGTGTACTCATGCCAAGTATCCTATGAGGACAACGGTTCTGCACATAAACTGTTGTATTGCATGCTTCCGCCCACAAGTGAAGGGGTAGGCCCTGATCATGCAACATTGCCCGTGCAGCACCCACAATCGTTCTGTTCTTCCGCTCAGCTACCCCGTTCTGCTGTGGGTTATGGGGAGCTATGAGCTCTCTACGAATCCCTTCTGCCTTGCAGAAATCCTTGAACTCGTCCGAGATGTATTCACCACCATTATCGCTCCTAAGAGCCTTCACCTTCTTCCCCGACTCCTTCTCGACCAGTGCTTTGAATTCACAGAACTTTGAATATGTCTCGCTCTTCTTCTGCATGAAGAAGATCCAGCACTTACGAGAGAAATCATCAACAAAAATCACATAATACATGTGTTTTGCTGTCGAAGCAACTGAGAAAGGTCCACACACGTCTGTGTGAATTCTCTCAAGGATCGTCGTGGCGCGACTATCCTCTCGTGAAAGGTGGCTTTCACAAACTTCCCCAAAGTACACCCCTTGCACTGATCTGACTGCGCAAGTGTGCCTTTAGGAAGCCCTGTAGTGATCTGCTGCAGTATCTTCAAGGCTCCATGGTGAAGGTGACCCAATCTCCTGTGCCACAACTCGCCATCATCCCGGCTCACCAATCCTTCTGCCTTGCCTGCCATTGCTGCGCATCCATCTACATGCAACTGATAAAGGTTCCTCACTCGAACCCCTATCTTCCGGGTCTCACCAGTTGTCTTGCTGCGCAGGAAGGCCTTTCCCTCGCTGAAAACAACATCATACCCCTTGTCTTCTAACATCGCCACTGAGATGAGATTCTTCTTCAATCCTGGAACATGCATGACTTCCTTCAATACAAAGGGTTTACCAGACTCCCTCTCAAAGGAAATGGTACCGATACCGGTCGCACTGTATCTACCATCATCGCCCATCTCGATGTGCACTCCAAGATCTTTGTCCTCCAGATCAGAGAACAAATCTCTATCTCCCGTCATGTGAAAAGATGCACCACTGTCCAGAAACCACACTGAACCCATCACACTTGAAACCAAGCATGCGATCAATGAAAAATCAAGCTCAAACTGAGAAGCTAAAGCCTCTCCCCCTGCAGATCCAGCAGCTTGCTTGTTCTTCTTCTTCTGCGGACAATTTGTGGCATAGTGTCCATGCTGGTGACAGTGAAAACACTTCACCTTGGACATATCCTGCTTCTTGCCTTTCGCACCAGACTGAGAAGCTTTCTTGCTCTTCCCTTTCTTTGCTTTGGCAGCCAAAGCACAATTCTCTTCATCAGCTCCCTTTGACGAAGATCCGTCCCTGGTACTCCGCCTGATCTCCTCCTGCACAAGATCTGACCATAGTCTTTCCCATCCTGGCAACTTCTCCCGACCATTGACAGAGTCCTGATAGGAATGCCAACTCTTCGGAAGACCAAGGAGAGCCAAGCTCACCAAGTCCTCATCATCGACAGTAACCCCCACACTTTCCAGCTCATCTCGACACTGAGTGAACTTCGTGAGATACTTGGGAATACTGTCTCCCTTCTCGCATTTGATGTTTCTGAGTTTATCTTTGAGCGCCAGCTTCCTCTGATCGCTCTTGCTTTGGAATAATTCTGTTAATGATTTCCACATCAAATATGGAGTAGCCTTTCCATGGAGGCTGGACACAATGTGATCCTTCACGCCCTCCAACAGAATTCTTCGACATTTTGCGATCTTCTTTTGCCAAGCATCAGCTTGAGTAGCATCAGTAGGCTTTGGGATATCCGTATCTATGAATTCCTTCAGCCCGTTATCATCCAATACTGCCTCCATCCTGTCCTTCCATGCAATATAGTTTGAGCTGCCCTCAAGAGCATACTCCAATCGCAATCCGTTGAAAGACATTGCTGCGTTGTCACCAAGAAAACACTGCTGCAAATTCGAATTCCACCAGCAACCAACTCAACTGCTTCCGATCAACCCTCGCTTGATATCCTGTAAAAATCTCTTCTACAAATCAAGCTGCTCCGATACCATGTAGAAACTTTTTCTACAAATCATCTAGCTCTGATACCATGTAGAAATTTTGAATAATTTAACACATATTCAATGGAGATTATCCTGATCATGTACTAATGCGGAAAACATACACAATACATAAGCTCCTCTACGTTGATCAAGAATATAGCAGCATCAATAACAATAAAACATCAAGAGCATTCACACATTAACACAGTATGTATCACGGGGAAAGCATCTCGCTAAAAACCCCACACTATCTGTATATTAATGATTGAGTCATGTAACATTACACAGCATAATACTTCTCACAAGTATCTCCACCTCTGTTACACACAATACAGCTCAGATCTGATCTCCAAATCTCTTCCACTGCTTGCCTGCCTCCACTGCTCAATACCTGCTCAAGAACTGATGAGAATTGCTTCCCAAACTCGATTTTCACCTGCAAAATAGTCACTCCCTCTTTGTGGACGTGAGTAAAGGCTAAAATGCGGGCCAAATACGTGAGCAAACTCATTGGCATACTCAATCCTTTGATTGTGCAAGATCTGGTGCACAACTATAGTCACAACTGATAGCAATCTGATTCTCTACCACTTGTCCCTGTTGAACTGAACATGCACTGACATGCAACTGAGTTAACTGATGTATTCTTTAGTTGTATTATGAGTTAATAATTAGTTTAACAACTCATCATTAGTCTATCTGCAGTTAGACTAACTACAACCAGTTTAACTAAGTTAAACTGAACACAACTCCATCAACTGTACCTCCAGTCCACTAAACTCAACTCACTTGAGTTCTAACTGAAGTCATGCATGCAACAACTCAACTGACTCATAAGAAAAATGAATTTCCTTCTGACAGCTGCATGTGCCACTTCCGTAGCTCAAACTGAAGTGCTCCAAGAGAATAAGATTAAGTTTATAGTCCAAATATTATTGTGAGATAATAATATTTGACTTTTCTATTTTTGACAGCCAGTCTAAAAATAGACTTGATCACTCACACTGTGATCACTCACACTTTCATCAAAAATAGAAGTCCATCTATTTTCCCAACTTGATCAATCATCCATAAACATAGATATGATCCATATGTCTAAAAATAGACATAGTCTAAAAATAGACTTGCGCCAAAAATAGCCTGCGGGCCCACTTAGTGAAGGCGACTCTTTTCACTAAGCTCCATCATCTTGTTGCAATCTCAACAAGTTCATGCTCCCAAATAGAATTAACTAAGCTAACTGAGTGATAACAACCATGTCACCTAGATACTCTATGTATGACGAATGTAGAACGGGACTAGTGGGTGGAGTTGTTGAGTGGAGCGGAGAACTGATAGCGACCAACCAGACGTCTCTACAGCCATGGAAGCCTCCAATCAGCGTTGAGGAGACCCACAGGAACCATTGTAAGGACGGCCCGTGTTTCTTTTGACACGTTCTCTCACGGAGATGAGGCCATTGCCATGCACGCCTCCTAAAGGCCAAGTATGTTTCCTGTTTTTTTTTTTCTAGCTTTCCCCCACATGGCCTTTCGAATGAACGCCACATTACAGTATGAACTTTCCATCGCATTGTTCCCGGAGGGTTTTTTATAAATTCAGACAGTGAGGGATCAGTGAAAGTTTGGTTAGCTCCCCCTGCATGTCTTGGTGCAGGGTTGGTCCCTACTTTCTTGCTTTGTTATATCTCCCCTCCTTCATCTTCATAGACTTTCGCGACACTGGTTCTGGTTTCGCTGGAGGTTTCGCTGCTCTTCACTCTGCAGGTCTCTACAGAAATGAGGTCAGTTTTTCCAGCCTTCATCACCTGTTTGTTTTTTGAATAGTTTTCAAAGACACCACAATATCATTCTCAAATCTTTATCACATATCTGCAAAATTTAATTGTGAGTTTATATTTCTCATCGTATTTAGCTGGCTATCATAAGATGGGAAGTTAGATGTGTTTTTTTTATAAATATTCTTGTTCAACATGGTCTAGTTTATAATTCGTTGGCTGAAACAATCTATAGTTTTTTACAAACCCTGTTCAGACTTTAGAGTTAAGGTAGGAACATGGTGGTGTATTTTTCAAATATATTGTTGTTGCGTTGATTGTCGGGACTCCACATCTAGCTAGGCCCCAGAAGTGGCTTGTTTTTCCTACAGAAGAATTGTTCCAATATGTTGGGCTTTGATGCCACTGGTTTCTGAGCTGGTTTCAGTCTTCTCTCTCCCTCTGGTACCAGGTCTGGAATACCAGATTTCGGTTTTCTACTGAATCTGGTTTCCATTTCTCGGTTTCTCTGTCTAAAGGCTGTTTTAGATGCTATTAATTCTAGTTAATGATCCTGGACAATTGTCCTATCGTTTCTCGTGTCTCTCTTTATCGATGAGCCCTCTGACAGACATGTATATATCATATCTCCAGCTACATTCTATCCAGGTTATATGCTCTGAGCTTTAGTCTGGCCCTCAGATATTTGTTAGTACAATATCCCGATTTGGCATTCAATCCTCCTCGTGGTTATACCTAGAAAGTGGATTTTCTATATCTGGGCCATTAAATCATTCCCATCCGTAGCCTCAGTATGCCTGTTTTTTCTGTTATAAGAGTCTTTTCCCTTCCCAGAGGATTTATTTGATCTGGTCTCTTTGCTCAGAAGCCATTCTGACAATCATTAAGTTCTGTACCATTCAGCCTATATTGCAATCTTCTTAGGATTATAATCCTTCAGTTCATAATTAAGGACAGTGGTAGTGACGTATGGAAGCTGAGTCTGACGTATCGGCCATGGAGGCCATGTTACGTGCTGCCATACAAGCTGAGAAGGACTAGGAGGGGGCCACAAAAACAGGTAGCTGGCAGGCTACTCTGGAGGATGTGGTTATTCAGCCAGCAAGTCAGGATGCCGACAAGGATAGGGCTCGGTCACAAAGCGTTTTCTTAAATGAGGCAAATCGTTATAACAAAGCTCAGAATCCCATCAGAACCATTCCTCTACCTGCTGCACTTAATTTGGACAATGTCCATCTGTCTGATAGAATAGAAAAGCTCCAGAAATTCACTTTGGTGGGTAAGTGGCACTTCCCAGAAATGGAGGATGCCGCAATGAGGAAATGGTTGGAGGCGCAGTGGAAACCGGTGATCAGTTATTTTCCCGTAGTATCTAAACTCATGAAGGAGTGGTATACTTTTCAATTTCTAGATGCAGGTGATGTTGAAGCTATCTAGAAGCTTCCATGGGTATACGGAAAAAGCTTCCTTGTTCTCCACAGATGGTATATAGGATACAACCCCTTGAAAAACACTCCATCAAATAATTTAATTTGGGTAAAGCTCCCAAATCTTCCACTGGAGCTCTGGTCTAGGGAGACTTTAATGGAGATTGGCAACTCTATTGGTAGATTTGTCTACGTCGACCCATGGGTTCTGGGGCAGAGAGACAAACGCATTGCATGGATACTTATCGAGAAGGCTTACAGGGGTGGTTTCCCAGATCATATAGAGATTGCCTGGAGGAATTTAAAAATTAATCAAAGGCTCGATTTCTGGGGTATTCCTTTTAGATGCTCCGCCTGTCACAAGACTGGACAACTAATAAACAACTGTCCCCGTCACCCGCATATAAACAAAAAAGAGTGATCCATGACAAAGTCAGGGCGATCTCCCCCCGGTCCTCGCCTGGTGTGCAACAGACTCCATCAGCTAGTTGGACTCTGACAGATCTGGAGATTGCTCAGGATGGTAAGAATATCGTATATGGATCTATTTCATCTCCCCAACTCTTCTCTCAAGCCCGCTCTTTATGCCTTGATTCCAGGTCGGGACCTTCAAAGCCAGATTCTTTATCTTTTGAAGACTTTAACACCGGGAAAGAGTTGCAATTCTTTATCTATCCCCCTCCCCTGGTTTCTCTCGAAGATAATGCAATCCCCCCTCCCCAATATCCAAACCAAAAAACTTCAAGGTGGGGTCACAGACCATTGTTGTCTCTTCATCTTCGCCTACTCCTGATAGAAGCCTCCTCCCCTCCGTCAAAGGTAAAGAACCTATGGTCTCTGCTACGCCTAAAAATTCTCCATCCTCATCTCCTGTAAACTTATATGATAGTGATTTAGACTTTTTCCTGAGCAAGAAATCCCTCGAAATGGAACCCTTAACCATACACAAGCCACTGAATCCGTCTTCCCCTTTTATAAGTCCAAATTCCGCTAAAAATATTACTGTCAGGAAGAAGAATAATGGAGGAAGCAGACATTTCCGCAGACGGACTTATTACGTGGACAGAGATATTAGGACCCTATCCCTGGTGGACATTCCCATCCTTGAAGTGTTGGAAAATCAGCCTCTTAGAGCAAGCACGGCTGCCCCCCCCCAAAAAAAAATGAATTTCATCTTTTTTTTTTCGACTTAGTCACCGGAGAATCCACAGTAAGAACCATTTTCTGCCAATGTTTCAAATCCCAACCGGGATCCATCATCAGGACAACTTGAATGCTTGATAGAAGAAGAGTTGTTTTAGGGTTTAAATAGTAATGGGAAGAGAAAAGATGAATGTCGGCTCTCAATTTTTTGATGAGAAGTCGGCTCACTGATTAATTTAATTAATTAATTAATTTTATTTTTTTTTATTTTTATTTTTTAGGATTTAATGATATTAAAATGATCAAAGTTAATGTTAAAAGAATTAATTCTAGAAAATTCAATTAATATTTAAAATTTTTGATCAATAATATTAATTAATAAGGACATTAATTGAAATAATTATTATTATTATCATTAATTAATATAATAATAAGTAGTAATAATAATAATCATCATAATTAATGTTAAAAAGTTATTAATCTTGGAATATTTTTAATTTTTATTTTTATATTTATTATATATGTTGGTATAATTTTTATTTATTTATTTATTGATTTTTAGACTAGGTTTAAGCTTCGTGAGGAAAATAATACATAATTGCTATTTGAAAATATTATTGATATTATTATTGATAATTCATATTTATTAATCTAATCGTTAATAATAAAAATTAGAATTTATAATATTAATAATGAACATAATTAGAATAGATTAAATTAATCCAAGAATATTGTATTAACAATATAATTGAAAATATTAATCAAGAATTTAATATTTATTATTTATTATTTATTTGTTATTATATGTTAGTGCTGATATTTATATTTTTAATTAGAATAATTATCAAAATAATTTTGAATAAGATTAAAATAGGCTAGAACTATTATTTAAAAGTGTAAATATTAATAATAGTTATTATAATTGGGTTAAAATAGATATTTTAATATTTTTAAGAAACGAAGAAATTAATATGGTTAATTAATAAATGATTAATTAATAATGATAATTAATAATGTAAATGTTTAATAGTGAATTAATTATTATTATTATTATTATACCGGAAGCGGGTTAATTTTTCTGATTAGGGAAGCCAGCTTCCATAAAAAAATTCCGTACCACTATCTCTGTTGAGATTATGCGGGTGTTTGATAATTTCAAGAGCTTCTCTGATCTTTCGCCTATGATGTTGCTCTTCCTTAGCGATAATAGAGGCGCTTTCCAAGCAGACATGGTGCTTAGTTTTTAACGAGTGTTCTGCCAAGGCGGAAGTACGAGACCTTTCATTCTTAATATCAGCTCTATGTTCCTTGAGTCTTGTCTGTAGGGAGCGACCTGTTTCACCAATGTAGTTTTTTCCACATGAGCAATCAATTTTATAGACACCTTTAAGTTGATGTTTATCAATATTATCCTTGACAGATCTCATACCTTGCCTAATCGTTCCAGGGGCTGAGAATTGCGTGCTTATGTTTTTCCTTCTTAGGATTTTCGCAATCTTATCTGTAACTCCATGAATGAAAGGTAGAAAAACCCTACCACCTTCAGGTTGATCTCGGGCCTTAGGTTCATGAGATAGCATCCTTTTCTCGGCTTTCTGAATTGCTCTTTTAATCTCATTTTCTTTGTAGCCTATGCCTTTAAAAGTTGAGACTAAATGCTTCTTTTCTTCATCCAGATGATCAGCGTCAGAAATTCGAAGGGCCCTGATAGCAAGAGTGTTTAGAACACCAAGTTTCTGGGCTGGATAAATAAATAAATAAAAATTGTACCAACATATATAATAAATATAAAATTAAAATTAAAAATATTCCTAGATTAATAACTTTTTAACATTAATTATGATTATTATTATTATTATTATTATATTAATTAATGATAATAATAATAATTATTTCAATTAATATCCTTATTAATTAATATTATTGATCAAAAATTTTAAATATTAATTCAATTTTCTAGAATTAATTATTTTAACATTAACTTTGATCATTTTAATATCATTAATCCTAAAAAAAAAAAAAAAAAAAAAAAAATTAAATTAATCAGTCAGCCGACTTCTCATCAAAAAATTGTTTTTCAAAAAATTGAGAGCCGACATTCATCTTTTCTCTCCCCATTACTATTTAAACCCTAAAACAGCTCTTCTTCTATCAAGCATTCAAGTTGTCCTGATGATGGATCCCGGTTGGGATTTGAAACGTTGGCAGAAAATGGTTCTTACTGTGGATTCTCCGGTGACTAAGTCGAAAATAATAAACCACAGAGGTCTTAAATCCAGAATTTCATCTTATCTATGAATATCCAAGGTCTGGGTGCAGATCTCAAATTTTTGGCGCTTAAAGATCTTTTTCTCTCTGTAAGGCAGAAAATCATTCTTATTCAAGAAACAATGCATAGTAAACAAGCTGCCATCTCCTATTTTAGGAAAATGCTTCCTCTGTGGCACATGGCGGCCTTGGAAGCTGAGGGTCTTTCAGGAGGTTTGGCGGTAATGTGGGATCCTTCATGGATCAATGCAAAAGCCTATAAATGCTTCGCTGGAATTCTCATATCGGCGGATATCAGAGGATTTTCCAACCCCATCAATATTTTGAATATCTACGCCCCTTATAAAAACAGGTCTCTCTTCTGGGGAAAGTTTTTTGACTCAGAAATTTTTGACATTGATTCATTAGTGATTGCAGGTGATCTTAATATTACTCTAAGCTCGAAAGAATGCTGGGGGAGATGTAGGAAGAGAGATTCGTTCTTGGACAAAATCAAATATGAATTCCTTCATAAGAACCTTGTAGATGTCGTCCCATCCAATATGATGCCTACGTGGAACAACGGACGAATTGAAGAAGCCTACATTGCTAAAAGAATTGACCGTTTTATTGTTCATGCCAGCAATATAAATAAGATGGGTATGACTTTTTCGACTATCGAAAATGCTTTCATCTCTGACCACAGGCCAATTTGTCTCGGCTGGAGGGAAAAAGGCTTCAAGCAGGGGTACCCCTTCAAGTTCAACAGAACTTTCTTAGAAGACCCTGCTTTCAATATAGAAGTAACAAATGCCTGGAGGGATCTATCCTCAAACAATTTGGGTCCTCCTTTTTTACTTTTAGGGACAAAATGACCTCTATGAGAAAAGTGGTTAAGGCATGGCAACTCAGAAAATGTCAGGCGGACAGAATGGCTCTCAAAGAAATTCAAAAGGAGTTGTCTCACATTTCTATTCTTTTGAATGCCAATTCTCTCCCATTTAATTTGAAATGCCGTATTAATGAACTCGAAAGGAGAAAACAGAAAATTCTAAAGGAGGAGGAGGCCTCATGGAGGTTGAAGAGTAGGGCAACATGGCTCATGGAAGGTGACAAGAACACCAAATTTTTTCACAGGTTTGCAAATGCTAGGCGAGAGAGGAACGCTATCTGGAAAATACGCGATGGTCAGGGTGGTTTTCTCTATTCTCAACATGAAATTTCAAATGAGGCAGGGAGATATTTCAAAGATCAGTACAAAAGAAGAGAAAACAACAGTTTTCAAGATATTCTTTGGGGTATTGATCTGGTCCCCCAAATGTTTGACGATGCAAAAAATGATGCGCTGTTTCGTCCCATATCTGAGGAGGAACTCTTAGGAGTTATGAAGGCTTTTAAAAAGGACAAGTGCCCGGGGCCGGACGGCTGGACTATAGAATTCTTCATACATTTCTTTGATATTATGAAAACAGATCTTCTGAGAATGGTTGAAGCCAAAAGAATCTCGGGCAGCATCCATCACATCACCTCTTCTACGCAGATAGCCATGATACCAAAGAAATTGGAAGCAGACTCCTTCAAAGACTTCCTACCGATCTCTTTATGCAATATTTCCTTCAAAATTATCTCAAAAATCATTGCAGAACAGATCAAAGCATCTTTGGCCAAGTCATTGTCAAAAGATCAGCATGCCTTCTTAAAGGGCAGAAATATAATTGACATTGTCGCAATCACTCAGGAAAGCTTGTTCTCCATGCTCTCCAACAAATCTGAGGCGGCTATATTGAAGATCGAATTGCAAAGAGCTTATGACTGTTTGGAATGGGGTTTCATCAGATGTTTATTACCAAACACTGGTCTAAAATCAAATGTCATTAATTGGATTATGGCATGTATTGAGAACATTAATTATGTTGTCATCATAAACAGCTTTCCTTCTCCTTTTTTCTCGGCAGAAAGGGGTTTGCGCCAGGGTTGCCCTTTAGCGCCGCTGATGTTCATCCTGGCGATGAACTCCCTCAGTCTTCATATCAATAAGGTAGTATCAGAGAACATCTGTAAACCCGTGAAGATATGCAGGAACAACTATATATCCCACAATTTATTTGTTGATGATGTTCTTATTTTTGCAATGTTGTGCAGGGTTACATGGAGATGCCTTTATGACATTCTATATAGGTTTCAAAGGGCCACAGGTTTAAAAATAAATGAATCAAAATCCATCCTATATCACAACGATGCCAATATGGAGATGGTGGCGTGGATTGCTGATATGTTTGGTGTCGACACAAGGTCAATCAGGGACGATGTTAAATATTTGGGATTTCATCTAAAGGCAAAGGGATATTCAAAAGAGGACTGGAAATGGATCATAGACAAATATTACAAAAAGATTTCCTCCTGGGAATATAAGTGCCTATCTCTGGCTGGAAGAATAGTCCTAACACGTGCTGTTCTTTTACAACTTGCAGTGTATTGGGCCCACATTTTCTACCTCCCTGCAAGCATCATTCAGAAAATAAACAAGATCACTGCAAATTTCATTTGGGGCGGCAATTCAGTTCAAGGAAAATATCATCTCACTTCTCTGGAGAAGATCTCTAGGCCGAAGTCTTCTGGTGGTTGGGGCTTATTAGATTTGAGGACCTTTGGAAAAGCTCTTCTGTGCAAATCCTTGTGGAGAGGTATCTATGGGAATGGTCCTTGGAGTAATACCATAAAAATCAAATACATGAGAGGTAAAGGTATGGAACACTGGTACCGTTTGAAAAGGATTGGTGTAAAGGGCGGCTCTACTATCTGGCTTAGCTTCTGCAAAATTGAACTTTTCTTCTTGAGCAATCTTAAATAGAGCCTCCAAACAGGTAAAAGAATCTTCATCGGAATCGACCCCATTATGAGTGGGCGCGTGGGCATTTCTATACCTGATAGGATTCTTTCTTTTCTACACGGCAAAGGATTCTTCACTTGGGATAAATTGATTGCAGACTGGCAGGGTCCCATCCCCATATGGAAATCGGCTGTTGATATTGGCCTGCCGGTGTCTCTGTTATATCTATGGAATCCGCTCAGGAATGCCCTGAGGAACTGTGGGTTTCTCCGGTCCAATCTACAGGATTTTTTAGTCTGGTTTTTGCCAGGTGCAAACAAACAGGTGTGTGTCAAGGATATATATGCTGATATGATGGCTTCTAAGTACGCGCCCTCTTATCCACTGTTTCCTACAACTTTTTGGAAATCAAGGTGCGCTCCCAAATTCATTTACTTCTCATGGTTGGTTTTTTATAATAAAAACCTGTCCTAGGAGAACTTACGGAAAAGAAATTGGCATGGGCCGAGCAGATGCCAAATGTGTGAATTGGCAGAGGAATCAAATTTTCATATGTTCTTTCAATGCAACTCCATTTTGCGAATATGGCAGGATCTAGCTTTTCTATAGGGATTTCCTCTCGTTTCACATGCCTCTACTCAAGCTACTTTCGTTTGGTGGGGTAGGTAGCAAGAATCATGGAGGCTGATCTTTGTGACTGCTTTATGGTGTGCCTGGAGTTGGCGGAACAATAAAATTTTTAACGATGCAAAGGTGCCTCTCATGGATATTACACAAAACATTTCTCTCTTTCTCGGCTCTGTCCCCAAAAAGAGTCCAAAAATGAAAAAGTCCAACAGGAATGGGCTGCCTGATCCTCTCCTTAGGCCCCCGATGGCCTTTTTTGATGGCGCTGCCCAACGAAATTCTTGTGGCTGTGGGGTTTTCATAATCATAAGCGAGCATCTACATTACAGACTGGCTTGGAATGCTGGTAATGGGACAAACAGCATGGCGGAGGCGATGGCCCTTGCGGGTCTGCTCGCTTTCTGTATCTATTTTGACATCCATTCCATCTCTATCTTCGGGGACTCCAAATCCATGGTAGATCATGTAAATGGTAAATGCCTCATCAGATGCCCACATCTTACTGGCTGGTTGGATAGAATTATGTTTTTTTGGGACCTCATGGTTGGCAGCTCCATACAGCACATCTACAGGGCTCGGAATCAGGTTGCGGACTGTCTGTCTAAGCAGGGTCTTCTCCTCGGCATAGGTACCTGGTCTCTGGAGGTTTCGGCATATGGGGAGTCTTATATCATACAGGACTTCTGTATTCCGGGTTTCTGACCCTTTTCAATGTGTTCATATGATCCGACTGTGGTATTTTCCTTTTGAATGTGTTCATATGAGTTTTTTTTGCGTTTGGATTGGTTCAACAAATTTGAGTCTTATTTTACAATGATGTTACTGGTGGTCGTCCATTCATAAATGTCAGTTGAAAGCATGGCTAAATATTGATGGCACGAACACAGCTTGGCCAAATACCTAAAACCCTCTGAGGAAGATCTAGTGGAATTTACATTAATTGCAAATTCCTGCTTAAATTATTTATCTAAAGAAATAAAATAAAATAGTTTAATGAAACTTGAAGTTAGATTTCCGGTTCCGTTGCCACTAGTGCACCATTCTTAACAATTGGCTCAGTGTTATTTATGCCACGTGTCAGGATTTCCATCTTGGGACTTGGAGAGTAGCTACATGTCCTACACACAAAAAAAATGCTACGCCTATCATCTCGATGCCAATTTGTTTTCTCTCTTCTTCGAATTCAAATTATTAGGATAAAGGATGGTGGGTAAGAAGATCTGTATATTTTTATATGTTCTGTTTTCAGTATTAATTAAATTTTTTTCTATATAATAAATTAAAAGTATTTTATCACTAGTTATATAAATAAATTAAGTGTAATATATATATAGATAGATAGGAGTTGCATAACAAGATGGAGGAATTGCCCGGACGGTCAAAAGTGGTCGGAATCCGGGAAAAAAAGTTTTAAAAAATCTTGTAGAGGCAGTGTTTGAATTGTGTTTTTGATGGTGGCAATGGATCAGCACCATCAAAAACGTTTAGGACACATAAAATTTTGAAGTTTAACAACTATAATTTGGCTTTACAAAAATCCTTGCCGGAGTTTCTCTAAATATGACCAGAATTTCCATAACTTTTGAGGCAACTCCTCTGCCTCGTTAGACTACACATACACATATATATTCAAAAAAATCATTATAAAATTATATTTTTTTTCTATCATATATATATATATAACAATAAAAACATAAGTAACTATTTCAATACTATAAATAAAAGTTGAATAGAGTGGAATGTAATACATTTTCACAAATAAAAAATAAAAAAAGCATAACTAAGTTTAAGATAAGTGTTCGTCATATATAATTGAAAATTATAAAAATATTCAATAAATATTTAAATTAAAAGTTTGAAACTCCTATTTCAAAATAAACATGTTTATCTATATAATAAATATATTTAATTATTTCATTTAAATTTAATTTATGATATATTTTTGTTTTTTAATATAATCAAAAATAGATTAATATATTGTTAAATGACTAAAAAATATAATTCAAAAAAAATCACATTTTAAATTGCATTGAAATCCTAGAAAGAAATTAATTATTTTTTTAATATAAATTTTAAATTATAATAATATATTTTTTAAGTTATATTTAAGTAATTATCATATTATTATATAAAAAAATTTATATAAAAAATTAGAGAGTTATATATTTAATATTCAATAAACTTATATAGATATATATAAAATAAATGTTGTATAGTATCATTAATATTAATTAATTTAAATAAACAAAATTAACTTAAATAAAATATTATTTAATTGCATTTTATAATTTTAAATTATTTTTGCACATTAAAAAATAGTTTCATAAAAATGTCTTTCATATGGTTTAAAAATAAAAATTATATATTACCTATTTATATATTCATAATTTATATATAATAGTTAAATATAATTCTGATGTGCATATCAACTTTCTAATGACATAAATAATCATCCTCCATTCAAACATCTATTTTATAATAATATAATTCACCATATATATTATATATAAACAAAGAATATGTGAGAGTGCTAGCATGTTGTCGCATTATATAACATGGACATCTACAATTTCATGTTTGATTGCTTATAAAATAAATTGATTTTCATAAAAATATCAGTTAGCAAAATTAGTTTCCTCGTATTGGATTGATTAGAATCGGTAACTATAGATGAATCTAATGCCATCAAAACATGGGGCACTGCAGAATGAGAATGGGGTCCCAAGGGAAAAGATTCAGTCAACGAAATTAACCAATGTCAAATTGATTATTTTTTTAGGAAAATTATCTATATATATAAACCAAGCAACAGGGATTAGCTACTATGTAGCATTTATTTACTTAACTAACTGAAAAAAAATCATTAATTGAGTTGATTAAGTAAAACGAGTGAAAGAATTAATAAATAAAATTGGTTTATTAATTATTTCGAGGAGGTAAGGTCACAATAATTACTAAATAGTGATTTACTAATAATTTCATAGGAGAAAAGTGTAATGGTTAAGGAATAATAAATAAATAATGATTTATTTAATTATTCCTTTGTGATATGGTCGAATGGGTTACAAATAATTACTAAATAATGATTTAATAATTATTTCAAGGGAAAATAGTTAAATGATTAAGGAATGATAAATAAATAGTGATTTATTTAATTATTCTTATGGATGGGTGATAATATTTTTAATTATTTCCACAAAATGGGTAAATATGAAAACAATATGAAATTAATTAAATGGTTTTTTGGATTATTTTCAAGTGGGTAAATAGAACCTAACTTCCATGCATCTCAATCATGACAAGGTTGAGTGATTTTGCAAGCCATTTGTAAAATAGCATCTCCTTCTTGGTAGGTTGACATGTATGTATTAATGCAAATGTGAGGGAAATAACGAAGGTAGTGTTTGGTTCTTGTACTTCATCTTTCCCAACTTCTGCAACTCCATGATGCATCTTCCCAACTTCTGCAACTCCATGATGCAGTATCATCATTATCTGAATCATCTCTCATCGGAGTTATCCGGCGATGGCATCATGACTTCCCTGCTTCATTCCTTAAGTTCGCCTCTAGACAGGATGTCTAACAAGCAGAATTGGTCCTCTCTGCAATTATGCACAACGCCCTAGCACATTTGATTCATGGTCGCCATGCCAGTGATCTTTGTTATATCCTCACTCCCATTAGTTGCCCTGTACTTTGGTTTCCACTTGTACACACTAAATTGGAGGGTTTCCTTGGTTATCCTCCCCTACCACAACAATATTCATCAACCTAGGTTTGTATGGAAGAGCTTCAGCTAGCCATCGAGACTTACAATGATGATTCAACTCTTCTAGATGTTGTTTTTCCTCTTATCAATCAACCGAAGATGGTAATTTTCTCTCAGTCTCTTAGGCTCTTCTGTTCATGGATGCAGTGGTATCTAGTTGGCAATTGGGGGCCTCATTTCGCTTGGATAGTCATGAGATGCATTAAGGTGGTCAACCTCTCGAAGCTATCTTATCTATTCATGTGGTCAGATTTGGTATTTAGATTTGTGGAGCAAAAAAGTTCTAGGTCCCTGGCTCATTTTGTAGCTTAAGATCATGGCATAGAGAGGGTTCCTAGTAGTCCTAGTCTCGTTGGGGAAGCGCAACATGAAGGAGTCACGATGTCTCTCATTGGTTGTGTTGTCCCTCAAGAAACCAATTTCTTGGCTGTGGAGAAATTGTACTTGAGACATTAAATTTTATTATGTATGTCACTTATTTGTATAATGTATCTTCATGTGAAGGACCTGAAGGACCTAACTTTTAACCCTTAATATTCAGCTGATATGAAAATCTCAAAATGCCATGTGATGCTAGATATAAATGTTGTGTGAAGAATACCTTAAGAATTTGAAGATAATATGCTTTGTTTGACAAAAACTATAATCTTTAACTTAGAATAAATATAGAGGAGAGAACTTTAAATATGGGAGAGCTCTTTTAAGGAATTTTAAATTTATTCACATAAGTAAACAAAGACTTGCAGCTTCATTACCATACTTAAAGAGAGGAAGAAATATAATGACACATAACAAATAAATTACAAAATCGTACCCAACACTATATGGAAAAATCCTAATTCTTTCATTAATCATCAATCTATCAAGTACACAATAGCATAGTCTTCAGGTTCTTCAAAATTTGGACCCTTCTTCTATAATGTGTCCTCTTTTTATACATCATGAGACAGTGGGTAACTACCAAAACTGTCAAACTGCTTAACTACCTTCTAACTATCTAAACTAAAAGTCATTAAAGAATATTACATTAGAGGGTAAAAGACACCTCATTTTTCTCAAGAAATAAGATAACATGAAGTAACAGAAATTAAAGTATGATTGGTGATTGTTGCTCGTTGTTTGAATTTGTGGCTTGAGTATGTGGTCCTGTTGATGCATCTTTGGTATGCTCTATCATCCATTCTTTGCATTTTCTCCATAATGGTACATTTGACTTTGGTGCTTCCTCCAACTTGTCAAGTGTTATTCTGCAAGCTGTAATCCTACTATAAGTAGGCTTATTTATAAACAGAGTCTTTACCATCCAGAGAAGCTTAAAATATTTGTTAAGGTAGTTCACAATGGTGGCTCCCTTTAATACTGTTGTCTTTTCATGAGTGTTATCAACTTTTCTCTTTGCCTCAACTAGCAAAGTCTCATATGTCTTCCATGGCAGCAAGTTTCCTTGTAGATCCCAACAAGAGGGAAGTCCAGCTCTAACTCTTTTATCAAACAGGATGTTAAACTTGGAAACTGCTTCCTTCATCTCATTTATCTTCTTCTCAGCAGTATTCCTATAAATATTTATGACAATCATCTTGTTAAAATCTATTGCACATAATGTTTTGTCTGGCATGTCATGCTCCTTCAATTCTGAAGTAGATTTAGAATTAATGAAATCTATCATTCTCTTTGCAAACTTTGATCTATCTAAATCTTTTTGCTTATTTTTCATGACCACCTCTTCCATGTCTCAGACTATTTTTTTCTCTTCAGAAATAATAACAAGAAATTCCCAAATGCCCTTGATGATCTCAATGATTTCATCCCATAGGATTTCCCTGGCTTGAATCAAGGACATATTGCCCTTCATTTTTTCCTTAAGCCTTTTAATTTCATCTTCAACCCTTAGACGATCTTCCATGTACTTCTTTGCATTTTATTTCTCCATTCTTGCCTCTTCTTCACTCAAATTCAATAACTTACAGGTTGTTTCCAATTCTCTTTGCTTTCTTTACATCATGTGCAGCCATTTTTAGCTCTGTTCCCAACTGCCATACCTGGGTTGCTGGATCATCTATGTTGGATGGCATTATTATTGTACAAACATGAGTGTCTACCTTTCGTTGCAGCTTATCCAAAGATTCTTTAAGTAAAGAAACTTCTTCAGTTTTCTGCAACACATCTTGTAGGATTTTTTCCTTTTCATTTTCTACTTCAGCTATCCCTGCAAAAATGGGATGCTCACCTATAGGTAAGTTCAATTTTTTCTTCAAAACCCCATTGTCTGACTTAGCAGATTGCAACAAATTTCTGAATGGAAATTTGATCATCAGGATTGACACCTATTTTTATGATAATTTTCTTTAGTTCATCCACCTGAGCATTCAAAGCTCTGGAGTTGGCTTTCTCCAACTTCAATTGTTGAATTACCTTATTTAGCATTTTTTCTGCCTTAACAGCTGCTGCATTTGTTTTATGTAAATCATTTACGATCAATTGCCCAGTTTGCATGTGCAAATTGATCTTGTCAAGCATTGGAAGCTTGTGAGTGTCAACAGTCAAATTCACAGTGTTGAAATTACTAGTGGACCTAGCTGATATTTCAGTAGGATGAGAAAAAAAAAATTAAGTTGGCTCTTCTCCAAATCCATAGCAGATAACAATCTAGTTTGTTCATGAGCAACTTGAGACTTAGCTTGACCCTCCATATTTAACTTCACCTTCTGGTTTCTCTCAGCTATTTGAGCAAACATACTTTGAATTAAAGGAACTTGATCATGAACAGGTTCTCTGGAAGATAGGGAAGCTGGGGCACCTTCTGTTTCTCCTAACTGAATCACCAAACCAAGTTGTGTTGAAGACATTGCATCCTGAAGCTTAGTCCTTTTTGTTGCTTCAGATTCTTCCTCATCCAAATCAATAACTTCTTCTCTAGCCCTCTTGACACCTTTTTCTGTAATGCTAGGGGTTTCAATCTCTGTCCCCTAAGTGTTCTGCAAACCTCCATTTGCCAATTTCTCTGTTTTTGGTCTACTTTCATGCACAAAGGCTGAATATCCATTCTCTAGCCTTCTCTTGGAAATAATTTGATGAGGGTCATAAGCCCACTCAACCACCTGTAAAAGACACATGTCATTCAATAACCTCTCGACCTCTTGGGCAGCCTGTTTGGTGTTCACAATGAAGGGTCCTACTGCTTTGGGAAACTTAAAGAAATAGCCTTTCTTCATAGGAACAAAATGAACCTGATCTACATTCAAGCTCTGCCTGATAAATTCAAGGGCAAAAAGCCTCATTGGCACAAATTTTGGTAATCTGTAAGGCTTGACAGAGGCTCCATAAAGCCTAATCTCTACATGCTCTTCAAAGATGAACCAATCTCCACACCTCACATCCTTACTCAATTGAAGAAATTCTTGAGATTTAGGAAGAAATGTTTGGGGCAAGGTTCCATTCAAGATCTTATAAGTCACTAGAAGGAATAAAGAAGTGAACTCAAATAAACCACCATCTCCTAGATCACCTCTTATTAGGTTTATCCAGAATACTACTGATTGCTTCTTCTTATTTATGCCAACAACATTTAGTCCCAAATCTGTAAAATGTTCAGCATTCTGGTACAAAAATAGATAAGTAATAACTAAAGGAAACTTGAAGGACCAATAAGAGGCAATGTCATGAATTGGGTATTAATAGTATCCACCCAGAAAGTTGGAATGTCTAGTACTACTTCTGGTTTCATCATTAAAGAGAAAAATCCCAGCACTACTTTATCAACCTGCTTAGAGTCTTCTTTTCCTAGAATCTTAGAAATTACTTGTAAGACAGGTCTTATATCAACTACAAAAATGTCTAAAGAAAACAGATTCCCATCTAGAGGGAATTGACCATATTTAGGAGCCAGGAAAGAGGTAACATGAGAAGACTCCTGGAGGATAAGTTATCATAATATGAAGCCAAAGATTCTTCAGTAAAGGTGGTGTAAGTTCCAGATACAAGGTAATTCAAATCTTGGTGAATTAATTGTGAAGTTACTTGAAAAACACTCTTCCCTGACTAATTCATTACAAAACACTTCTTGGGGTACATTGCTGAGGCTAACCATTGAATAAATTCAGGGAACAAATGATTCCTTGGGACAAAGGCAGCTAAAACACTTGACCTAACCATTTCCATGAATATAAGGGGCTTTTTATGGTTCAAAATGACTTCTTGATATAGTGAAAGATGCTTAATTGTGCATAGGGTATCAGAAATATCATGTTCGGCATCCATTAATGGGGTATGGATGACTGAGGAAGAACTTACTTGTTTGGCCATGTTGTCTGTAGAAGACAGTTGCTGGTGACAGTTGCTAGGACGGTTGCTGACTCAGAATGCTAAATTGGAGGCGAGGTTTCTTAGTACTAAAAACAAATGACTAATGCAATGGGGTTTTAATTTTCTTTTATATATATGGTAAGCAAAATGGAGGGAAACCCTGTAATTAGTGTAACTAATTAATGGAGTGGTAGATGAGGTGGCAGGGTACGATGGGTGAGGTGAACGGTAATGAATGACAGTGGCAGATGACATAGAGGAGACGAGGTGGAGTGAAACGATGGGGGTGGCCCACTGCGGGGGTAGGGAGTGTACAGGAGGTTCATTAGGCTTGAACCCCCGTAGCAATCTCAGGCTGTAGATCTTAGTAAACTAGTACCTTGATGTCATGGTCAACTGCAGGGGTTGAGCCTAAGTTATAACTCATGCTCGTTGTCCCCCCACATAGCACTTTACCTGCCTCTTAAGTCATCGCTTGTTTATATTTCATAATACCGCTCAAGCTTTAGCATATGGGTCGGGCCCCACCTTATATTACATTTGAATGCCGCCGATAGTATAAATTAAATCACTGCTTTCAGAATTTCAAACTCTCTTTTGATTTTAAAACATAATATTTGAATTTTTTTCATTTTTTGTGATAATATTGAAATGAAATTCAAATGATGATGGATGCTACAATAGGTTGCATGGCGAAGCACCATGGCTAACTATAAATACCTTCTCGCAGCTTAGGAGTATGGTCAAGGAATGGTTACTGGTGATCATGGTATCACTGGGGAAGTGCTACAGGAACATGGTTACGATGGATCATGATGGCCACGATGTCAAGGTTGGGCACTCGTGGCCAACTCCAAAGATTCTCCGGGTCATTTGGTTTAATAATTAGTTTTCTCTAGCTATAATGTTAAGTTCTCTTTGTTTTTCTTAAGTTGTATTAACTCTAGAAACATAGCTCTCATGTTGACGCTCTCATGGATTTTCATGCTCCCTTGAGTATTTTTTTGTTTTTGTCTGTAAAACTATTGATGCGAGATACTTTTAATCTCAAGACTCTATACCTATGTTACTAGTATGGTTTCCTATTGGGTGGACCAAAAACACATAAATTATACAACCTGTAAAACTCTTCTTCAGCAATAGAAAGTCAAATTCAACACACACAAAAAGTGGGTAAACAAAAATAAATTAGGAAAAGTGGTTCTCTAAATTATTTTCGAATGTGAAAGTGGGTTTTAATGTGTAAACGCATACTACATGGTTTATTTTGATCATTCTAGTGGAAAATGGATAGGTAATCACTTTTTGAGTGATAACACTCCAATAAGTTGAGCTTCTTCGTGGGTGAGTACTTTGTGAGTGTTCAACCTTTCAGGATAGGGAAGCTTAGTGACTTGAGTTGTGGGATATTCCTTCTATTCTTCTATATTTTCTATTGGAGAAGGTGTGTGAGCATCCAGAAGGTCCTTCCTAGACCTAAGGTTGATCTCTTGAATTTCTACAACATAAGTAGGATAGGTAGTTTCTCCATTATAGACTAGTTGAGTCTATTTGTTGTTAAGATTTGGTTTGGTTGGGTGAGCATTTTAGGTTGTTTAGGAGGATTATTTTGAGGTACTTGTGGTTAAGGAGGAGGAGGCAACAAGGAAGGTGGTTGGGTTTCATAAGGCCTCCCTCTAGAAGAAGGATTACCCCATTGAGGTGGTTGGTGCAGATATGGCTGAAAAGGAAAAATAACATTTTGGGGAGGATAAGACCATGGAGTGGGAACAGACGAGGGTGAAGTGTTAGGAGGACACCAAGGTTGAAAATGTGCCTTGTAATTTGTATTTAACATTTTGGGGAGGATAAGACCATGGAGTGGGAATAGACGAGGGTGAAGTGTTAGGAGGACACCAAGGTTGAAAATGTGCCTTGTAATTTGTATTTAACTAAGATGGGTAGTACATACCTTACTGATATTGCCTAGGGGCCTGTGGCCTCTTTTGATTGACAAAGCAGAGCTACTCCATGCTCCCTTCTGCTCCTTGGTATATCACATTCAAACCTCACAAATATGGACTTTTGTTAGTGGAGTGATTTTATTCACATACAAAACATATCTCTATGACATATAAATGACACTCATTCCTAGGATGTCTTTTAGTGCATCTAGAGAAAAATATAGTTAATTCCCTTTATGCTTCTTCTTGTTTTATCTTGACATGTAGTGTATCCATATGCATAGAAAAGGTGTGTAAGATATTTGTTTTTAGGTATTCTAGGATACCTCCATTCTCATTCTTAGTAATTGTAGAGGAGGAAGACGGACTTACCAAACCCTTGTTTGTTCTACCTCTTTTTCTAGTATCTCTAGAATAATTTTTGAATATTGTTTTGATTTTATCAAAGTTGAGCTGATAAATGTCTCCATTGTCTAGAAGGTTGACTATTTATATTACTTCTTCTCTGACTCCCTAATACTAATTTTAAGGAATTTGGGTCTAGAGTGCAGTTGTGTGCTCTTCTATAACTCAACTAAAATATTTCCTTGAAATCTTCTAGAGATTCATATACTCCTTGAGTCATTTTGAATATCTCATCTCTGGTGTCTCTTGCTACGCAATAATCCTAGTACTTGGTATTGAAATCTTGTTTCATTTTCTCCCATGAATTGATGCTATCCACTTCTAGGCTCATAAACCAACAAAGCATTACATCCTTAAGAGTAGAAGGGAGAAATTTGAGCATTTGTTCATTTGTTGTAGTCACATGTTCTACAAACTACATCAATATCAAACATAAAAGTGTTAGGATATTTAGTAGTTAGCCCATAGAAGTGTAGAATACAAATGGATTAATGTTCTTCATTTTGGCCTCTCCTTATTTTTCTCTAATAGGGAATGTAAACACTTTAGGTTGCCTATTTTTAGCCATGTTATTGGTGGGTTGTGAATATTTTTCTCCTTCTACAAGCTCCTTATTGATCTTTGCTTGTCACCTAAAAGGGCCTCAATATCCCCTGTGGATAGGGTAGGAGGCTCATAGTCAACAAAAGAAGGATGGATTCTTGTGGAAGTGGGGGTTTTTGTTATGAAATTCCTTGTGTTATCCCTAAATATTCAAGGCATAAAGAAAGAAACATACTTTTATATTTTTTCAAAGATTTTTTTTGAGTGAAAAATGCAATGAAATTCTATGTTTTTAGAATAAAGAATGCCTAATGCAAATTTTATTCTTTTGAAAAACGTGAAATGCATAAAAGAGTAAATAAACTAGGGAATAATACAATTCATAATTTGACACCTCCCCGGAAATGACACCAAAAAGTGATGGCCCTCAATATTGTAGCAAGAATATTGTGACTACCAAGGGTCTCAACTTTAATTGTCAACTCGGGGTTCGTACAAACTTAAGAGGAATCAGCACTATGTGTGCAACATGTACTTATCTTTTTCCTTTGCTAACTTCTATGAAAACACTAAGATAAGATCTAGTTACTGAGAGACCACACTAACTTTCCTATGCTATAGGAAAAATTCAAAATTATAGGAAATGAAGGGAAATAAGTAAATTCATGATATATGCATGAAAATGAAGAAAACCATCTTAAATATGAGGAAATAAAATCATATATATTATGTTGTACGAAGAAAGAAAACTCGCAACTAAAAAAAATCATGTAAAAAACAAACCCTAACTTTATAGGAAAAGACAATTTCTACAACAAAGTAGGTCAAAGAATCTACTTGGCCTCTTATCTTCTAATTTTCATCTTCAGGGTTCCAGGGACATTGTAATACATAAAAGAATTTTAACCATGATTTGGATGCAAGTTTAGATGAGTTTCAGATGCAAAATGAAAATTGTTATTGGAGTCCATGTTTTGATACAAGAGACAGTCCATTGAGTAGTAAAATATGCTAAGGATGTGTTTTGAAGGAAAAATGAGCTAAGGGGAATCAAAGAAGTGATCAAGCATGGATTTCCATGTCCTCGTGTCAATGAATTTGGCTATTACCATGACTCTAACTATTACTTAAGGGATTCCCAAAATTTTGAGTTGTATTTTTGCATTGCATAGGATAGATTGCACTTTTTGATCCTATTTTCAACACCAAATGGCTCTTTTATAAGCATGGTGCCTACCAATTCTCTCAAGTGTTAGCCTTGCATCTATTTCCTTTGTGACTTGTCACCTTTATCCTTGGAGGGAACATTACTCAAGTGAACATATCCTACATGCTCTTCCTGCATTGAGCATAGGAATGTTCCAAGCACTAGAAATTGTTTGTTTATTCATGATACTTGTTCCCTCCATTATATCAAAGCATTCTTTTATTATTTTTTAGAATTTTCATAATATGAAAAAAATATATATATTTAAAAGCAATAGGGGACATGAGAATGGATTTACTCATTTATTTGGCACTAGTGTTGAGTCATATCACCTTTAAACAAAGCACCAAGCTATGAGCCTTGTCCACATTAAGTTGGGTTTTAGTATGGCCTTAAGAAGCCAATTTTTTTTTTAAGTTTTCACTCCTTTGGTTCGTAATTCTTCCAATCATATGGATAGTATATTCATTCCTCTTGTGTCGTATACTTATAGCATTGTTCATTATCGAGTCTTTATTGCCAAAGTCATAATTATGTCATGCTTATGTTCAAGGGAAGTCAGCTCTATGCCATTTATTCTACAATTGTCTATTAAATCATTGTAGTGGCCATTTCTGGTTATCAGCTCACTTTCAATAACAAAAGTATCTATGTCATGTATTTGTCATTGTAGAAAGTCCCCATTGACTTCTAACTAATGGGTTTTCTCTCATTGACTATGAAAATTTTCTCTAAGAGTAGATGTGGAGTAGCACCCTAGCCCTATTTCCATCATTGATAAGTGACCTTGTACCCAACAATAATTTTCATCATTATTTCTTTGAGTAGGTGGTTTCCCTTATGTTAAATGTCGACATACATTATCACACATTGTGATATGTGCAATACCTTAGGTTTTATTTTCCTCATTGGTGGAATTCCTTGTATTCCTCAGCAACTTTCAACATTTTTTGTTATTTAGAGGGTCTCATCTATGCACTATGTCATCTTGTGCATGCAAGAGATGTACTTATCAATTGTTTGTTTAATATTTCACTGAGTCCTTCCAAATCATTGGCCTTCTAGTTATACTCATTTTGGTTGATGGGGATGCTTCAATGCCTTCCTTGCATTGGATATTTTCCAATAAATTTCAACTCACTTTCTCTAGGAATAAGGTCTATAGTCTCATTTAGTACCTTGGGGTTTGTAGTCATCAAAATTATATATCCTTGCATGTTTTCATGCTATTGAAAATGGGAATACATAAAATTCCCCTGATCAATAGATTATTTCGAGTGTTCAACTTCAACACATCTATTCACACTTGTTAGAATGTACTAGGTACCTTGACTCCCATTATCATTAATGACAGGTTCTCTCGTGTATGTTAATGGTAGAAATCAACAATTGGTAATCAAATAATTAATCTCATGTTCGAATCCAACTTATTTATTCACATGGTGTATATTTATACCTTCAGTGGCCAGTTTAAAGACCTTATGTTTTGTTAATAAATTTTGACAACCTCTTTAGTTCTTGTTAGTTCATATACTTTGACATGATTCTCCTAATTTCACTAGCATCTTGCATGTTAGAACTCGAGTTTCTGGATAGTGCCATTCCTTCTCACATGAATATGGTATTTCAAATGTAGATTAGTTGTTTACTTCATTGCTCCATATATCCTTTGATTTTATATACTGAGACATAACTCCATCGTGTATTTTTTTTTGCTATGATATATTTGACATCATTCCACTATGTGTTCTCTCTATGGACATGCTTTTCATTTTTATATATAGATGTTCATGGATTCACATTGTACTTGATTTGTAATCTATGCTTTTATATCTCTAAGAATGGGTATGGCCACCTTAATAAATGAGTTGTCTTCCCTTGATTTTTGTACATGTATTGTTTCAACTAGCCTCCGGTGAACTCTTCTTTGACCCATTTAATAATTTTTCTCATGATTACATAGTGTATTTGGCCATCATATACCCTTGTAACATCATACATTAGGGGACATATCTTATAGCATTTTGTTTCCACAATGACATAGAGATGCAATTCTTGTCCTTCCCTTCACCAATGTATATTTATTTTCCCCAAAGAACTCTTAAAAAAATAATTTCTTATTTCACATGCACTGCCAATACTTTGGAATAATGCATATATACATGACTCTCACAAAATAAAAATGCATATGTATGCAAGTCTCTCAAAAGAACCTCATGTATGCCTTCAAAAAGCACCACAAAAATTCAAATATGTTTAGTACAACATGTTTTTGGGTGAGTGTATGGGTTGGATTGGAAGCCACTTGCTATAGCCCATACTTAAAAAACCCCAACAAATTATTGGGAGTATAACGTCATGAAAATGGTGGTGGAATGGTACATTCGATCCCATGATCTAGCATTCTTATGCTAGTGAAATTCCATTAGTCCTAATATAAATTTCCCTGTGATTTTAAGAACTCTCCCAAATAGGAAACCCTCATTTCCTAATATTCTTTCTTTCCCTTAAGGTGATCCATTTATCTCTCTCATTTAGTTTGGAAGCAAAATAATATTGGTGGATACCTTTAGTGGCCTAGGATAGAGGGACCCTGAGGATAGTTCCATGTGGTGCTTACAATAAGTTATAAGGTCTTTTCTATCCATTTTTATTGTTGTTTACTCAATAATAAATCATTATTTCCATTGTTCGAATGTGATGTTTATTTAATCTAATATATTATTATGCATTGAATTATGAATTTATTTCAAGTTAGAGAATCAAGTTTTCGTTAAATATGCTATTGTCCATTTGCTATGATGCATGAAGGTGTCTAATAGAATATCAAAGGAGGAGGATTCAACTAAGGGATCTACATCAACCTTTGTATTCCCAAGTACATACATCAACCTTAGATAGTGATTTAATGAATTTTGCTTCTTCTTTTTTGGCATAGAATTTGAGTCTTTTATTAGCCCTATGCGTGGCTTTAAACTCTAGCCATAGGGGAGTTATTCTCAAAAACGCGAAGAGTTTTACTTAAAAAACTCCATACATGGAAAAAATTTCCAAATATCCTCCTTAGTTTTGGACACCCACTATAATAAATAAAATACGAGATAGAATGAGAATATTTGTGAAGGATAACAACCATGCCCTAGCCATGGGAAACCTAGTGATGGCAGGGAATTAAAATTCACATAAATGATGGCCTTTTATGTAGTATTGAACTCAAATATCAAGGAATCACACACTGGAAGAAAATAGATTTCATAAACATCCCTTCTTATTTCCACATTTGTAGTGAAATTAGGAACTTGAGGTACTCTTACCTTAGGAGAATCATTGGAGGAAAGAGAGAAGAAGAATTGAAAGAGGAGTATTTCCTCACAATTAATATATATATCCCTAGTCACCTTAGTGAAAACCCTTCATAAGTTCATTGCACTCATCACCTATTTATACTTCTTTCATTCCCCTAGCACCGTCCTTATTGAAACATGTTGTCTTCATTTGACCACTATATGGGTTACACATGTGGAGTGATACATTACAAGAGTACACATGTCCAACAACAAGCCTCCAATGGCTCTAATAAACCTTCTAATCCATGTACTCCATAATATCCACTCTCCTTACATGAACACTATCATAACTTGATCATCCCAAAGTCAACTTTAACACTCTATGCAAACATATAAGCTATGGCATGTTGTTTGAGGATAATTCCCTCCTCTAGGATGTTAAATTACCATCCTCCAATGTGTGGAAATATCTAAGTAAGAAACCCCCTCCATGTGGCTGGAAAATAGAATGTCTCGAAGATATATAAACATCTCCAATGCCCTAAGGAAGAATGTTTTGAAAGAACCTAACTCAGGTCAATAAACCATTGAGTAAGCCAACTTCAATGTGAAAATCCATCATAGAACATCAAGGGATTGATGATACACTAGATACCCCAAATATCATGAATCACCCCCAAACATGGTGTAAATAGTTTTTAAGTAACCCCAAAAGATAACACTCCCTCTTTATGAAGAAAGTGTTTTCACCAACACCTATCTAATCCCTCTACAACTCCACCCAAATTGACATTTACAAAGTTGTATCTATTGTAATCATAGTATCTTAGGTAACCTAAAATATCATCTTTTCCACACCCATATTTTTCCTCTTTAACCATTTTTTCCTACCATTTTACTCAATTTTTGAGTTTACCTTCAGTTATAACGAGATATTTTTCCCAAGGTATATTCACCTACAATATATTTCATTTTAATGATTGTGCTAGTGTGATTAAGGGGAATCAACCTTTTTTATGCTCGATTATGAGAAGGTTCATGAGCCACTTCCCTTGGATGCTATGTGCAGGGTGTTGGATACCTTTTTGTTACACAAGTTCTATTACACAAACAGTCACGTTGTCATTACATAGTCACCATTCTTGCTACATGACTGCCTATTTTTGTTATTACACCACCTATCATCATTGTTATTACATAGCCAGTTAACGTTGTTGTTACACCATCCATCATCATTGTTATTACACAACTATCTAGTGTTGGAATTACACTAGTGTCACTTATCAATGTTGTTAGTTGATTGTATATCATGGTGCTACTATACAAGGAAAAGGATAACTAGATATCTAAGGACCCTTATTCTTCAGAACCAGTCAAAAGAGAGAATTGCATTTCCCATGTCCACATCAACTAGCTACAACCACTTCAATTTTTGAAACACAATGACTTTGTCATAATTATGATAAGTCAAATGGTCGATATGGATATCATATAGTAAATTGTAAAGTCATCTATTTTGATTAGCTATTGATATGAGGTGTTTTTTCTAAAATGGGAAGTTAAGAATAACCCGAGAATTGTATAATCTCATGGTTGAACTCAAAATATTTTCTAAAGATAAACTGTTGAAAAATTTTAGAAGCACCCAACTCAAACTCAATAGAAAGAGCGGTGGGGGGGGATCTAATGCACTATAACTTGTTTTCTAATTAATAAACGTGTTGTTTGATTCGTGTACCTTTATTTCCTATATTGAATAAAGATGTAAGCTCGAGCTTCAACTACATGTTCCATCCAATACCTTGTCTAAGGAGTTGGGGCCCCCTCCTTAGCCAAGTATTGACATATCTTGGAAGAGCTTACTAGTTTTTCTAATTGATTTATTTGTTAAAATTTATGTGTTCAATCACCATTGATTCACTATTACAATTCTAGGAATTAGGCATTCTATTACAATAGTACAATCCACTTTTTTATGTATTTGACTATTTTCCTTTTTTTTCTTCTAATTTAATCAAGTATTTCTTTAGTTTTCAATTGTAAATTATATTGGTTACATTAAATTTACAAAATATTAGTACAACACTTTGGCATGGTTTACTCAATTATTATATATTTAGAGTTCAATTCTCACCTAATTATAAATTTAAGAATTTGAAAATACATATTAACAAAGTCACCACGTATTTCATTTCCATTCCTTATAAGAGTGTTTTATTGTCATAAGTTGTTTCCTTTCTAACAACAAGTGTAAATATCCTTTCCTAAAAATAAGTAACATTACCTTTCCTGCAATTAATCAATATATTTACTTTTAGCAAGTACATTTAAAGGGTGTGATCAACAAAGTAATTGTTTCCTTTTCCTGCAAGGTCATTACCATTTTCTTTCACTTCGATATTTGTTAAACAATATTGTTTCCTTTCTAGTTGAATAAATTATTCTAGTTTCCTTGCCATAATGTCATTTTAGTATTGGATAGATAAAATTAGCCTTGGTTTCCTTGTCAAGAATCATTTTAAGGCTCCTACTTTGTAATCATCATTCTTGTTCCTATTACTACAATGTCATAGTTATATCAATGTGTGAATAAGTTGTCCTAGCATATACTGTGCACATGATAGTTTGCAAGTTCCATGTGAGCCTCAGGTTGACAATTAAATGCAAAGTCATTTACTTAACTTTATGAGAGAATTAAAAAGTTAATTACATGACCCATTTGTATCATCAATTTTTTTACAATCCCATGGAGCTTTGTATTGATGTTAAATAGGTGTACTGTTAAGGCACTCCTTGAAAAAAGGTCACTAGTTAAAATCCCCCATGGGTGTTAGCCTTAAAAAAGAAAAACGTTGTTTGCCAACCATGTTCCTCCATGAAGGCATCAACATCTCTCTTCCTCAAGATGATTGGAGGGCTATCAAATGGAGGAAATCAAAGCAACATGAATATTATATCTCTTAGGAGTAATACTCACCCTGATTAAAGATGTGACATTCCTACATGCTGATATGCCTCTTGTAACATATATATAAGTCTTCTTAGCTTTATATCGTCAAGAGTAGTAGATAAGGTTATATCCATGCTAATCTCACCTCATATCCCTATGAATTTAACTCATATTGACTCTCCAAAATAAATAAATGAGAATCTATTGAAATAGAAGACCTAACATCCTCATCAATCAGATAAGATATTGATCCTAACATATCATCCTCATCCTCATGACATTTCTACTTACCACAGTCTCCCACCATGATAAGACATTGATCCTATAGGCTATAGAAGTATCATTGTATCCATGAACACTAGATGTTATCTTGACATCTCAAACCTTTAAAAAAAATTAACAATTTATGAATCTAAACGAATAAAACCCTAGATCATAAGTAAAACACCAAACTACATCATTCTTGCATTCATAATCGTTGGCCAAAATCCTTAGACACCAATACATGATATTTTTAGGACACTTTGCAAAGATAATCACATCTCCATAGAGCGTTATAAGTGAAGTGCATATAAAAAAATTGCAAAGATATAAATATTGATGAGTAAACTTAAACCTAAAATACCAAGATCACCGTAGAAACAACAACACATGCAGGGTTGTCAACAACTTACGAGCACATGAATCCCTCTTATGTACCTAAAAATCTATGGAAAATAAAGAAACAATTTAACACGGTCAATGGCCTCATTCTGAGATAATCCTTTGGTAATGGAAATAAGAGACTCATCAAGATCAATCCCCTTATCTTAGGAAATATAATAACTTTGTTCCTATACTATACAACTCTCCCAATAGTTTCAAGACTCAAATCAATAACTAAAACCACAATACATTTTGAAGCTATATCCATGGCATTACATCATTCATGCACCTCACCAATACTAAGTCAACTAATTTCTCATTAGAATGTAAAAGTGTCATTGGATCATCAAATAATTTATAAAATCCACCATTTATCACCCTTCTGTCCAAAGTCTTTCATATGGCTAAACTATAATCATTAATGGTATACCATTGTCCCAAAAGTGAAACTCTCCATTGTGCATCTATCATCATATAAGAAACTAAAAACTTCTATTGTTCAAACTAAAAGCAAAATATAACATCATACAACTCAAGAATATCACCTGAAGGCATATTAAAGGAAATGAATTTAACTCCTCTCATAGGATAAGTAGCATCATCATCAAAATACACATTGATCCCTCCATATTTCTCTTGAAATATGTTGAATAATGACCTATCACATATATTATATCTTAAAGCTCTATTATCCACATATCATCCAAAACTAAAAATAACAGTATAGGAAAAACAAGATACCAATGCCATATCATTCTTAGAAAATATACAATATGCAAATTATCCCCCACCTACCACATGTGAAAAACATTGATATCTACCAAAACAAATCAGCAACCTAACACAAGTTTTCTTAGGCATCTCACCCATAAAAAAATAAAAAAAATACTAACCAATAATCATACAGATCTAATACCTATTGTTGGAAACCCATGGAACAAATCAACCATCTATCAAATATCCTCCCATGCATCACACTACTAAAAAATACATCCATAACAACCATAAATTTATTATATCAATCATTTATCATTACAAGAGAAAGAAGGGTTTCAACCTGCCTAAATATCTCATAAGTGTAAGTGCTCATCTCAAGGGCACTAGATTTTCACAATCTAACAACTTTAATAAGTTCATGTTGATGTTGTTGGACCCGCCAACATGTCAGGGAATCTCTCCGGTAAGAAGTCCCAACTAGACCTCAGACCATTTGGTGTAGGAGTCCCATTAGTGGGTCGTACAGTATCGCCTCAACCGCGGTTGTGTGCAGAGGTAAGTAAGATGTCCTTGTTGGTAGCAAGGGTGTGACATGTGCAACAAGCCAAGGAAGGTGCATGAATAGTTCTAACACATGGAAAGTGGGATGAGTGTGCCCCTTGGAAACCTATGGAAACACACAGCTTGGAAGGGAACACACGAGCAAAGATGCATCACAAACTGGAAGGAAGGTGAACCAACAATCCAAAGTGATGGTTAAACCAACAACACATATCAGTAAGATTTAGACATACATATATAGAATGAATCTATACATACATGCGTAAGAAAACAGATACATATATCATTAGAGTAACCAAGATAACTGAAATACAATAACAACACATGCATGAAATGTGTTGGCTCTGTTATATTAAGAAGTGAAAGTTCCAATCATATAGTACAACCATGACCAACTACTAATCTTGATAACATAATGTTGCAATCACTGCCACCTGCTCCTCCAAAGAGATGTACTAGCTCTGCACTGTGGAGAAGTCAAGGCTTCTTACAATACTCTCCAAGATTTCTCTAAGATACTCCTATTGGAAGCTTGGCTCCCCAAAAGCCCTTACAATGAGTTATGAGGTTCTATAAATAGTAAAGGGTGGGGTGATCCTTGACATTCAACTTTGTGACTCTTCACCTACCCTCATGTCTCTTCACCTACTACATGATTGTTACATTCAACTATCGACACTTGGACTTTCACTTTACAAGATGTTACATAGAATCTACACATGTACCCATGTGAGACAAAATAGGCTTGAGTAAGCTATGCAAGCTATCACTAAGACTTGGATAGTTGTGGGAAGACCAACTCTTCGACATCCTCATGATGATCGATGATGGTGAATTGATGCCAAGCTTGGCCGTCTGTGATGTTGTCCAGGCACTCAATGATGACATCCTGCTGAAAGCGAACTCTTGCCTCCGTTGTATCCGGGTACATTGATATGGCTCCTTTGTTCAACTCTTATGATAACATGTGCATCATCGTCTTGAGTGCAGCAGGATGAGCAACATACTGATGCATAGTGTCTGTGTTGATCTCCAAGTGTGTGTTGGTGACTATGTGCATCAACTTGTTGGCATACATGTTCAGCTTCAATCAGACTTGGTTTTTTTCTTCGCCTTGGTGAGTGTGCCAATGGGTGAGATCGCATGTATGCACATAATGACATCCATGCTCCTGAACACCCTTACATGCAATCGACATCACTTCTCACTCTGTCTGCTCTGTGCCAGCTGCTGGATGGGTTTATACCCTATATGGGCACAATTTCATCAGTTTGTGCATGTTGCGCCTCTTGCTATACTTGTTCCTATTGCAACTCTTTCTCTCGTTTGTGCAGCTCAGGTTCTTCCTTGATTTTCCGCTTCAACACCTATAACTCCTTCTCTATTTCTCTCTCTTCCTTCGCACGAATATCTTGTCGTGTTGTTGCCTCATAGCCTCAATCTCCAAAGCTACTTTCATCACGAGTGGATCTACTTTGAACTTGCAGTTATGCTCCGTCTTTGCGCTATCAACAACCTTCCTCTTACATTTGTCACACACAGGTCTTCTACCTTCTGCTATTGCTAATGGTGTTGCTCGTTGTGATGTCATGTCCATTTCATCTTGATATCTTTGTTTATCAACAACATGATGTCTTCGTAGATAGGCAAGTTCATAGACACTTGATCGACTGCATCCCCAGTTGCACTCTCAATGGTGTCTTTAACTCTGCTCTCCTGGAATCCATTGTACCTATGCTGCTGAGAGGCAGACGAACGCTTGTGATACCTAGAGACATAACAATACTCATGGAAAGAAATCTGTCAGTTGAAAACCAAAACAAACTGAAGGACTGACATGCAACATACTTGTGTGACTGCTTGTGAAGATTGCACAAATTTCATCAGGAGGCTAGGAGACTGACTACCAAAACTGTGCAAGACACAATTTGAGCTGCCAAGAGGTTGAAAAACTGTTAGAACTGTGTAATTCATAGTCCATCCTAGCCTGCTGAGGATTGAAACTGCACAATGAACAATTTCAATTAGCAGTGACATGCAAACCAGCAAACTGCATTGCGCAGTTTCTAGGGCCAACAAGGAACTGCCTCCAAGAATTGCGCAATGCAAGCCTAGAGGTTAGTTTTGGGCCAAACTTGTGCAATTTTTGGAGGGAAAGCAGAGCCTTCACTTCCAAAAATGCACAATACTAGCCGAACAAGGCAAGGTCTGGACTAAGGTAGCCCAGACCCATCGATGGGAGACTAAAAACATGATAAGTCCCAATGCATGGTGATACTGAGTGTAAACAAGAGTGAATGATCATGCATGCAAATAGTAAGTGTAGGATTCAGAGAACGGGGAAAACATGTATGTGTGTGAAGAGGGTCGCCGTAACAGCGAGCGTTGGTGCAAAAACAGTGTCATGAATGCGACAAAAGTGAGATGCAAATGAAAATAGAAATGGTGCTTCTACAAGCTAACATACATAAAAACGATAAAAAACGCTCATTAAAATAAAGCAGATAGCACTTACACAAAGCGAAACAAAAAAAGCGACAAAAACGCAATGCAAGACATGAGAAGCAGACTCACCCTGAAATAGCTAAGTTGTAAGTACTGAAGACTCCTGGATGCAATGTGGGATGTCAGAGTTGTAAGATCGATGTGAGGAATGAGCTCTGTATCATCCGATTCATAATTTTTTATAAGATCAAGGTTATGACGCACATGCCACAAATCTAGGAAAAAGTGACACTTGGCGAGAGGTTTCTAAAATGATCTATGCATGTAACCTCCAACTAATAAAAATAGATCCCTCAAATCTAGGGATGCCTCTTGCATGCTCCTTTTTCTATTTCGGGAAAAGTAGCCTATGCATGCAAATCTGTTTTTCTCAGTCTAGAGGGAACTGGTCAACTTGAAGGCACATGCATCGGTCTGTGAGCCTCAGATAAAACTTTGTGCAGTTTTTGGGCTGAGTAGAGCTGGCTATCTGTCAGGCATTACGCAATTTCTAGGCTGAGCAGGTCACTGCCTCCCAGAATTGCACAATTTCTGGGTTGAGGCCCAATGCTGGATCAGATTGTGCAGTTTTCTGAAGGAGGACTGCTTGATTGTTCTACACAATTATGGAGCCCAACAGGCTACCTAGCTAATTTGCACAATTTATGGAGTGAAGGATGGTTTCCCTCCAAAATTTCACAATTTTCTGGGGAGTCTCTCAGCCAACAAATAGTCTAAGTCTAGAATTCCAGCTTGTGGGAGGGAGACAAACAAGCTAACATGCACAAGCCAACAGGCCATTGAAACTCAACTAAAGCCTAACTACTTGACAGTGCAAGACATGTTGCTAAGGATGGTTAGTAGGGAGGCTCCAAAACGAAGCTAAGGCAAAATTTTCGAGGGTGGTTGTAGCCGCTACAATAGTTCAATAAGTTCAATCAACTCTCCTAGGTTCAACACATCTAAAACACCAAATCCCTCTTATACCTAGAGTGATATCAACCATAATGGATATAATATCATGTAGAAATTCATGTGATTTATGACTTTTAATGTAAAATAAATTTTTTACCTCTTTATTAAAGGTTTCCTATATATTAACCTTATGAAATTTCCATCTTAAGGTATATTATGAAATGAAAATAAAACAACAACAACCAAAAACAATATTTCAACTCTTAACTACCCCAATCAATAAGGAAATCTAAGAGGGAAGATACCAACATGAGCCAGCAAGTTTATGGCCTCTAGGGATAACTTATCTTTCATATCATAAATCTAACTTATGATGATTGTAAAGACAACAAATTCTTCTTGAATATAAATGTTAATCATTTAGCAATTTAGCCTTAACTTATGTCAAATCAATAAGACATATAAACATTGGAAATTACAAAAACATGAATAAATAGATGGTTCAAAATCAAATATGTAATTTCACAAGTATTGGTCATATGAAAATTTCATTAATATGCATAAAGATGATGTTCATATACATACCATAGCCTTATCGCAAGGCTAGTAAAATTCTCTAATGCTCTAAAATCCTGGCTAGAGAAAAAAATTAAAATCGTAGAACATGTCAAGGATCTCCAACAAGTTATCTTCACACAAGCATGTCCTCCAAGGAAAGATATCTCTTATTCTTTTTCGCTTTAACTAATACAATATAGGGTCACCTAAAAACCCTAATTTCCAAATCTCCAATGGATGAAATGTAAATCCTAGTGTTTAATGTGCTTCAAGAAGCTCTAAGAAACCCTAGAAACTCAAAGAGAAGAGAGATAAAGTACAAAATAAGATCCAAGTGAGAGAGGAAGACAAGTTCACTCCCTCTAGCCACATATCTAACATGCGGTTAATAAGAATCAAAGAATGTGAAAATACTCTCCTTCCCCTATATATATTCATAGAGGCCAACAATACATACATGGGCCTATGGACATATAAGTGACCTACAAAGGCACTTGTGGACCAATACACTCCAAGATACACATGTCACAATCCAAGGCTATGCCATCCATAATCAAGGCTCCAAATGTAAGGGAATCCATGTGGTGTTTCTAATGCTCCTCCTGCAAGCCTCCAATGACTCCAACAAACCTATTAAGCCATGCACTCCATCTGGTTACTCCCCTACATGAACATTATCACAAGCCAAGCATCCCTAAATCAACTATGAGAATCCATGAAAATATCCAAGCTAATCCATGTTTTTTAGGGCATAACAATATCCTCCAAGGCGCCATATGATCCTCCTCCAAAGTAGGGAATTTTCCAAGAAATAAACCTCCTCCATGCATCCATCATGTAGAACATTAGTAAGTTATCAAAAATCTCCAACACCTTAAGGAAAAATTTCATGAAAGCACCTAAGGTCAAAGCCTTCTCCAATGTGGAAATCCATTATCAACCATCTCTAATGTTCAAATCTATCATAGACCATCAAGGGACTAATTGTACACCATATACAAAAAAATCTCATGAAGCTCTCCAAACATGGTGTAAACACTTTTATAATAACCCTAAAAGTCATCACAAGTGTTTCCCTAACTCATATTTTGAAGGGCCATCTTTCAAAATCCTTTAATAAACCAATGGGCCTCTTTGAAATAACATCTTTAGAAAGGATCTAATAGACAACCGAGACTCTTCAAAAGAACATATTCCGAAAGTATTTGATAGAACATTGGGACTTTTCAAAAGAATATTATTTTAAATGCCTTGATAAACCATTAGTCCTCTTCAAAATATCAAAGTATTTTAGTAAGATTCACTTGATGACAACGCAATTCGAGCCTCCTCAACAAATGATTCCCCTTTTTGAATAGTATTACTCAATGGAATATCCATAGATCCCTATAAAAGAATAATCGTGACCTCAAAAGTCTCATCCATTAGGATCCTTAAAAAGACCATATTTTCCATTGGGCCCTTTGAAATAGTAATCATGACCTTGAAGTTTGCATTCATTGGGATCCTCCAAAATATCATATTTAAAAAGGCCACAAAAGACCATTGGGCTTATTTGAAAGAACATTTTTTGGAAGTCACTAGTGTACTATATAGTCCCTTTGAAAGAACATCTTTCAAAAGGCCCTAATATACCATTGGGCCTCATAAAAAAATATATTTTTTGAAATCCATCAATATGCCATCAAGTCTCATTGAAATATTGAATCTCCTTCCAAAGAAATGAATCCAATGGGCCTCTTCCGAAGAAGACACCAATCTATCCATTTTAATGACTCTCTTCGAAGTCAAGTAAATTTGACTTGTCTAGAAACATTTCAAGCTAAGGTAAAACAACCAATTCAAAGGATCCATCTTCCAATACATGGGGCCCAACAACCCACAACAAATGAACCCTTCTAGATAAAAACATGTTAAAATTGGAAATTAGGGCCAAATTCCATGTTGGACAACTCATTTGATGGAGATGATGATTGCATTGAATTCCTTTTTTTGAGAGGAACAAAATAGAACTAAAGGTCATCAAACTTGGACAAGAAGAAATATGTTTTTGAACTTATGCCCAAACATGTGCAAGTTGTCAAGGTCGGCCACATAATCATGTAGGCTCATGAAGCCTAATGGACATGTCTCTTGAGCCCCAACGACTTGTATAAATCTAAGAGACCTCAAACCTCATTTGGAACCATATCATCACACACAAGCTTCTCTCTCCTTCTCTGATTGGTTTGTGTAGCTTGTTGGCAAGTTATTTTCTCTCACATGTGTGGCAAGAAAAAGGAGACATTTCAAGTTAGATTACAAGGCCAAATTTCAGGAACAATTGCAGGTTTATCTAGCGTTGACTAGGGCCATATTGACCTCCTTTGACTGTGGATTTCATGTCAAAATTTTGACTTTGGAGAGCTCCTTTTGCTAGCACAAAAACTGAGATATTATGGTCACATTGACTGAGGATGACAGTAGGGTTGGCTGCAAACTTCATGTGCAGAATATGACCAAGTTTGACCGTTTATTTAGTGATTGTTTTGGGTTGACTTTGACCACTTTATAAGGTCAAGTTTTACTAACTTTGATCGAGCTCCAAAGAGGATTGTTTGTTGTTGTGTTGACCATCATTGACTTTCTAGTTAGGGCAGATTTTGACTATTGTTGATTGCACATTTGAAAGGGATTTTTTGACTTTGATTTGGCAAGTGAATTTTGAATTTTGTACACACATTCTCTCTACTAAACATTTTCTATAATAATAAGAATAATTGATCAAAGGGCTTTCCCCATCTTGGGGTTTTTTCCCTGACATCCGCCAAATTTGGTGTCCTCTTGTCTTGGCTTATATTTTTCATTTATGTTTGATGTTCTTTCATCAGTTATTGTCATATGATAATTGTTAATGTGATTGCAAATGGATTAATGGAATTAATAATGAGCTAATGGATTAATGAAGTAACAGACTTAAGCAAAGAGCGTGTTAACTCAAAAATTAATCTTGACTCTGGTTAGGGCATTAGAGTTGCCTCATTTCTTGCGTTATCTTTTTAAGAATACACAACCTCACTCTAGCTACATACTTGGTGTTTCATCCCTCCAAAATAATTATTGCAACCCTTCAAACAAGGTACCACAGTGGCTCAGCCCTATCTCCAAAGTCACAAAATATTTCGATCTTCAAAATAGAATATCCTTCCACAAACAAATGCATAGAAGTGTCTCCAAATTCAGCCAAAAATAAAAGAATTAGGCTTCCAAAATGAGAACATAATTGCTAATACGAACTCCTTAATTAGGTTTTTAGCCTAGTCATTGTGACTATGCCAAAATTTTGATAATGCCACAAGGAGCTCGGCCCTGGGTATGGCTCTGACTTTTGATGTGATGAAGCCTTGATTTCATGGAGACTTGTCAACAATATTCTTAGTGATTTCATCTCTCTTATTTGGATTAAATAAATTTACATGTGTAAGTGTTGTATGATAAATATTCATATTAAAGATGAGGGGCAGATTGATGAAGGCTTGATGCCTAACTAAAGTAAGACTCCAGAGGGAGCTACAAAACCCTTGGAATAAGTCTTGTGTTTAAACTGGATTAGTTATATCTGCAAAGTTGCATGGAATTTATATGACTATGATTCAATTAACTAAAAGAACAACTTTGGCAGGTTATAGATAGGTCGATGATTATGTTTGGGCAAGGTCACTTTCCCTATATTAAGAGGGATCTATGGTTGAGATATTTCGATTGGATTGTAAATATACAACTATTGATGATGTCTTCTTAATATATGATGACCCTCTCATTTATCAATGTAATATGAAGTTGATTTTTAAAGTCAAGATGGAAGACCTAGCCTTGATGCACTATTTTCTGCACTTAAAGGTCTGATGAGATGGAGAAGCTATTGGTTTGGATATATATATCTTATGGGATCCCTGGTGTTCTTGATAAACACCTATCATATGCCTCTCTATAAAGACTCTAAGTCGATCTATGGATGAGCCTCATATATTGGATAGTTGCTTGTTGAGATATCTCTATGATTTTATTATCTATGGTCGAAGATACATTGTCGGAATCTAAGATTCCATGGATATTCTGATGCTCGCTCGGTTGGCAGTGTGATGGGTGGAAAGAGCACATCTACTGCTATAATTTTTTATTATGTTGCTCAGGAAGCACTATTAAGGCTGAATGTATAAAGCAACATGCACGACTTATTATTATGAAGCTAGTTGGTTCAGGAAGCTCTTCAGTGAGCCATTTGAGCTCGTGCTGGAAATCACCATTGTATATTGTAGAGTAGGATTCACTTTTTAGAGAATCTTATGTTCCATAACTACTCCAATCATATTGGCATTAGGTACCACTTTATTTGGGATATGGTACAGCGGGGATAAATAAAGCTCCAACATTACAGGATGGATGTATAGGTTACCAATATCCTCTCAAAGCCTCTTAGTAATTCAAGTTTATCCTTCCTAAAAAAAGGGCTAGAGCCTGTTGAGGGCCCTGAAATCGGGTCAACAACAAGGGGGATACCCACCCGGTCGGGAACCTGGTTGGCGGCTCCGTGCCTGTTTGGTGTAGCGGGTCCGACTGGGGATAACGGGACCAGCTTCCCGTTCTAAAGGGGGTGTGTGTGTGTAGAGTTCGGTGATGTGTGTGTGTGTAAGATTAGATAATGAAAATATGGAATTATTTCTAAACTAATCTAGTTCTAAACTCTGAGACTAAACTTTATACTACTTTAATCTATCAAGAACAACACATCTAATCTACGCTAACCCGGGATAGAACTTTTTCCATTATGCGATCTAGAAAGATTTCACACAATAACTGGTAATGAAGATTATTCAGATATTATGAGAATATAAATCAATTAAGATGAACCATCCTGCATAAGAAGTTAAACAAAACGGTTGTGAACAACATATCGCATAATCAGTTATTCATGTATTAAGCATAAATCAATGACTCCACCGTACAGAAGTGCCAAATGGTAGTCCACTCATTCATACGTTAACATATAAACAACATCAGCTGTATATTACTCTAAGAATGCAAGCAGAAACTCGTCAAGAGATAAAAGTACCATTTATGACTGACTTTATACTCACAGACCTGAAGCAATAATGATCTATTTCTGCTTACTTCTAATGCCTACTAAGAGTACAGAAGTGCAACATCAGTAGCAGGTATTAAAATGCAAACATAAATAAATCTTGATCCGTCCATTCATCAAAAACCCCCTCCGAGGGTGCAGAAGTGCATGTTCTGAGGACAAGTTTTTTGACAAATTTCCGGACCCTTCTCCAATGCAACGAGAAGGGTTAAATACTACTAACCGGCTAATTTTAATTACACAAATTTAGGGAACGGCTTCAAATGACCGCCCTTTCACTAAAACAAATTTATTTCTAAAAACTGAATCTAATTTCTAACCATTTTTGTATCTGCTCCTTAATGCTGTAAGCGATGCACTGTTCGCCGTGAAAGAGTCGGCTGCTTGTCTTTCCTTTTGTTCAAGCTTGAAAATTAGAAATAACAAGAGCTGGCACCTCTTCCTGACAAACTAGAAGATATTTTTGAAAGTGTTCTTCTGGAGGAGTGTCTTCACGGCGTGTATACTTAGTACAACTCAGATTTCTTTCAAACTGATTGTGTTGTTGCTATTTCGGTTTCCGGCCGTGCGAATGACTCAATGAGCTGGGGATTTTGTTGCCTGAACGATTTTCTCAATTGAAACTTGTTTCTATTCTTTGTTCCAGGCTTTTCTAAGACGTCTTTCCCCTTAAGCGTTTTTCTTTTTGCTTTACCCAATTTGGGACTCAGGATCTTTCATAAACGCTTTGCTTTTGTGCGCCTTTGAATCTGAGTCCTAGATAGCCTATTTCCATCAGCATTTGTTTAGTGATACTCTGGGATCCGCGGTCCTGCTGTATGCGGTATCCATCTGCGACGTCATCTCCTCTCTGTTCTTCTAGTTCTGGCGCTTTTCCTTGGATGTTTCCTGCATATAGATTTATATCAGTTGCTGACTTATAGTTCACGTAAATGAAAAGAGATAGAAGAAAAGATTGACATGAAAGCAATTAAGTTCTAATGAATGCATAATCATGTCACCCGCAACATAATCATCTTTGGATACACAGGCGTACAATCATTAATTTCCCGTAAGGTGTGCGCCTAACTTTAGGCTCCCAGATCATGCCGAGGAATGCCTGCGACGATTGGCTTCTGCGATTTGCATCGCAGCATCGAAGATTGCGAGGTAAATAGGTGGCATCGCAGCGATTGATAGTCTCATTTGTCGCACACCATAGATCGCAGGTCGCAGCTTTGCATGGTCGCAGATCGCATATCGCAATATCGCAAGGTCGCAAGGTTTTTCGCTTTGTCACTTTGTGCTGCTTATGCGACATTGCGATGTGCGACGTCGCATATCGGCCGTCGGCTGTTCTTTAGGTTTTCCCCTTTTGAGCGCCTTTAATGCACGCGATGCGATGAGTTCTCGCGTCGCTCTTCCTTGGTGTGTTTATGCGCTTTGGGAAAGCGCTCCTTTTTCCTTTGCGACGCGATATAGCTCTTAGGGAGTTGATACAAAAGATTTTTCAAACAAAAATATTTTTTGGATTTTTTGGTTAAGGGTCCCCCTTTGCTTGATGTTATTACTAATATCAAACAAAGAGGGGGGTTGTTGGTGACCACAACAATGGCGATTCACTGTGAAGAACCAGTTATCTCTGCATTTCTATTGACCGTTCACTTCCGAAACAGCAAAATTTTTTATATGTCTAAATTTTGTTATGGACAGATAGAGTAGATTGCCCCTCACTTTGTCAACGATATTTTGTCTCAACCTTTTTTATATCTCAATTTCTTGCTTCCTCAGGTTTCTTCTTGCATTTGCATCAGACATTACTTGGTCTTGATAAAAGATAAAATAAGGTTTTCTCTGCGTACTGGCTTAAAAGTATGCTCATTTGTCGTAGGGAGAGCCTCTGCTGCCCGCAAGTGTCCATAGCCTCGACAGGGTTACCATGTTATCCAGCAATGATCCTTTTTCCTGCTTGAGGTTACTCGCAACATTCCAGAGAAAAATCCTTTTTAAGACACTTTTCCTTTTTTAATTCTCTAAAGAACAATGTCTTGGTTTGGTGGCCAAATTATGACACAGTCATTCACCTGATTTACACTTGTGCTGAACAAGCCGGCTCGTGATGAGACCTCTTGCCTTTTGATTGCAACAATCTTAAGTCGTTGCCCTGTTTTGATAGACAGTATTGGCAAAGTCAGCAAGTTATAATATCTGTGATCATGATAAGCCGGCTCGTGATGAGACCTCTTATTCTTTGAGATATAGTGTTTTGCTTGGATTGTTTCTCTGGATGCTGTAGTTTCCTTTTAGCAGGGAGGAAGTCATTGTTTTTCCTTAAGAAAGCTCTGGACGACAATAATAGAGTTTTTGAAAACAACAACTTTGCAGAGAATGCTTATTTTATTATTGATGATACCTTTCATGGTGGTGATACAAAACAATTCTTTTACCAGAGGTTGCTTTTGTCAAAGAAAATTTTTTTTAGAGGTCGAAATGAGTATCGTAATCAAAGTGAAGTTAACTCTATTTGTCAATAATAAAATTCAGCTTTTCAAAAAAAAAATTGCTATTTGTACAAGCGAAATCAAAATCTGATAGAGAATTGGCGTGCTCTTTCATGAATCCTTTTTAAATGATCATCTACAACGGGTTTTATTCATAAAAGAGAAAAACAAAACAAAATAAAAACTAAAAACTAAATCTATCCTACAAAAATTAGAAGATTTCTCTTCTATGGAAAATATAATTTAAGAATCAGTCCATTGACAGGTAAAGAATCTCTCCTTCCTGCCAGATCCTGCAACACGAATGTAGATGGGCCTACGACTTCTACAATCTGAAAAGGGCCAAGCCACAGCTTCTGAAATTTCGTATGTTTGCCCTTTTCTTCATGATCCTTATCCCATTTCAAAACTAAATCACCCATCTGAAAGTTTTTTCTGGTTATGATGCTTGAGTCAAAAGAAGATTTTATTAGCGCTTGGTGATGAGCATGGGTTTTCCTAGCTTGTTCTCTTTGTTCTTCTAGTTTGATTATTTCCATTTGTCTTAATTGTAAAGAGGAAGTAGATACTTCATCGATATATTGCACTAAAGACAAAGAGGGAATGACTAGGTGAGTTGGAAGAACCACTTCTCTCCCATAAACTAAATTAAAGGGAGAAGTGCCGATTGAAGCTTTCTTTGTGATTCTATCAGCCCATAAAGCATTTACCAGCGCTTTGTGCCAATTCCTTTGGTTTTGGTCGACTGTTCTTTTGATAATTCTAATTAGGTTCTTGTTTGTTGATTCAGCCAATCCATTACCTTGCGGATAGTAGTTGGCAGAATATTTCAGTTTGAACCCTCTTTTAAGCGCAAACTCGGTCATAGTATTTTCAGAAAAATATGAAGCGTTATCAAACAGTAATGCTGTTGGCAATCCAAACCTAGTGATGATAAATTGATCTATGAATTCAATAATATTTTTAGAATGAACTGTCTTGAGAGGAACTGCTTCTACCCATTTGGTAAAATAATCAGTTGCTGTAAGGATATACTTATGCTGCTTAGAAGAGTGAGGAACGATCTCACCTATTATGTCCAAGCCCCATTGACTGAATGGTTGGTCGATGATGACTGGTTGTAGCGGCATGGACGGTTTCCTTTGTTTTCCTGCAGCAGTCTGGCAGACTTGGCATTTCCTCACGTGATTGTATGAGTCTTTGAACAGCGTGGGCCAATAATATCCTGCACGCAAGATTTTATGTGCAGTCGCATCTCCGGCATAGTGTCCGCCCGCTGGTCCATCATGGAGTTCCTGCAAAACCTTTTCGGCTTCAGTTTTCTCAAGACACCTAAGAAGCACAGAAATGTAATTCCTTTTAAACAAGACATCATTTATGAGCTGGTATTGTTTAGCTTTTAATCTCAGAGCTCTTTTCTTGGTATGATCCAGACGTGATGGAGCATACCCGTTCTCAAGAAAATAAATGGTGTCAGCATATGATGATTCTGCATCGTTTAGGCTTACCTCGTACGCTTGTACCTCTTCAGATGAGTTCTTGGGATTTGCGATGCTCCGGCTAACATCTTGCAGAAGCCTTGACCTCTTATGATGTTTGCTGGTTTGATCTCAAGATCATATTCTTGTAAAGCGGTAATCCAATTAGCTCTCTTTTCACCCACGTCTTTCTGCACTAATAGGTTTCTTACCGCCGGAAACGGTACTACGACTTTAGTGTGGGCTTTAAGCAAGAAAGGTCTGAAATATTTGATTGCTTTGAAAACAGAGTATGCTTGTTTCTCTACGTCTGAGTAATTAATTTCAGCACCTTGTAAGTTCGAGCTAAAGAATGCGATTGGAGCCTCCGCTTTCTCTTGATTTGCTTGGGTCAAAATCGCGGCATAGGATTTCTCTGAGGCAAAAGTGTATAAGGTAAAAGATTCTGAAAAATTTGGGGTGGCCAAAGATGGAGCATTGATGATAGCTTGTTTGATTAAGTTGAACGCTTCGTGCTCATCTAGACCCCATTTGAAATTTGAATTCTTTTTTATCATATTTTGTAAGGGAGAAATAATACGTGAAAAATCCGGGACAAATCTTTTGACAAAATTGATCTGTCCAAGGAAGGATTGCATGGCTTTCTTGTTATGAGGTATGGATATTTCGGAAATTTCCTTGATTCTTTCGGGTTCTATGTGAATACCAGATTTCAACACTATGAATCCGAGCAATTTCCCTTCGCTTAATGCAAAGAAAGATTTCTTTGGGTTGAGCGAAATCCCATACCTCAAGCATCTTTGAAAGATTTGCTTTAAATATTTGAGATGGTTGTTTCGTTGTTTGGAGTACACTGTTATATCATCCAGGTAAATCACTACTGATTTATTGACTAACCCTTTAAACGCGATGTCCATGGCTCTTTGGAAGGTAGCTCCGGCATTGATCAGCCCAAATGGCATCTTCCGATATGCATAAGTGCCCCATTTGGTTCGGAACGTAGTTTTTAACTGATCATCGGGATGCACTAGAACTTGATTGTATCCTGAAAATCCATCCAGGAATGACATTAATTCTGAGCCTGCTACTGCCTGTAATATTTGCTCCATAGGTGGGAGGGGAAAGTTATCTTTCTGACAAGCTTTGTTGAGATTTCGGAAATCGATACAGATCCTAATGTCTCCGTTTTTCTTCCTAACGGGCACCATATTGGATACCCATTTAGAATGCCTTACGGGGAAAATTATTCTGGCTCTCAACAACTTATTAAGCTCAGTTTTTATCTGATTTTCTAGGTTAGGGTGTATTTTTCTGAGCTTCTGCTGGACAGGTTTTTCATTGTCAATCATAGGGATAACATGTTGAATGATAGAAGTGTTGTATGTTTTTAGCTCATCGTAATTCCAGGCAAAAACGTTTTTGTATTGTCTCAGAAGACGGATATATGTTGATTTCTTTTCAGGGGCTAGGCCGTGACCTAGGTTAACGTTTTGTGGCTTCTGATCGGTCCCTAGGTTTACTAATTCATAGTTCAGGGTAGAACTGCAAAGTTTAACATTGGCGGACCTTTTAAACCGACTTTTCAAATCATATAAATCTTCTAACTTGACCACCGATTTCGGTATAGCATTGTCGGAGCCATTTTGTTATATTTGATGATCATGATGGTCTTCGTCAATTATCTGATTTGAGTAGGATCCTTCAGAAGTAAGGAAATTTACGATGTCAGGATCGTCGTTGAACACTCTCCAATTGGTGATATTGTCAGGGATGGATGGTCTAAAGATTAATTCTATTGAAAACCTATCAGGACTAAAATCTTCAGAAGGGATAAGTCTAGAGGCTACGTTAGCTAACAGGTCTGCGCTCGTGTTTTGAATTCTTGGAATTGACGAGATGTTGAATGCTACGAAATGTGCAGTGAGATCTTGAACTAATGATTGATAATGCTTTAAATGACTTGACAGGCAATGTATGGTGTTACGTACCTGTTTTACGACGATCTCCGAATCTCCAAAGACTTGAAGATACTTAACGTTCAATCCGATTGCTTTGTATAGGCCTTGAACCAAGGCTTCGTACTCCGTTGTGTTGTTCGTGCAATCGAACTCAAGTCTGCATGTGAGCATAGTCTTATTCCCGTCTGGGTTAATCAGAACGCATCCTGCTCCTGCCCCCTCATTGGATTTTGATCCGTCAAAATATAATTTCCAAAATAAAGATGTATTTACAGAATTATCTAAAAAACTAAAACATTTTGAGTCATCAGTTTGGGAGAAATTTTCAACTTGGGATAAAACTGAATTCTCTAAGTATGGTGAAATATGAGCATTGAAATTACCTAGGAAAGAATCTATCGCGTAATTGCCTACAATGCTGCTATTGTACGTTATGGCCTCATTTTCTCCTTCCAGTTCTGTCACTATGTATTTTTGGTGCAATTCTCGTTCAACCTTTATCTGATTTGGTTTACCATTGTATGGTAACCACATGTGCGACCAATCGGTTGAAAAATATCCGTGGAGTTTTTCCGACCAATCCCTGCTAAGAATCAAACCATAGAATTCAGGGATATCAGCTACTAGAATGTCGATAACCTGACACACTTTTGGGTTAGACGACAATCTTATGGTCACCTGATTGAGTTCACCAATCACTTCGACTTGGGATCGATCAAGTTGAACTATACGTACTGCGGATTTTTGAGGTTGCACATTCAATTTAGCACATATTGACCTGGGTAAAATGTTCGTTGAAGCACCAGAATCGACCAAGCAATTGTGCACGTTTTTGTTGAAGATTTCATATGTGAGAAGAAAAGGAGGAGTATGAGATCTTGATCTTCCTCCAATCAAGGCGATGTCATTTGGATCAATTTTATTGATCGTGTTGGTTGGAGGCCTTCCCAGATTGTGGGAAGCTACAGCTGTAGGTAAAGATGTAGTAGGCACAACATGTAATTCTTTCATCATTATTTCCTGCTGGTGTTTCAATTTACTCAATTCATACAGAGTGATATTAGCCCTAGTCTTCTTCATGTCATCAATGATGTTATACTCCATTTCATCCGACACTATTAGTGTTCTTGATGGAGGCGTTTGATCAGATTGGACTGGGCTAATCTGGGTCGCTTTAGCAGTTGTCCTTTTTGTTGCGACCTTTTCTTTTGTTGCAGGGCTTGTGCCCTTTTGTTTTGGGGTAGTTGGGGGAGGATCAAGTTGATTTTTGCTTCTCGTGCTAACAGGAAATGCTTCTTGATCCTCTTCTCATGGGAGGATGAAGTCCCACATTCCTTGTAGTTCTACGACCTCTTCCTCGTTGGTCTGCCCTTCAGTGGTATTCTCTTCTTCTTCGTCTTCTTCAGATTCAACGTTTGAGACAACACTAGGTGGTCTTACCTCCATGGGAGGATTTATTTTAAAAGTCCTAAAGGGCTTTTTCGAAGAAGTCTCTGCTACTTGTTTCTTAATATCAATCATCTCGTTGACATGGCTTTCAACACTTTTTGTAATCCTTCCAAATCGAAAGGATCTTTCGTTTGCTTCTTCTTGGTGTCTTCTTTGAAAGAGATCTTCTTAGATTTGCGTTCTTCTATAGCGGATCTCTTTTCTAGGGCTACCACGCGTTTTTCCACTGCTAACTCTTCTGTCAAGTTGTCAACTAAGGTGGTCTTGTTTGCCCTATCTACGAAGATAGCCAAGTTTGGAGGTAAAGCCGTGATGTACCATTCACATCTTACCTCCTCGCTGGGTTGTGAGGCAGCGGGGATTTTGTTGAGGATCTTATTGAACCTTAAGTTAAAATCTTTAATGGGTTCTCTAGCCTCAGCCTTAAGATTAGATAGGTCATTGATCAATGTCGCCGTGGATCTGTCATCACCAAACTTGGTGAGGAACTGACTTTGAAAAATGTCCCAGCTTGTGATGGATCCGGAAGGTAACGAAAAGTACCATGACCCGGCTGTTCCTTGCATTGTATAAGGGAAAAGCCGGAAAACAGCGTCTTCGTTAGTGACTCCGTTAAGATTAACAGAAAGCATGAAATTATTGATATGTTCCTCGGCTAGCATTCCTACTTCCGGATTGAATTTAGGCAGCCATTTCTCAGGATGGGCTGGTATAGGGCTCAGGGGTGGAGGCATTAAAACCGCCCCAGGATTGTTCCATGGAGACTGACCATCGTTGAGCTGCTAGTTAATGGAAGTGCAGGAGATGATCTCTGATGCTGAGAAGATGAAGATATTAAGATCTTTGATGTTTGAAGAGGAAGGTTTGTAGAAGATGGGTGAGTGAGTTGGAATGAAAGAGTGGGTGGTTGACTTCGCGGTGAGGGAGTTGATATGGACGAAGTGGATGAAGGAGTCTGACTGTCAGACTCTGGTGATGTTTTCCTTGCTCTTTTCCTGGTGGGGAGAGGGAGTTCACTTGGTTGTATGCCAAATTTTTCACTCTTTGATCTGGTAAGGGGATGAGCAGGGTTGTACTGCGAAGTCACACTGCTTTTAGATTTATCAGACTTCTGGTTAAAAATAGAGAATCCCTGGAGTTTACGAATCAAAGTTCGAATTTCAGGGGGATCAATGATAGATTGGTCTGATATGTTCGAATATGTAGCAGTGGTAGGTACTCGAGCGACTTCAAATTCCGGGTTTAACCGTGTTGGAGAAGTCGAGGGAGTTGATGGGGGCGTATTACTCTCAGAATGGTATTTTGATATTTCTTTAGGTGCCATTCATAGTTCGTGCCCTCCTTCTAGCGCCAAATATGTTGAGGGCCCTGAAATCGGGTCAACAACAAGGGGGATACCCACCCGGTCGGGAACCTGGTTGGCGGCTCGGTGCCCGTTTGGTGTAGCGGGTCCGACTGGGGATAACGGGACCAGCTTCCCGTTCTAAAGGGGGTGTGTGTGTGTAGAGTTCGGTGATGTGTGTGTGTGTAAGATTAGATAATGAAAATATGGAATTATTTCTAAACTAATCTAGTTCTAAACTCTGAGACTAAACTTTATACTACTTTAATCTATCAAGAACAACACATCTAATCTACGCTAACTCGGGATATAACTTTTTCCATTATGCGATCTAGAAAGATTTCACACAATAACTGGTAATGAAGATTATTCAGATATTATGAGAATATAAATCAATTAAGATGAACCATCCTGCATAAGAAGTTAAACAAAACGGTTGTGAACAGCATATCGCATAATCAGTTATTCATGTATTAAGCATAAATCAATGACTCCACCGTACAGAAGTGCCAAATGGTAGTCCACTCATTCATACGTTAACATATAAACAACATCAGCTGTATATTACTCTAAGAATGCAAGCAGAAACTCGTCAAGAGATAAAAGTACCATTTATGACTGACTATATACTCACAGACCTGAAGCAATAATGATCTATTTCTGCTTACTTCTAATGCCTACTAAGAGTACAGAAGTGCAACATCAGTAGCAGGTATTAAAATGCAAACATAAATAAATCTTGATCTGTCCATTCATCAAAAACCCCCTCCGAGGGTGCAGAAGTGCATGTTCTGAGGACAAGTTTTTTGACAAATTTCCGGACCCTTCTCCAATGCAACGAGAAGGGTTAAATACTACTAACCGGCTAATTTTAATTACACAAATTTAGGGAACGGTTTCAAATGACCGCCCTTTCACTAAAACAAATTTATTTCTAAAAACTGAATCTAATTTCTAACCATTTCTGTATCTGCTCCTTAGTGCTGTAAGCGATGCGCTGTTCGCCGTGAAAGAGTCGGCTGCTTGTCCTTTCCTTTTGTTCAAGCTTGAAAATTAGAAATAACAAGAGCTGGCACCTCTTCCTGACAAACTAGAAGATATTTTTGAAAGTGTTCTTCTGGAGGAGTGTCTTCATGGCGTGTATACTTAGTACAACTCAGATTTCTTTCAAACTGATTGTGTTGTTGCTATTTCGGTTTCCGGCCGTGCGAATGACTCAATGAGCTGGGGATTTTGTTGCCTGAACGATTTTCTCAATTGAAACTTGTTTCTATTCTTTGTTCCAGGATTTTCTAAGACGTCTTTCCCCTTAAGCGTTTTTCTTTTTGCTTTACCCAATTTGGGACTCAGGATCTTTCATAAACGCTTTGCTTTTGTGCGCCTTTGACTCTGAGTCCTAGATAGCCTATTTCCATCAGCATTTGTTGAGTGATACTCTGGGATCCGCGGTCCTGCTGTATGCGGTATCCATCTGCGACGTCATCTCCTCTCTGTTCTTCTAGTTCTGGCGCTTTTCCTTGGATGTTTCCTGCATATAGATTTATATCAGTTGCTGACTTATAGTTCACGTAAATGAAAAGAGACAGAAGAAAAGATTGACATGAAAGCAATTAAGTTCTAATGAATGCATAATCATGTCACCCATTATGACTTGACTCTTCGAAAAACGCAACATAATCATCTTTGGATACACAGGCGTACAATCATTAATTTCCCGTAAGGTGCGCGCCTAACTTTAGGCTCCCAGATCATGCCGAGGAATGCCTGCGACGATTGGCTTCTGCGATTTGCATCGCAGCATCGAAGATTGCGAGGTAAATAGGTGGCATCGCAACGATTGATAGTCTCATTTGTCGCACACCATAGATCGCAAGTCGCAGCTTTGCATGGTCGCAGATCGCATATTGCAATATCGCAAGGTCGCAAGGTTTTTCCCTTTGTCACTTTGTGCTGCTTATGCGACATTGCGATGTGCGACGTCGCATATCGGCCGTCGGCTGTTCTTTAGGTTTTCCCCTTTTGAGCGCCTTTAATGCACGCGATGCGATGAGTTCTCGCGTCGCTCTTCCTTGGTGTGTTTATGCGCTTTGGGAAAGCGCTCCTTTTTCCTTTGCGACGCGATATAGCTCTTAGGGAGTTGATACAAAAGATTTTTCAAACAAAAATATTTTTTGGATTTTTTGGTTAAGGGTCCCCCTTTGCTTGATGTTATTACTAATATCAAACAAAGAGGGGGGGTTGTTGGTGACCATAACAGAGCCATGGAAAGACCCTACTATGAGGGTCTCAGTTGAACATTAAGCTCTGGGAGCTCCTAGGGGTGCTTCTTGGAGCTATGTGTGACCATAGGGTGAGTGGTTCACCTTGCCCTATAGGTACATTGTGTATAGGGTGAGTGGTTCACCTTCCCCTGCAATGCTCCATGATGATATATTTATAGGATGATTGGTTCACCTTCTCCTATGGCATATAAGCAAGATGAGTGGTTCACCTTCTCTTGTGAATACCCCAGTGAGAGACGCATATAGGCATCTGTCGATTGTCACATGCGGACATGTTGGTGGGACGTGGTTCAATCTTTCCCCACATGTAGGATTGTCATTCCCTACGATCAATGGTTGACATGTCGGTGGGACGTGGTTCTTCCTTTCCCCACTGTAGGATCCATCCTATGATTGTTGGTTGGCATGCATGTAGGACGTGGTTCATCATTTCACTACTCTTGGTGGTTTGCATGCATGTAGGACATGGCTTATCCTTTCCCTACAATGGTTGTGGCATGTGACTATAGAATGTGGTTTATCCTTCCCTATGTGTGATTGTGAGTAGGATGTGATTTATTATTTCCTTGTTATTGCCCTAGTATCATCCTGCCCATGTAGTCTAGGACACATGGGAAGTACCTCTCATCTGGCCAATGAGTTAGGAAAGTGGTTTGGGACCATAATGCTATCAATGGACGCAACGTGTACTGTCATACTCCCTATGTATAGGATGCATGATGTTCAACAAACTTGATTTGGGATGGGAAGGTCTTGTGACTCACACTTGATCAATTATTCTTCATTATTACATCAATGTTCAATAGAGTAGAGATGAGATGAAAATATGGTGTATGATGATAGGATGGCATGATGATGGATGGATTGGTATGTGGAGTTCTCCCTAGTTGAGGGGGAGTGTTAAAATTGGAAACTAGGGCCAAATTCCACTGGAGATGATGATTGCACTAAATTCTTCTTTTCAAGAGGACCAAAATCGACCTAAAGATCATCAAATTTGAACAAGAAGAAATATGGTTTGAATTTATGCCCACACATGTGCAAATTTTCAAGGTAAACCACATCATCATGTAGGCTCATGAAGCCCAATGGACGTGTCTCTTGAGCCCCAACGACTTGTATACATATAAGAGATCTCAAACCACATTTGGCATCATATTTTTCGACACAATCTTCTCTTTCCTTCTCTGATTGGTTCATACAACTTATTGGGCAGTGGTTTTCTCCCACATGTGTGGAAAGAAGAAGGACAAATTTCAAGTTAGATTACAAGGCCTAATTTCAGGAATAGTTGCAGGTTTGACCAATGTTGACCAAGGCCATATTGACCTCATGTGAATGTGATTTTCATGTCAAAATTTCGATTTTGGAGAGCTTCTTCTGCTGGCACAAAAATTGAGATATTATAGGCACATTGACCGAGGATAACCGCAGAGTTGACCAAAAACTTCATGTGCAGAATATGACCAAGTTTGACCATTAATTTAGTGACTATTGTGTGCTAACTTTGACCACGTCAGAAAGTTGAGTTTGACTGCCTTTGACCGAGCTCCAAAGAGGATTGTTTGTTGCTGCGTTGACCATCATTGATTTTCTGGTTAGGGAAGATTTTGACTATTGTTGATTGCATATTTGACAGTTTTGTTTTGACTGTGATTTGGAAAGTCAATTTTGAATTGTGTACACTCTCTCTATTCGTTGAACATTTGATATAATAATAAGAAGAATTGATCAAAGAGTTTTCCCCATCTTGGGGTTTTTCCTTGGGATCTGCCAAATTAGGTGTCCTCTTGTCTTGGCTTGTCTTCTGCATTTATGTTTGATGTTATTTCATCAGTTATTTTCATATGATAATGGTTAATGTGATTGTTAATCGATTAATGGAATTAATAATGGACTAATGGATTAATGAAGTAATTGATCTAAGCAAAGAACATGTTAACCCAAAAATTAACAAAACAACAAAGGCCAAATATACCACTATTGGAAGGGTATCATTTTGAATTCATTAAAAGTCCTACTAAATCGTAGGCTTTGATTATATCCTACTCAATTCCAACTTGGAATTTCACCCATGCAATTTATGAGGGTGTTTTAAACTAAACATGACTAGAACTAGTTGAGTTTGGTTGCACACATACTATGCTATTGAAATCATAATATAACTTGAATGTAAAATGTAATTCTAGCCATATAAACTCTAATGCAACCCAAATTATAAAGGCATGCAACTTAACAAAGTGAAAATCAAGCACTTACCACCATACATTCATGAACCACATCACTAAATTCATACATAATCATGACACAATCTTAAGAATATAATTTTAGTAAGAATTTCATAGAAAATATGTATAGCATAGATGAAACGCTTATCTTTTGAACAATCCAGTCTAAGGAAATCAGTGGTTAGTAAGAAATATTTCACTCAACACAAGAAAATATATATGGAATCCAACCCTAAGTTGGGCTATGAGGCCACCAAGGTGAAGGAAATAGACTAGGGACTCTTCAATCACTCACCTAACCCAATTTCCCTCGGGCTCAACCAAGTTAATTAACACAGAACTATCTAAGAAACCTTCAAACAAACCAACCAAGGTACTGTCAAGGGGTTTATTGCACACCATGTACCCCAAATCTTATCAAGACCTCCAAACATGGTGTAAACACCTCTAAAATAACCCTAAAATCCATCATAATGATTTCCCTAATGCATCCTACAAAGGGTCATATTTCAAAAGCCTCTGATAAACCATTGGAATTTATTTGAAACACCACCTTTAGAAAGGATTTGATAGACCATTGAGACTCTTCAAAAGAACATATTTTGAATGGCTTTGATGGAACATTATTCTTTTCAAATGAACATCTTTTAAAATGCCTTGATAAAACATTAGTCATGTTTAAAAGATCAAATTCCCTTCAAAAGATTCACTTGATGGAAAGTCAATTGAGCCTCCTCAATGTCATTTACATTTTTGAATAGTTTTACCCAATGGAAAATCCATCGAAACCTTCAAAATATAAACTATAACCTTGAAGGTTGCGTCCATTAGGATCCTTCAAAAGTTTAAATTTTCCATTCGACCCCTTGAAATAACAACCATGATCCTAAAGCTTGCATCAATTTGCCTCCTTCAAAAGATCATATTTCTAAAGGATACAAAATACCATTGGACCTACTTAAAAGAATTTTTTTGAAAGGCCCTAATATACCATCTAGCCTCTTTGAAAGAACATCTTTTCAAAGGCCCTAATATACCATTAAGCCTCATCAAAAGAACATATTTCAAAAGGCATCAATACACCATAAGGCCCCTTTGAAATATTGAATCTCCTTACGAAATAAATGAATCCATCATGCTTCTTCTAAAGAAGACACCAATTTGACAATTATTAAGGATTATCTTGAAATCAATGAAAATTTTACCTATCTAGAAACATTTCAAACAAAGGAAAAACAACGAATTCAAAGGATCCATCTTCAAATAAATGGGGTCCACCAACCTTCTACAAAGTAACTTGTTATTGATAAAGAAAACAAAGGCCAAATAGACCACCATTCAAAGCTATCATTTTGACTTCAAGAAAAGGCATATTAGGTCGTAGCCTTTGATTAGCTCTTATTCAATGCCAAGTTAGAATTTTATGCATTCCAATCTATAATGATGCTTCAAAATAAAACATGGCTAACACCACTTGAGTTTAAATGAAAACATATTATGGTATTGAAATCACCATACAACTTGAGTGCAAAATGTAATTCTAGACATGTAAATTCAAAGGCAACCCAAATTACAAAGGCATGCAAACTAACAAAGTGAAAGTCAAGAATTTACCACCATAAATTCATGAAACCCATTGTTAGATTCATACATAATCAGTATGCAATCTTAAAAATAGAAATTTATTATAACTTTCATAACAAATATGTATTGAAGAGATGGAACATTTATCTTCTGAATAAGCTATTCCAAGGAAACTAGTGGCTAGCAAGCAATCTTCCACTCAACCATAGGTGATTCTCTATAGAAGACACCCCCATGTTTGGCTATGAGGCCACCAAGGTGGAGGAAACAAACTAGGGACTCTTTGGTCACTCATCAGACCTAATTTCTCTCAAGCTCAACCAATTTAATTAACATAAAACTATCCATGAAACATTCAAACAAACCAACCATGGTACCATCAAGGGGTTGATTGTATACCATGTACCCCAAATCTCGTAAATCCATCCAAACATGGTGTAAACACTTTCAAAATAACCCTAAAAGTTATCACAAAGATTTCCCTAACCCATCCAAAAAAGTGTCATCTTTCAAAAAACTCTAATAAACCATTGGGCCTCTTCGAAAGAACACATTTAGAAAGGATATGATAGACCATCAAGACTCTTCAAAAGAACATATTTTGAAAGGATTTGATAGAGAATTTGGTGTTTTCGAAAGAACATCTTTTGAAAGGCATTGATAGACCATTACGACTCTTTAAAAGATCAGTTTATTTTTCAAAAGATTCACTTGATCGAAAAGTAATTGAGCCTCCTCAACAAATCATTCCCCTTTCTGAATAGTTTTACCCAATGGAAAAACTATTGATCCCTTAAAAATAAGAACCATGACCCCAAATATTCCATCCTTTAGGAACCTTCAAAATATCATTCCATAATATGCCATCTAGCTTCTTTCAAATAACATATTTCAAAATTCCACAATAGAACATTCAAACTCATAAAAATAACATCTTTCGAAAGGCATCAATACATCATCAAGGCTCTTTGAAATATTTAATCCCCTTTCAAAAGAAATGAATCCATCGAGCCTCTTCCAAAGAAGATCCCAAATGACCCATTTTAAGGATTCTCTTTAAAATAAAGAAAGTTTGACCTATATAGAAACATTTCAAACCAAGGTCAAACAACCAATTCAATGGATCCATCTTCAAGTATACAAGGCCCTCTAGCTTACTACAAAGGAACCCATTTTAGATTTAAAAAATCGTTAAAGGACAAATGGAGCAACATTGAAGTCTATCACTTTGACATCAATAAAAGGCTTATTAGGTCACAGCCTTTGGTTAGCTCCTATTTAATGCCAAGTTGGATTTTATTCATGTCAATCTATAAATATTCTTCAAACTAAACATGGATAGCACCGCTTGAGTTCGAATGCACACATACTATGGTATTGAAAGCATAATACTACTTGAATGAAAAATTTAAGACTAGCCATATAAACTCCAAGGTAACTTGAATTACAAAGACATGCATCCTAACAAGGAGAAAATCAAGAATTTAACACCATTGCTAAATTCATATATAATCATCATATAGTATTAAGAGTATAAATTTAGTAGAAATTTCAAAGAAAATAGCATAGATGAAACACTTATCTTTTGAACGAGCTAGTCTAAGGAAATTGGTTGCTAGCAAGAAATATTCCACTCAACCATAGGAAATTCTCTATAAAATCCACCCCCAAGTTGGGCTATGAGGCCACCAAGATGAAGGAAACAAGTTAGGGACTCTTTGGTCACTCACTCGATCTAGTTGCTTTTAGGTTTAACCCAATTAGTTAACATACAAATCTCTATGTAACATTAAAATAAAGGAGTGATGGTAGTCCCTTCACTTTCACACACAACACTAGGAATATACCTTTGCTATGTTAAAAAATCCCTAGGGTGTATAAGAAGGTTTTCCTTTCTCTGTTTAATAGTCTAATATTGATGTGTGCAAAAAGAGTCCAATATGTTGTTGTCTTTAGGATGAACCTAGTAGAGACATCCCTTGGCCTTTGAGCACTCAATGTGCAAAAATCTACAGGGAAATGGTAATTCCTTCCATTCAACCTAACCTTTGTGCTCCTCTATAGCCATCCACCTCTCTCTCTAGTTCACCACCTTCCCTTCCTTAGATCTACTTGGACACTTATGAGTATGAATTGTAGTCTCACACATGAGAATTTGTAACATTCAAAAACATGAATGAATGCAAGAATGAAGTGATTAAATAAAATGCATGAACATTGTTGTCATCAATAAATAAACAAGTCCCTTTTGAAATTACATAAAGAGAGTGCATACGGAAAATAGATGGTTCAATTTTCCATGTAATTCAAATTCCTATAGGGATGGAGTCTTTGATACTCCTCATAATTTATACTCAACTCCCACATTCTCATAACTATAAAAAACGGAGGTCCCCACCAACCACCACCTACCTTCAAAGATTAATGTTTGGGGATTTAGTAAAAACACAGAGTGAAAATGTGAAGGCAAGAAGATTTAGGTAACTTAAGATTATTTGTCATCTTTTAGAACCCCTTTCCTCTTCAACTCTACTAGATGTAATTATCTCTCATACTCTTCCATAGCCACCATAGCCAACATTTACCCTTTAAATTACTTTTCAAAATCATATTTACATAAATAAAAAATAATAGAGAAAATATAATGATATATATAAACATATTTATTAAAATACACACCTAAACATTCACCAATTAGATATTGATCTTAAACTTCATACTATAAATTCATACCAAATATTGACATCACTTACCAATAAGATCATTCATATACCTAACTCATATTTATATCTACCTGATTACAATTTGATATAAAAACATCCAAAAAGTCAAAACCAAGATATCATAAAGAGTCTGGCCTCTCCCTTATTCCACCAATACCATGAAAAATTTAGATTAAAAAATTCTAAACAACATTTAAAAAAAAACAAAATGAAAGTAAACCTCCTAATTCTCAGGTAGATTCCATAATTTTATTTCATTACACATCTCATCCATACTAAATTATAAAATGTCCAAAAAGTTCATATATTTTAATATATAATTAAGGATAAGTAAGACACCTGGAAAACATTACTAGTTAGGAATGACAGTATAAAGTGGCTACTTTCCCTATTTGAATAAATATGTTATTTTTGTGTGGAGATCATAAGAAAGGCCAGGTGCATAGTTTAATGTAAAGTGGAAAGGAAGGTACTTGTGTCATCTCAAACTTTAGTAAAGGCATCCTATCATGGCCTTGGTGTCTTATGTTGTATAAATAAATTATCATGGCCTTGGTGTCTTATGTTGTATAAATAAATATTCTCCAACTTTATGGACGATACTTGACCGGTGGTTTACTTTCAAGAAATGATGATACATGGCAGCAAGGCACGTCGCAATCCGACGAGTAAATGTACCAAAGTGAAGAGAATCCCACACATCATCAATCGACTTTTAAAGGGTCATATGTGATGATTTGACTATGATGTTCAATGTAATCACTAGATATAGGACTCTTACGTTTTTTTTATATAATATATTTATTTATTTATAATCAAATTATTTATAATGGAATTCTATTTTATAATAGAATTTGAGTGAGTTTAACGGTTAAGAATATTTTTAATTTTTAATCAAATATGAATTCAAAATTTAAAAATAAAATATAGTAATTAGATTATTAAGTAAAAAGAGAATTATCATTAATATATGTAATGTTAGTCTATATAATATTAGAGCTAATTAAATTTATAATAATATTAAAATATAATATATAAATCAATAAGTAAAAAAAAATTATCATTAATATTTGTAATGTTAATCTTAGAACTAATTAAATTTAGAATAATATTAAATATATATAGTTTAATTTTGATTATTGTAATATAAGTAGGTTATATTTATAAAATATAGATTAAAAAATAATGTTATTTAGTTAGCTAATTTTAATATATTAAAATTAAAATAAGACTTAATGCTGGACAACCATTTATTAGTTGTTATAATGTAAAATATATAAACGAATATATTATTATTATTTGAATTTGAATTTTTTTTAAATATTTGGATAAAGGATTTAATTTAATTATTAGTGAGAATATAGTTAATATAGTCAATGGATTTATCCAAAATTGATCTTATAATTTTTTCATGAAAACATGTTTTCAATGAATTGTTTAGTTCATTGAGTTAATCCCCTTAACATTTTTCTTGTTTTAAAAAAACCTTGCAGAAATCCCAATTGTGGATTGAAATATTTGAATGTAGATTAGTTCAATCACCAATTACATTAATTGTTAGAAACCTAGAGGAATTCAACCAAATTTCAACTTGTGACATAACTTCCTATTGGAAACACTTCTTGGGAATTTACTCATTTGAATTAACCATTAGAACTCGTAATCCTAGGTCCAATAAATACCAAGAAGAATAAAAAATCATCATGTAAAATCCTCTCAATAATTGATAGAATTGTGGTTAAGATGAATCATTGTGGTTTATTTAATATTTTTAAAGTCATTTTTTTTTCATTAAATGTGAAATTATTTAAAATTTAAATCATCATGTGAAATCCTCTCAATAATTGATAGAATTGTGGTTAAGATGAATCATTTTCATTTATTTAATATTTTTTAAAGTCATTTTTTTTCCATTAAATGTGAAATTATTTAAAATTTAATTTATTCTAACCCTTAATCCTAGATCCAATAAATACAAAGAAGAATAAAAAATCATCATTCAACCCTCTTCATAATTGATAGAATTGTGATTAAGATGAATCATTCTTGTTTATTTAATACTTTTTAAGGTCATTTTTTGCATTAAATGTGAAATTATTTAAAATTTAATTTATGCATATATGTTAGGCAACACATTTTGTCCACCTTGAATTATAAGAGCATCATATTTTTTTGAATACAATTAAAAAAAAACTAACATGAATTTATCTTTATGCTAAATCTTTCCAATAAAAAGAACCTTTTAATTAGTATTATTGAATATTATCTTTATGAGTAACTAAATGTAATAAAATGAATTTATTAGATTTTGGATCAAAATAAAAATAGACTAATTTAACATTAATTTCTTAAATGATTAAATATAATAAAATAAACTTATTTTCCTAAATAAGTAAATATAATAAAATGGGCTTATGAGGTAAGTAAAAACAATGTTGTTAATGTAAAGCTCTAACTTCAAGGTGACATGTTTTCGTGCTTGGACTAATCTATTTTTAGAATGAGAATTTTTAATAAATGTAAATCGATAATTATTTAATAATAAAAAAAATACCATTATTTATATTTAAAAAAAAACTTAAACTTAAATATAAGATAGATATATATATATATATATATAAAATAAACCTTATTAATAAAAAATATGTTTTATAAATTTCTTTTTAACTTCCTCATAAGCAGTAAGACCAAAAATAATATACATAACTAACTAATTTTCCTCGCTCTCTGTTGTCAAAATGCCTGTCATCTTTATCATGGATATCTAACCCTAACTTCCAAATTTCATAACCATGTAGTTAATAAATTAGTAATATGATTTAAAACAAGCAGTGATATATTGAAATAGAAATAGTATCCAGTCTAAAACTAGAGAATATAAATATATTAGTGAAATATATTTTTTTATTAGATAATTTCTATTTTATAAATATAAGTTAGCAATAAACGTAATTAAATTATATTAAATATAATTTAATTTTAAATAATTATTATATACTTTATTTCAAAGAAATTAAATTTATATTGATATTAAGAGTTAGCAATAAACGTAATTAATTTTATATTTAATATAATAATTTAATTTTAAATAGTAAATATTATCATATACTTTATTTCAAAGAAATTAAATTTATATTAATATTAGAATTTAATTTTAAATTTTGTTTTTAAATAATAAAATTTATTATAATTTAGTTGTTAGTTAGATAATGGTTATTAATTATTATTTGTGAGTATAAATTAATTTATTATAATTATCTAAAGTATTTGTTATTAGTTATTAATATAGGTTTATTTATTATTGTTATATACGGAAAACTATATCAGTCTGACTTATTAGTAGTTCAAAAGAAGTAAATTTTAATTCCAATCTTTAACTTGTTTCATCTCATTTGAAAATAATGAGTTTTTAGCTAATCATAAATAATTTTAAGTCTTATTCTAAGATTATAAGATAGTTTAAATGTAACTGGCATTAGTAAGAAAGCAGTAGTATTAATAAGAAATCTAATCTTTTTTATAATTTTAAGTCTTATTCTAAGATTATAAGATAGTTTAAATGTAACTGGCATTAGTAAGAAAGCACTAGTATTAATAAGAAATCTAATCCTTTTTATAATCATTGTTGATATAATTTTTAATAAAATTATATACTTTTTGATGAGATAGTTTAATCAGGCCACAATTTTGCCAGAAAAATAATGGAAATTCCAATAGGATTTTGAGAAGATCTGACAGAAATTTTTAGAAATCTAGATTACAACAATTAAATTTCAGGATTTTAAGTACCCAAGAGTTTGATAATGCTGAATCCATTTCCACCATCAAAAAATAATTCAAAAACTTCCTAAAAAAAATCCACTAAATTTAAACAAAAATTTTATCAACAAAATAAAATTATAATCTCAATAAACTACAATTTTTAATAATATTTAATCTTTATCATATATACTTAATCAAATATTATCCCTTTAATATATTAATATTTAACATCAAAATAATACTAATTATTATTATAAAAAACATTTCATTTTCCCAATTTTCTTCCTACTTTGAAGGTTTGGTATATGTATTTGACTGAAAAATTGATCTTAAAGCTATCCATTTGAGTACGTGCCGGGTGGTGACTATACAACAGTAGAAAATTGATTTTAAGCTACCTTTTTGAGTAGGTGTGCCCTAGGGATTGTATATAACATTAGAAAAATGCACTCATAGGGCTAAGATAGTCAGCGTTCTCTTTTATGATTCTTTGAGTCAGACCCCCACTATGGTGCCTGCACACATATGTCTAGGTGCTGCACACATATATAGACATGCACAGCTATCAACAACATGTCCCTAAAAATTATTAAAAAATTATAGTTGTTCCCTTTGATGTTAGTGGCACATGTAGGTGATCACCATACATATCACCACATTCAAATCATTGGTATTTGACTTTATACTTCAGCCGGATTTAAAATAAAATATAAATTAGAAACGTGGTCCCTCTTCCATTAGATGTAGTCTAACCATTATGTTTTTTCTTTGAAAGTTATCGAAATTTCAATCATATTTTAAAAAAATTTAGCAGAGATTTTTGTAAATCTAAATAAAAGCTATAAAAATTCATAATTTTAAGTACTTTAGAAATTTTTGATGATATTGAATCCATTTCCATTATCAAAAATATGATTCAAACACTCTTTTTACAAGATTTTTTGAATTTTTTTACCTAAATTTTAATCATTTTTAATCATCTAAATAATTTCTCCACTTCTATAAACAATTTTTTTTAAATAACTAAAAAAATTGTGTCAATAGAAGTGAGACATTGAGCAAACTTCTTCAGCTTCTATAAACAATTTTTTTTAAATAATTAAAATAAAAATTGTGTCAGTAGAAGTGAGACATTGAGCAAACTTCTTCGAAAATTTAGGCTTTGCTTTTGAGAAACCAATATCGAGCATATCACAATGATGTGGAATAAGGTGCATTTAAATTGTTATTATAAATTTTGGATAAAAAGTTTGTAAATGCTTTTTTAGACAAGAAATTTGTGTGGGGGATTTTGTTGATTTTTTTATTGATTTAATTTTTTTAAATGAATTATAATAATTAAAATTGATTGGATGTGTTATTATTTGTTCATTGAAAATGAATAGTTGGAGTGTGTTTTATAAAATGTTTATTACAACATATTTTGTTAAAATTAGTTTAAAAAGATAGTAAAAATAATTTAGAAATAAAATTTAAAATCTAAATATATAACTTTAAATAAATATAAATATTTGGATTATGATTATTTTTTAAAAGATTTAGAAAAAATTGTAGAAATATTAGAAAACAAAATTATTTATACATATAGTGGAAGGACTACTGCCTTATGAAAATGGTAAATTTTTCATGATAAAATAATATGGATAAGAGAAAAAAAACATTTTAATGATATTGTGGAGGAAGTTTCAAGTGGAGTAGGTCAAGGTAAATTCCCACTAATTATTCTTTAGGGAAAGATAATAAAGAGAAACAATCTAAATTAAAAAAAAGAAGGGGAAAATAATGATACCGCCCTCAATAAATCAATCTATAGGTTAAAATCATAAATTTAAGAATTTCAAAAATGAGCAATATCATAATATCCATTAAACAAATTCAAAATAAGCCCTTTTCAAGAAACAAATGGTTGCAGATTTTCAAAAGAATATATATATATATATATATATATATATATATATATATATATATATAATTATAATTTTGATATGTATAAATGAGCGATAACATGCTATCCATTAAACAACTTCAAAATGAAGCCTTTTCAAGAAACGAGTGATTCCAAATTTTCAAAGGAATTAGGATATATATTATATATAATTTTTTATTTTGCTTTATTGTAAAATTAGGTAGTAAAAAGTAATCCCAAAAAATGTAATTATGTATTTTTTAATAAAAAATAAAAACATTTAAATAAAACAATTAATTATTTTGTAATATGTTTAATAATAAAAAATAAAAACATTTAAATAAAACAATTAATTATTTTGTAATATGTTTAATAATAAAAAATAAAAACATTTAAATAAAACAATTAATTATTTTGTAATATGTTTTATAGAAGGATGATAGCTCTGAGAGAAAAGTCTAGTTAGTGAAACGAAACATTGTTAGAATATCATGAAGATTTGATCTATTATATCATGTGGTTGTTTTGTAAGTAGTTAAGTAATTTTGACCATTAATTTAATCAATGTGGTCACAATCTTAATAAGTAACCAGCACTCATCCTACCTCTTAATAAGTGGGGTTGCTCATCATTTAAGTTAGTTTCAAAGCATCTTTAGTAGAAAATACTCATCCCAACTTTTAATAAACGTGGTGGCTCATCATTTAAATTAATTTAAAAATATCTTCAATAAAGAAGTTAATATATAATATTTAGTTATAAATTTTATTTGACCATTTTTATAACATAAACAATCTCTTACAAACACCATTTTTTCTATCTTTCTTCCTAAACTTTAGGTCAAAGTTTATTTTTTAACTCATTTCCTTCATTTATAAAATGGTATTGCTTTTTAATAGATAAGTACTTACAAACTCTTTTTAAACACCACTCTATCTTTCTTAATAAATTTTGAGTCAAAGTTTATTTTTAACTCATTTCCATATGGTATTTTGTTAATAAATAAGTACTTATAAACTTTTTTAATCTTTTCAAAGATTTAGATTTTTCTATCTTACCAAAAAAATCTCTTAATAATAAATAAAGTGTATATTTATAATGGATAGAATATGTATTTAAAATATGGAGAATGTTTTTAAAATTTTAATGCCATTAAATTTTAAGATTTATGAAAATATTTTTCCAAATTAAAAAATTTTCACTATTAATTTAATTTTAAAATTTATAAATCAATTAATTAATCTTAAAACATTTTGTAAAACTAAAATATTTAAAAATCCAAAAAGTCCATGAATTCATTATTTCCTTTCCATTTCCTTTCCATGCTTGACTTTTCCATGGCTTTTCTTAATGGAGTAGACTGAAATATGCCCACATTCTAGGAATTTACACTATCAAATTAAGTGGTCAATCAATAACTACATGATACCTTTCGAAACATTGATTACAGGATTCCGAAGGCAGTTTGTCAAGTTGGACTAAAAATCTTATTTCATACTCGAGAACTCCAGCGATGGGGATGCATGTACATCCACATTGATTAACAATACCTTTATTTATTTTGCTTCATACAAATTATTTTTATTTTTTTGTTGTATAAATTTTTGTATGGAGTTGTTTTTAGTGTGATTTTTTGGAAGTTTTTTGGTGGGTTTTTCTTGTCTAATTTATCTAAAATCTAGCCGAATTTATTCAAATTACAAGTTTGATGGGTAATTTCTCCACAAGTGCCCACGGTTTTCAGAGTGTTGAATCCATATATACAGTGAAAAAACCGGTTTAAATAACAAAAATCAATATTTCACCTCAAATTTTTCGTCGAATTCCAACACTAAAAAATCACACTAAAAGCAATTGCCTTCTTTTTTGTTTCCTTAAAATACATTTAATAATAAATAAATAAAATCCTTTAATTATCAAAGCCTTATATAACCGAATACGAGGAAAATATTTACAAATGAAACTAATTTTCGAAGTATACTAAGTGCAATATAAAAGATTTCAAAAATATTTAAATTTTAGAATACACATTTTAAAATCAATATAATAATAGAGTAGACTAGTATAAAAGATTTGAAAAATATTTAAATTTTAAAATACACATTTTTATATCAACATAATAATATATAGTAAATGAATATAATAATATGTAGTATAGAGTCGTACAATAGTTACATTGTAAAATTCTATGTAATTTAATGTTATATTGATTTAGTTAAATTATTTAAAATAATAACAATAATTATTATTAAGATATGTTTGAGTGAGTTATTTGATGGGTCATGGTATTTGCTATGATGAAGTATATTTAAAGACTTGAGAAAATCAATTATGGAATGCAAGAGTACCATTTTTAATGTTATGTTGATTTAATTAAATTATTTAAAATAATAATAATAATAATATTATTATTATTATTATTAAGATATCTTTGAGTTAGTCATTTGATGGGTTTACCAAATGGTAGTTTGCAAGCCCATGGTGTTTGTCATGATGAGGTATATTTAAAGACTTAGAAAATCAATTATGGAATGCAAGAGTACCATCTTTAATGTTATGTTGATTTAGTTAAATTATTTATTATTATTATTATTATTATTAAGATATATTTGAGTGAGTCATTTGATAAGTTCACCAAATGGTAGTTTGCAAGCCCATGGTATTTGTCATGATGAAGTATATCTAAAGACTTGAGAAAATCAATTATGGAATGCAAGAGTACCATCTTAGATTCATACATTGCAATTTAATGTTATGTTGATTTAGTTAAATTATTTAAAAAAAGCCAAATAATAATTATTAAGATATGTTTGAGTTAGTCATTTGATGGGTTTACCACATGGTAGTTTGCAAGCCCATTGTATTTGTCATGATAAAGTATATTTAAAGACATGAGAAAATCAATTATGGAATGCAACAGTACCATCTTAGATCCATCTTAACTCCCGACTTGATCAGGATCTAGGGTGGTAGTAATTAAGTTTAAGGTTATAAGTAATAGTAAATTGATGTAGGAGATTCTTTTTATTTATGAAACACCAGATTGTTTCATCAAAGTAATTTGAATTATTTAAAGGGAGTTGTCTTTAGTGCGACTTTTTGGAAGCTTTTCCGGTGGGTTTTTCTAGTCAAATTTCTCTAAAATCCGGCAGCAATTTATTGAAATCACAAGCTTGATGGGTAATCCTTGCACAATCAAAGCATCCTAGGGGTTTTTCGAGGTGCTGAATCCAAATATGCAGTTAAAAAACCATTTTAAATAGCACAAATCAAGATTTAACCTCAATTTTTTTCAACTAGATTAGGGCACCGGAAAGTCCAAAAAGTCGCACTAAAGACAACTCCTACAACTCCTATTTAAAGTTTGTTTTAAGGATTTTTGGGGTATAATTTTCCCCAATTGGTTATTATTTTTGGATTTTTTTACACATATATTATTGAATTGATGATATCTGCCAAAAAAATATCAATTTTAATAATAAATTACATGTTTTTTATTAAAATGTATAATTTTTAAAACTAGAATAATTTTGAAAAATAAAACAAACCTTTTTTTGTTTAATTAATCAAAGAAGAAGTGCCTACCTACAACATTAATCTCTTTGTGATTCGGCTAATCCAATGGGTGTTGCAAGCCTGGCCTTCTAGCCTTGGCAGGCCTCTCGATGTTGGCTTCGTTCCCTGCTTTCCTCACTTCTTTTGCTAATCTTCCCCTATCTTTTTCTTCCCTCTCCTACGCAGATATGCCTATGCTAGGTGATCTCCGTGACCAGTCCATCCTCCCCCTCCCACCTTGATCTGAATTTAAAAACTTGAAGGTCTATTAAAAATTTGCAAGTAAGTTTATGTCTTATGGTCAATGGATCAAGTTGGAAAAGCACATAAACTTTAGTATTTTAAAAACTCAATTTTCAGAAATAAAACAAAAAAATATGAACCATACATAGCAACACAAAACAACATTTGATAACAGAGTTCACCCCTCCTGGGCTACATCTCTAGGTTTAGCTTCCAATGTTGGGCCTCTTCAATTATGTACTCAAACCTATAGTTACATTAGTTTATAGTGCTCAAAAAGAAAAAATAGTGTTGCCAATGGATTTAGAATGATCAAAAACCCCTATCTAGGGTATTCTTGAGCTAAAAAAGGTCAAAAATTGAGCAAGTTATGCCTCCTTGAACAATTTCTGCTAATTGTTCTACAACTCGGCAGTTCTAGCTAATCGTTCTACATTTATCCACCTTTTTTCGAACCACTGAGTGATAATTTTGATTGGCGCAGACGAGATTCGCGTCGAAAACGGGCAAATTATTACCTCCTTAATCGCGCCAATATCCCTTAAAAGTTGGATACGCTCATATTAAAGACAAGTGTCTGAGGGTCGGGCTAACTGCCCGTCCCCACTGCTCTGCTCCTTACGCTTACGATAAGTGGTCATATGTGTCCATAAGGCCAGTGGTTAGGGCTAACTACCTGCCCTCGTTGTTGGAGCTCCCAAACATGTTCACCATTGGTTACACCATATGCTGATGGGATCGAGGCTAGGGCCAAGTGCCTTGCCCCTCTTGCTAAGTCCATTGTCATGGTCACATGACCCTCCATGGAACCTAAGGCTGGGGCTGAGTCCCCGCTCCCTCCAACTTTGCTCTGTTGTCAGTTCGATGCACTGTGTGATGACCATAGGCTAGGGCTAATGCCCGGCCCCTCTCCCTCATATGCACCACTAATAAAATTTAAATAGTTGTGGTGACCATAGATATTAAGAACTAACTTGTTATCCAACAGTAGAGCACAAATTTTTTTCATAGCAATTCAAGGGGTCAAACCCCGCTGAGGCCTTCAATCCCCTTTGTAAAAATTTTGGCTAACCACGACGTGTCACGTGGCGCCTGCTCATTGGGCCACGTGGTAGCCTCTTATTGGGCCACTTCACATGCACGAGCCAATACAATGATGCCAAATATATCTTGTACAAAATGACACTTGGAGAGCTATTATTGGCCTCTTGTATGCCTAGTTGGCATGTTGTCCCAGTCAGTAGCCTAGTCATCCCACCTATGAATTTTTTAGTTATTCAACCAAAACTTTATAACATCATAACTTGAGCATGCAATGTTAGTTTGAGGCGATTCAAGTGGTGTTGGATTCAAAATGATGAGCACTACGATTTGGCACTAAATCTGGGTGATTTTGAGCACTTTCATTTTTGAGCATTGTTTTGATCCCCTAAATCATTCCTCCCCACTTGAAGCTTTTAGACCACCAAAAGGTTATTTTTAGTCAACAAGTAGGTGAGGGTACAACTCCCTCACCCTTCTAATATCAATCCATTTGGCCTTACTAGTATTAGCTCCCTTGAGCCCCACACGAAGGTACTCTGCATTGCCCCTACGTGAAGTCCTTATCCTTCTGTCAAGAATAATATCCTGTTGCAATTCTTCTAATATTCAAGAGAGAAATCTTCTATTGTTGGAATCTGAATATTCTCTCCTTGATCTTAAATCAAAGGAGGCTCAAATAATCTTAAGTTCTCCACATTGACAACAACATAAGCTTGCATGTATAGAGGTAAATCTAATCGAAAGGCATTATTACCAATCTTTTCCAAGATTTTAAAGGGTCCATATCTTATTGGTTTGAGATTTTTACCTTCTCCTTGGAGCCTTTCCTTGCTGATGTAAAGCCACACTGATATCCCACCGGAAAGTTGTGGTCAACACGATGCTTATCATGTCCTGCCTTATACTTGGCTGGACTCTTTTCCAACTGTTCTTGTACCATTTGATGCGCCAACTGAACCAACTCAATGAAGCACTTGGCCTTATCTTTGTCACTTTTTCCATCTATTGCAATATCTTTCCCAAAGATAAAATCTAAGGGAGATTTTGGTAAATATCCCAAACATGCTTCAAATGGAGATGTTTGAGTCAAAGAATGCTTGGTTTTGTTGTAGGCATGTTGGATGTAATGTAAGTGTTCATCCCAAAGCTTAGGATGTTTACTGCAGTAACCACGAAAGAGATGTACTATTGTTCTATTCACTACTTATGTCTCACCATCGGTTTATGGATGAAATGTGGTGCTCTTCTTCAACTTCGTGTCCATGAGTTCCCTTAAGCTTGACCAAAATTTCCCGGAAAATTGAGAATCTCAATAAAAAAATAATAGAAGTGAGTAACCCAAAATCCACCCATACATTTTGGAAGAACATGTGTAGTTTGTATAGTTGTAACCTGCTTCTTACATGGCATCAAAATACACATTTTTCTGAAACGATCCACAACTACATAAATATAATCATGACCTTTCCTAGACATAGGTAGCCCTCCCACAAAATCCATAGAAACACTTTCCCAAGGATGGGAAGGAACAAGAAGTGGAGTATACAAACCCAAATTTCTATTGCTAGGCATACTAGTAGCACACATAGAACAACCTCTTACATATATTGACACACTTTCATTCATACGAGGCCAATAATAATACTGTTGTAATTGTGCCACTGTTTTGCCTACCCCAAAGTGGCTAGCAATAAGAGAAGTATGAGCTTCCCTTATGATGTTGAATCTTTCACTTCGTGGAATACATAACTTGCCAAGATACAACAATTTATCATTAACATGATAATCTAATTCTTCAACATGATTGCCTTGACACAAAGTTGCATAGACATCTTTGAAATCTTCACCTTTAGCATATTGTTCAACATAGCTCTCATGCATGATAGAATTATGTTTAAAAATGGCAGATGCACTAACAATAGTTCTTGATAACATATCAACAACTTTGTTGTATATACCTTTCTTATACCTAATTACCAAAGGGAATTGTTGTAGAAATCCCATCCATCTAAAATGTCTTGCGTGTTGTAGCTTGGTTTGCAATTGTAACTATTGCAAAGGTTGATGGTCAGTATGAATAATCATTTCCTTATCCATTAAATAATGCTTCCATTTCTTCACGCTTTGTACTAAAGCATACAACTCTTTGTCATAAGTTGGATAGTTAATTATTGTATTGGTAAAGGTTTCAGAATGATAACAAATAGGCTTATCATGCTGCATCAAAACTACTCCAATGGCATAATCACTTGCATCGGTTTGAATCTCAAATGGTTGCTTAATATCTGGACGTGCAAGAATTGGTGTTGTATTGATTTTGTCTTTCAATGTATCGAAGGGTTTTTATTGCTTGCCTCCCCACTGAAAGACCCATTTCACACTTGTCAAAGCATGTAGTGGAGCTACAATAGATGAAAAGTTAGCAACAAATTTTCTCTAGTATTAGGCTTCTCCCAAAAAGTGCCTAACCTCTATTAGATTATTGGATTTAGGCTAATTCACAATGACTTCAACCTTTAAGGGATCAATCTTCAACTCACCCACTCCAACAGTATGACCCAAATAAACTAAAGAGGTTTTGTCAAATTCACACTTAGACATCTTCAAATACAATTTCTCTTTCTTTAAGACATATAAAACTTGCTCAACATGGTTGACATGCTCACTAAAAATCAGAATATCATCTAATCAAACTATGACAAAATCATCAAGGAATAGTATAATTTCTTAATAATAAATTGAATCTCTTAATAATAAATGGAGTGTGCATTTTAAGGTATATTTATAATTAATAGAATATGTATTTAAAATATAGAGAATATCTTTAAAATTTTAATGCAATTAAATTTTAAAATTTATGAAAATCCAAGTATTTTTTCAAATTAAAAAATTTTCACTATTAATTTAATTTTAAAATTTATAAACCAATTAATTAATCTTAAAACATTTTGTAAAACTAAAATATTTAAAAATCCAAAAAGTCCATGAATTCATTGTTTCCTTTCCGTGCTTGACTTTTCCATGGCTTTTCTTAATGGAGTAGACTGAAATATGCCCACATTCTAGGAATTTACACTAACCAAATTAAGTGGTCAATCAATAACTACGTGATACTTTTTGAAACATTGATTACAGGATTTGGAAGGCAGTTTGTCAAGTTGGACTAGAACTCTAGCCATGGGGATGCATGTACATCCACATTGATTAACAATACCTTTACTCATATTGCTTCATACAAGTCACTCTCTTTGCTGCATAAACTTATTTCTTGTTTCCTTAAAATATATTTAATAGAGAAAAGGGGAGGATCCTTTGACTGTCAAAGGAAAATATTTACAAATGAAACTAATTTTCCAATTATACTAACTGCAATAAAAAGATTTCAAAAATATTTAAATTTTAGAATACACATTTTAAAATCAATATAATAGAGTAGACTATAGTATAAAATATTTGAAAAATATTTAAATTTTAAAATACACATTTTAATATCAATGTAATAATATATAGTAAATGAATATAATAATACATAAAATCAATATAATAATAGAGTAGACTACAGTGTGAAAGATTTGAAAAATATTTAAATTTTAAAATACACATTTTAATATCAATATAATAATATATAGTTAATGAATATAATCATATGTAGTACAGAGTAGTATAATATGTAGTACAGATTAGTATAATATAGTTATGTTGTAAAACGCTATGTTATTTAATGTTATGTTGATTTAGTTAAATGATTTAAAATAATAATAATCATAATAATAATATTATTATTATATTATTATTATTAAGATAGGTTTGAGTTAATTATTTGATGGATTTATCAAATGGCAGTTTACAATCTCATGGTATTTTTCATGAACAAGTATATTTAAAGGCTTGAGAAAATCAATTATGGAATGTAAGAGTACCATCTTTAATGTTATGTTGATTTAATTAAATTATTTAAAATAATAATAATAAATATTATTATTATTATTATTATTATTAAGAAGATATGTTTGAGTTAGTCATTTGATGGGTTTACCAAATGGTAGTTTGCAAGCCCATGGTATTTGTCATGATGAAGTATATTTAAAGATTTGAGAAAATCAATTATGGAATGAAAGAGTACCATCTTAGATCCATACACTATGTGATTTAATGTTATGATGATTAAGTTAAATTATTAAAAAAAAAACAAATAATAATTATTAAGATATGTTTGAGTTAGTCATTTGATGGGTTTACCAAATGGTAGTTTGCAAGCCAATGGTATTTGTCATGATGAAGTCTATTTAAAGACATGAGAAAATAAATTATGGAATGCAAGAGTACCATCTTAGATCCATCTTAACTCGAGACTTGATCGCTCTCAACGCTTACTAGATCTAGGGTGGTAGTAATTAAGTTTAAGGTTATAAGTAATAGTAAATTGATGTAGGAGATTCTTTCTATTTATGAAGCACAGGATTGTTTGATCAAAGTCATTTGAATTATTTAAATTTTGTTTTAAGGATTTTTGGGGGATAAATTTTCCCAATTGGTTATTATTTTTGGATGTTTTTTACACATATATGATTGAATTGATGATATTTGCCAAAAAAATATCAATTTTAATAATAAATTACATGCTTTTTATTAAAATATATAATTTTAAAAACTAGAATAATTGTGAAAAATAAAATAAACCTTTTTTTTTTTTAACTTAATCAATGAAGAAGTGTCTGCCTGCAACATTAACCTCTTTGCGATTCAGCTAATCCGCTAGGTGTTGCAGGCCTGGCCTTATAGCCTTGGCGGGCCTCTCGATGTTGGCTTCGTCCCCTGCTTTCCTACCTTCTTTTATTGATCTCCCCCCTGTATTTTTCTTCCCTCCTATGCAGATATGCCTATGCTGGGTGGTCTCCATGACCAGTCTGCCCTCCTCCTCACACCTTGATCTGAATTTAAAAACTTGAAGATCTATTAAAAATTTGCAAGTAAGTTTATGTCTTATGTGAAATGGATCAAGTTGGAAAAACACATAAAATTCATTATTTTAAAAACTTAATTTGCAAAAATAAAACAAAGAAATATGAACCATACACATCAACACAAAACAACATTTGATAACAGAATTCACCCCTCTTGGGCTACATCTCTGGTTTTAGCTTCCAATGTTGGGCCTCTTCAATTATGTGCTAAAATCTGTAATTACATTAGTTTACAGTGCTCAAAAAGAAAAAATTAGTGTTGTCAATGGAGTCAGAATGCTCAAAAACCCCTATCTAGGCTCTTCTTGAGCTATAAAAAGGTCAAAATTTGAGCAAGTTATGCCTACTTGAACAATTTCTACTAATTGTTCTACAACTCGGCCATTTTGGCTAATTATTAAGATATGTTTGAGTTAGTCATTTGATGGGTTTACCAAATGGTAGTTTGCAAGCCCATGGTATTTGTCATGATGAAGTCTATTTAAAGACATGAGAAAATAAATTATGGAATGCAAGAGTACCATCTTAGATCCATCTTAACTCAAGACTTGATCACTCTCAACGCTTACTAGATCTAGGGTGGTAGTAATTAAGTTTAAGGTTATAAGTAATAGCAAATTGATGTAGGAGATTCTTTCTATTTATGAAGCACGGGATTGTTTGATCAAAGTCATTTGAATTATTTAAATTTTGTTTTAAGGATTTTTGGGGGATAAATTTTCCCAATTAGTTATTTTTTTTGGATGTTTTTTACACATATATGATTGAATTGATGATATTTGCCAAAAAAATATCAATTTTAATAATAAATTACATGCTTTTTATTAAAATATATAATTTTAAAAACTAGAATAATTGTGAAAAATAAAATAAACCTTTTTTTTTAACTTAATCAATGAAGAAGTGTCTGCCTGCAACATTAACCTCTTTGCGATTCAGCTAATCCGCTAGGTGTTGCAGGCCTGGCCTTATAGCCTTGGCAAGCCTCTCGATGTTGGCTTCGTCCCCTGCTTTCCTACCTTCTTTTATTGATCTCCCCCCTGTATTTTTCTTCCCTCCTATGCAGATATGCCTATGCTGGGTGGTCTCCATGACTAGTCTACCCTCCTCCTCACACCTTGATCTGAATTTAAAAACTTGAAGGTCTATTAAAAATTTGCAAGTAAGTTTATGTCTTATGTGAAATGGATCAAGTTGGAAAAACACATAAAATTCATTATTTTAAAAACTTAATTTGCAGAAATAAAACAAAGAAATATGAACCATACACATCAACACAAAACAACATTTGATAACAGAATTCACCCCTCCTGGGCTACATCTCTGGTTTTAGCTTCCAATGTTGGGCCTCTTCAATTATGTGCTAAAATCTGTAATTACATTAGTTTACAGTGCTCAAAAAGAAAAAATTAGTGTTGCCAATGGATTCAGAATGCTCAAAAACCCCTATCTAGGCTCTTCTTGAGCTAAAAAAGGTCAAAAATTGAGCAAGTTATGCCTCCTTGAACAATTTCTACTAATTGTTCTACAACTCGGCCATTTTGGCTAGTCGTTCTACGTTTTTCCACCTTTTTTCCAACCATCAAGCGACAATTTCGCCTGGCACAGACAAGATTCGCGTCGAAAAAGGGAAAATTTTTGCCTCCTTAATCACGCCAATATCCCTTAAGTGTCAGATATGGTCATATTGAAGACAGGTGTCCGAGGGTCAGGCTAACTGCCCGCCCCCACTGCTCTTCTCCTTATGCTTACGGTGAGTGGTCATATGTGTCCATACGGCTAGGGGTCGGGGCTAACTACTTGCCCCCGCCATCTGATCTCCCAAACATGTTCATCGTTTGTTTCCAAGTTTAGTTTCTTGACAATAACTTCATAAATAAGATTAACTTGGGATCCACTATCAAACAAAGTATCAACTTTGGTATGTTTTGTAATGACCCTAACATGGAAAATATCAAGTCTTTCTTTATCATTTTGAGGCTCAATAGGCTTACTAGAATAACTAGTACTTGAAATAGAAACTTTACCTTTCATTCCCATGGTTTTGATTTTGGTCTCATCACCTGAATCAGATACTAGATCTTGTTGAGTTGTTGTAGCAATATGTTGTTTCCCTTTATTTTTTAACTTTTTGGGTCTCAATTCTGGATGTAATTTCCAACAATGATCTTCATAATGGCCTTCTTTTGAAAAACTGTAGCATTATTTTTTCTCTTGCCTTTAAACTTCTTATTCCCTTTGTGTCTAGATTTGAATGAATTCTTGCTAGTCCCTTGAGGAAATTTTTTCCCTCTTGCTTCTAGATGAGTTGCCTGAACACATTAGGAATAAGCATGAGAGTTGTATGTCTCAAAAAATTATGTAATCCGCCTATGTATTTAAGGAGAGTGTCTTGTGAAGACAAATATACACCCAAGATTAAAGCTCTTCTTCTAAATTCTTGTGTATAACTTTGAACACTCTGACCTTTAGCTTGTCTAAAAAATTTCCAATCCATAATTTCTTTTGGCATGTAAGCTAATGGATAAAATTTCCTTCTTAATGAAGCTAAAAATCATTCCAAGAAGAGATCATTTTACCACTTTTTTTCAAGTCTTCTTGAGTTGTGGCCTCCCAACAAAATTGAATTGACGAGAAGCAAGATGGATCTTGGTCTCATAATCCTTAATCCTCTGAATCATCCAATAAAATTCAATCCAACGAACCCAATTATCCAACTTTTCAACATTTACTTCTCCATTGTACATAAGCAATTCAAACTTGACATCAAGCTCTAACAAAGGAGACTTAGCATGTCATTTTGGAGACCTTGGAGGAGTATGTGAAGGGGATGAAGTAGAGGAGAATGAAGGTGAATATGGAGGTTAACGAGGAGGGAAATGTGGAGGTAGAGTTGGAGGCTTTCTCCCATCTCCTCCATTATCTTTTGATTGATTTGAACTCTCTCCATGCAACCTTGTAGTCCTCCCTTCATATAAAACTTTCACCATTTTAGACATGTCATCGAAAACCTTTATGAAAGCTCTCTCATCCTCAAAAATCATCTCATGTCCTTATTCATGTGCCATGACAGGTGAAGTTTGAGGGGTTTGTGTCCTCCTTGAACCAATTTGAGGATTTGGTTCTTCAAGCACTCCTCCTCTTTTCAACTTTAACCTTGTAAGCATAAAAAAACACTTGCAAACACAATCAAACCTTCAAAACAACCATGCTCTGATACCAAACTGATCTGAATTTAAAAACTTGAAGGTATATTAAAAATTTGCAAGTAATTTTATGTCTTATGGGAAATGGATCAAGTTGCAAAAGCACATAAACTTTAGTATTTTAAAAACTCAGTCTGCAAAAATAAAACAAAGAAATATGAACCATACACAACAACACAAAAAAACATTTGGTAACAAAGTTCACCCCTCCTAGGCTACATCTTCGAGTCTAGCTTCCAATTTTGGGCCTCTTCAATTATGTGCTCAAATATGTAATTGCATCAGTTTATAGTGCTCAAAATAAAAAAAATAGTGTTGCTAGTGGATTCATAATGCTCAAAAAGCCTATTTAGGCTCTTCTTGAGCTCAAAAAGGTAAAAAATTGAGCAAGTTATGCCTCCTTGAATAATTTCTGCTAATTGTTCTGCAATTCTGCCATTCTGGCTAATTGTTCTACGTTTTAATGCCTTTCTACCAAATTCCAAGCAACAATTTTGCCTGGCACCGACGAGATTCACGTTGAAAAAGGGAGAAATTGTCGTCTCCTTAATCGCGCCAATATCCCTTAAGCATCAAATATGGTCATACTGAAGTCAGGTGTCTGGGGGTCCTTCTGCCTATGATGAGTGGTCATATGTGTCCATAGGATCGGAGGCTGGGGATAATTGCCCACCTCTACTGCCAAACCTCCCATACATGTTCGTCGTTGGTTACGCCATGAGCTGAAGTGACTAGAGCTAGGGAAAAGTGCCTCGCCCCTCTCGCCAAGTTTGTTGTTGTGGTCACATGACCCTCCATGGAACCTGGGGCTAGGGCTGAGTCCCTACCCCCTCTAAATTTTCTCCACTATCGGTCCAGTGCACTGTGTGATGACCTCGAGCCAGAGCTAATGCCTGATCCCTCTCCCCCATATGCACCACTAATAAACTTTAAATAACAATGATGACCATAACTATTAAGAACCAACTTGTGATCCAATAGTAGGGCGTAAAGTTTGTTCACGGTAGGTCGAGGGGTTGAACCCCGTTGAGGCCTTCATGCCTCTTTGTAAAAATTTTGGCCAACCACGATGGGCCACATGGTCCCTGTTCATTGGGCCACATGGAAAACCTTTGATTAGGCCACTTCACACCCACGAGCCAATAAAATGATGCCAAATATATCTTGTACGAACTGACACTTGGTGAGATATGATTGGCATCCCGTACACCCAGTTGGCACGTTGACATTAGTAGTACGGACTTCCCAGTCAGCAGCCCAATCAACCCACCTGCAAATATTTTAGTTGTTGAGCTAAAACTTCATAACATGATAACTTGATCATATGATATCAGTTTGAGGTGATTCAAGTTGCGTTGGATTCAAAATGACGAGCACTATGATCTGGCAATAGTTGCATCTGATTTTGAGAACTTTATTTTTTGAGCATTTTATGATCCCCTAGATCATAGCTTGATCAAGAGATTTTGGCTTTCAATGTTGTATTCTCAAATGGCCCAAAATTTTAGAAGGCCTAAACCTATCGCTTTGTAAAGAAGCTGGATGAGATCCCAAAAGTGGAGATCTCAACACTATAAGCCAGGTCTTGTACTCTTTAGCTTGCAGATCGGAGCCTTGTAGACCAATTCATGGGTCTTTGGCCCTCCCAAAAGTAATGAGACAATGGGTCTTGAATAACTAAAAACCCTTGATCGAAGGCAAAGTCATTTCATCCTTATATGGGAAAGGTTTTTTCACTTTTTCTTTGAGAAAATAGTAGATCGGGATAAGATATTTCGAAGTGGACCATATTTTATGGGGGCTCAAGGGATATATTTGGATTGATGGAGCCCCAAATTCAACCCAGAGTATGATGTTCTTGCCTCAGTTTCATTTTGGGTCAACCTCCCATTCTTCCATTACATTGTTGAAATGATGCAACATTCAGGAAGATTGAGAATGCCTTGAGCAGATATGTGGACTGTGTTGATCCAAAGAATGGCCTTTTTTCTTGTTCTTGAATCTGCATTGAACTAGATCTAGAGAAGGGTCTGTTGTCCATGAAATCAATCTAACCATGGATATTTAGTCACACAAACCCAAGAGGTGGACTACGACCAGCTCTTGTTTAAATGCAATATATACCATGATTATAGTCACTTTGTTAGAAATTGTCCAAAAAAGGTGGAAGATCCTGCAAAGAAACACCCTGCAACACCCTGCTCCTCAACAATAAAATATGCCCTCTTCAAAAGATGTAGGACCATCCTCCCCTAACCATTCAACAGGACCTAGAGATGGGTTGAACAAATCACTCTCCTAAGAAACTTATGGTAATAGATTCGAAGTGATGACAAAAGATCGTGAAGAAGGAGAGATCTTGATGATTGATCCTCTAAATGTTGATCTATTAGTCTCACACCAATCGCCCCACAGCTCCATAGCAGACATCTTAGCTCCAAAATCCCAAGAACAGAAAGCTCCCTTTTAGGCAGAAACCTCAAAAGACAAAGAATATTTTTTGTCACCTAAATAAGGAGCGACTGGAGCCCCTTTTGCAAGCTCGGATGATGAGAAATTAGATGCAGAAAAATCAAAGGACAAAGATCGTCCCTCCCATATATCTAGAAGAAAATCCAACCAGGAAATTAAGATTGAACAAAGGAAACTGTTAGGTCCCTATAATACTAGTGTATCCCCTTATTGTTATTGTTTGTGTAGCCCCCTTATTTATATTGTTGTGCCCACGTAGTCTCCATATTGTTGGTATTTTTCCCCATAGAAACCCACTATTTTTATTGGTGTGCCCTTACATTATTATTGTTATGTAGGCTCTAATTATATTGTGAAGCCTTAGACTCCTAAATATAGAAAGGAGGTATTGTCATTTGTATCATCCAAGAATTCATTTATGTAATTTAAAGGATGTTCCCCCCTCAAAGAGGATCATTTTTAAGTCATTGATCTATCTTTTTTGTGAGCTGGTTGCATAACATTTGGTATCAGAGATTTGGATTCGAGGGTTTCTTTGCTTCAAAACAAGCCATATTTGTATTTTCGCTATAACCTTTTTTATACAAGACTTCAGAAAATGAAATTTCTACCACATAGAGAGGATATATTGGTGAAATTTTTATACTAATTTCACATCTTGGTTCGCTATATTTTCGGATATATGGTCCGAGGAATTTAGGGTTTTTGCAGGTTCCAAAATTCCATCTCAAACAGGTGACCTAGTAAAAATTGTCATAAATTTCTCTCCAAGCACTGGATTTGAATTTTGTAAAATGTTACTAAAACCACACAGACTCTATTTTCTTTTGTATCTTTCTTAGGACCAAAGGTCGAAACAATGACACGTGGTATTTCACTCTACTGAACTAGTCTATAATCAAGTCATTGTGGGAGATTAGGAATAACTCTTTATTGAAGAATCCAATATGGGTCTGACTTGTAGGGTTGGAAATAAGAATAATAAGGCTACCATAGGACAAAATTTCATACCTTGGAGATCTAAAATTATAGAGATATGACAACTTCAATATTGAGATCCTAAAAATCAATAAAAAGGTGTGTATTTTTTAAATTTTGCATAACTTTTGTTTGAAAAATCAGTTTAAAGTGATTCAAAGGGCATAGTGAAGCATATATGTCATTATTTGATTTCAAAATGCCTCAAAACAAAAAAAAATGGACACACCTAGTAAGCAACCAGAAATCTATTCTATGATGCATGAAGAAGATGAAGAAATGCAACATGATATATCAAAATTGCGAGATCAAGTGCAACAAATTCCACTTTCACAAAGAGTAACCAAAAATTAAGCAGAAGCTAAGATGGATGGTTTTCAATCCAACATGTAAGTAATGAAGAATTTCAAGATATAAGGTTTGAAGGATGGTTTAAAAACAGATTTGAAAAGGGACCTGGAAGGTTTGAAGGAAGGTTTGACAAAATTGCTACAAGAAATGCTTCCTAGTGGTGACAAGGTACTCCACAAAAATCATGATGAGGATAAAAGGAATACAAATTATGATTTTAGAGACTCACATAGTGGATTGAAGACTAACCACATTCCAAAGATCGATATGAGGAAGTTTGATGGCAAGGATCTGATGACATGGATACTACAGATGGAACAATTCTTTGATCTACATGATGTGTCAAACACACAAAAGGTACACATTGCATCTTTATATTTAGAACAAAATCAGTTTGTATGGTATCGATGGATTTTTTTCTCATAAACCACTTGTCACTTGGTAATTTTTTATGGAGGAAATGATCGTACATTAAGAGGATACAAAGAGAAACACCTTCTTTAGCCAATTGATAAATCTCAAACAAAAGGGTTCAATGGAAGAGCACATTGAGGACTTCCAAAAAACAAAAAAAATCCCATGGAAAAAGTCGTAATTTTCATTAATAAAAGAAAATTACATTTTGTAGATGCTGAGCATATGCAGTATGTAAGGCATTGCCTGTCCAATATAAGTTTAAACAATAGTATAATGCTCCATGCAAGGAGAAAACTTATCAAAAAGCAAAATAAATTATGGTCTCTACACAGAGAGAGTATAGTTCAACTTAGTTCTATAATAACACGTAGGAAAAAACATAAATATGTACATATAATCAAAAAAATTCTTAACCCATATTAAGCCATCCAGTTATGCTTCTATAACTATGAATGATCTATGATAGTGCTGATAGGTAACACCATCCTTCTCCTCATATATCAACCAAGTACCATCATCCCTGTGCGCTGCCTCCTTGGATAGGTGATCGACGGTTGTGTTGTGCTCCCTAAAATTGTGATAGCAAACAAAAGAGTCAAAAGTCAAGATGAGCTTGTGAATATCATCCAAGTGTTGGGTAGCAGAAGCCCTGCGTAACGGTCATGGGGCACAAAGCCCGAAATTTTGGGTAAAGATAGGGTAAAGACTCCACTAGATGCACAGAGCGCGATTTGTAATAAGTTGAGTCAAAGGGTAGTTTGCCCAAAAATAATGTAAATAAATGTAAATTGAGTGGGCCCACCCATGGTTCGTGGACCATGGAAAGGTATAAATAGAGCAAGGCTCTATGGTTAGGGGTAGCTAGTTTTTGGTACGATCTTGGATCTGAAATGTAATGGGTTTTTGAGAAGGAAAGTCTGAAAGCATCTGTAAGTCTGACTCGAGGGATTGGGTAGTGGATAGAGGCTCTGTAGCTATGTGCGCAAAGGCTTGGAAGAGTCTGCAGCTGTGTGCGTGGACCCCTGCAACTGAGTGCGTAGGGCGGACCTGGATGTATTGGTGAAGAAATTGAATAAAGATAAGTTGCTTCTGAATTTCTGTGTTAAATCTGAATTATCGTGGATCTGGCTATTTTATATAACTGTTTGATCTATGCGCATATGCTTATGTTACAAATATATGTGAATCTGTGTCTATTCTAAGTGCGTGAACTGGTTATCTCTAATAAATGTTTGCTTAAAGACCCTTCTAAGTAGATCTGGTTTATAATACATCATTAAGTAATTAATAATAAGAAGTAGCCCAGGTCCGGATCTGCGCAGAAGCAGAACAACGCGAGCCTGCAAAATGGCACGTGAAACCTCCAGACCACATCTAGACATCCCAAGGGTGCGGAAACCTGGTTCCAGCACCCTCCCCTGCTACCTCGGGTGAGACCTCAGTCCACGCTCCGCGGGCTATTGCCAAAAGGGCCGGTAGCTGCGGGATTTTCTTGGCTAAATAATTCTTCCAAACCTGGGTTAGGCCCATATAAGCCAACAAATGGTTCTGTTGCTGGGATTGGGATCTGCCTAAGGGGTGTCTGATGTAGGAGCATTGGAACTCTATAGAGAAAGAATTTAAGGGTCAAAGGGATCAGGAACAGTAGTAGTTCAGAGTACACTGACGCACAAAAACAGAGGTTAAAAATGATGAGTGTGATCCAGCTACCGGTATTCAAAGGAGCAGGAAGCAAAGATCCAGAACAATTTTGGTTCGTGGTGACATCGGTATGGGACGCACACAGAATTACGGACAATAATATCATAAAGGCTACTTTAGTTAGCATGCTGCAGGACCAAGCGCTGACATGGCATATAAAGTACTCAAGCGATCACCCGAATGCAGGGACAACAGAGATTCGGACCTAATTAAAGAAAGAATTTAACCGGCCAAAGTCAGAAACATAGTCAATCATAAGGTTCAAAGAGATCGCGATGATGCTTGGTGAAACCCCGTTGGATCTAGATCAAAGACTGAAAGGTACCATCTGCAAAGCAAACATGACACTGTCAGATGCACAACACTGCGCTTGGTTTGTGGCATCATTGACACTGCATCTGAGGACAGCTTTGTCACAACAAAAGATCTCAACCCAGGAGGAATCATTGGTGACAGCAATGAGGTTGCACGAAACTTCGTTACAGGACCCGGGGTTGGGAGTTCAACAAATCCATGCGCAGATACAAACCCTATGTTTAGAAATGAAGAAGTTAAAACAGGAAAAGGCACTTCACTTAGAAGCCGGGGAGGAAGTATGGTGTATAAAGTATAGAAGCCAGGGTCATGATAAAGATCATTGTCCAGTCTTTGCGAACTATGTGGCAGGGGGGACCAACGCCATTGTGACCAGAGGTACCGGCAGGGCCAAGCGCGGCACCCGCCCTCTGGTGCGCGATATGTCAGGAGGGAGGAAAGCATGCCACAAACAACTGCCATCTATTACAGAACATGAGACAATCCCCCCTCCCCACAATGGCTATTTTGCAACTTTTGCATATCGGTGGGCCACGAGGAATGAGACTGACGTAGTTACCAATTATTGATGGACCAGTCACCGACCTATAGAATGCAGACTGAGGCACGAGGTTAGGATCCACCCACGGCGCTCACGTGCAGTGGGTTCTAGAGACGTGGATGAGGACGGGGCAGAATGGGGCTAGGAAGAGGTCGCGGGCAGCTAATCTATTACAACTACGGAGGACCGAGACATTACGCGCGGGATTGTACCAACCCAACTAGAATATCATCCACTTACTGTGAGCAACTCAATCATGAGCTGATAGATTGCCCCACACTGATAGCAGAGATTCATGAAAAAAGGGTAGCGCAACCTACGACGACCCAGAACGTGCAGATGATGAGGTCTGAACCCCGCAACGAAGACCCCCAAGTAAACATGGTACTAAGAAGTGGCATGGCCACAAGAGAGGATAAAAGGAACTTAAGTAAGAAAGACGCAAGGATTTGCAAGGAGACGTATCTGGAAGCTAGGGAGAGCTTCGCGAAGGTCTCTACCCAGGTAGTGGGGATCAACCTAAGCAAGACAGGGATCCCTCGATGATAGCTACGTTTTTAGAGACATGCATAAAATTGTTGTGTTACAATAGGGCATTTAGATGCTTGCAAGAATTAATAAATAGGTGCGTGGGGATGCGAGAACCTAGCGTGGTCCATAAACTAGGAAAACACACAACATGGACAGGACGAGAGATGTGATTAACGACACAAATTGGCGACTATGAGATGGATCAGATCATTTTGGATTTGGGCTCAGATGTAAATGTACTGCCTAAACAAACTTGGGAGTGCATGGGTAGGCCTACACTACAATGGTCTCCTATTCAATTGCGGATGGCGAACCAACAGAAAATTTTTCCCATGGGAAGGTTGCAGGGAATTATGGTAGATATAGAAGGCGCGAGCACTAGAACAGACTTTGAAGTAATTGAAATTGTGGATGAAAGTACACCTTATCCTACATTGTTAGGAATAGACTAGGCCACCGACATGAATGGGGTTATTAATTTAAAGAAGCGGACAATGATATTTGAAACAAAGTCGCTCCGCGTAGTCATTCCACTAGATCCGGCTGAAGGACCATGCTACATTGAACTCGTGCGCAACGAAGAGAGTGACGATGAATTAGACTATATCTACAATATTTCTGCACAAAGGCAAGAATGGGTTAAGTCAATGGAGGATAGAAGAATATCATGGGACTATGTAGAGTCCTACACCACCGATTCAGATGAAGAAGACGAGCGATGGCCTAACCGGTTGAACGGAGTAACCACGCTACATTGCAATATGGTGACTAAATCTCTGTACTGCGTGAGGGCCCAGGATCGCGAACTATCGATGTATGATGGGCTGACAATAATAGATGAATTTCTGACCAAATTTGAAATCACAGTACCAAAGCACTAACGGTTTGATGCGTTGAGATGGGCGTTGCGCGCGACACCTGCGTGATGGTGGGGCACACATGAAGGAACTTTTGAAGATTGGCGTGGCTGCAGGTGCATGATGTAGATTAGATTTGGGAAGCCAGAACTATGAATAACGGAGAAATATGATGGACGTGATGACCCGCGCATGCACCTTACCAGATGGATCAAAGCCTACGGACAGGAGCCTCAACCAGAGTGGGTGCACTTATTTTATCATACCCTGGATGTCATCCCAAGGAACTGGTATACTGAAACAGAGCTTCGACATGGCACAGGCGAGTGGGATATCTTGCGCGAAGGGTTTCTATCGACATTCCTCTTTGAAGACCAATGGATGGATACCATGGACGATGTGTTACAGTTGGTGAAGGCCACCATTTTCAAAACGCCATTGGAACTAGGAGAAATCGTGCAGCCAAACTGGTCGCGATAGCTGAGCCAAGCCCTGGAATGTTACAATGTACAGGTAGAAGATAATGAGGATAACCTGCGAAACATTAATATTCCGGAATCAGAGGGGAGCCGTGAGGTGTGCGGACCCGAAATCGAAGATCCAGATATCATGGCGTCGTTGAAAAGGAAACAAGTAAATATTGGAACAGAAGAAGAGGTGAAGTATGCAACGCATGGGGACTATTGGGATGACACCATGGTGGAAAAGGTCGTTGAGTTGCTTCGGGAATATCGAGATTTATTCCCAAAAAAAATCACGGAGCTAAAAGGGATCCTAGGAGAACTGGGAGTGATGAAGATAACGTTGAAGCCGGACATGAAGCTAGTTAAGCAACGACCCTACCGATTGAATCCAAAATACAAAGCAAAGGTTCGCGAAGAATTGGACAAGATGCTGGTAGCAGGAATCATTGAACCAGTTGAGGAGTTTGAATGGGTAAGTCCTATGGTGGTGCAGGAGAAGAAACAGAAGGGTGAGATTCGCATCTGTGTGGATCTCAGAAAGCTCAATGATGCCTGTGTTAATGGTCTGTTCCAGAGGAAGTACTGGAAAATGTGGGGTGGGGGGGCAAGAAGCCTACTCCTTCACGGAGGGGTTCTCTGAGTACCACCAGATCACAATCGTGCCAGAGGACAGGAGTAAAACAATGTTTGCCACTGAATGGGGTTGTTTTCAATATATGGTGATGCCCTTTGGACTGAAGAATGCGCCGGCCGTAGCATTTATATCTTAGAGATCTACCTCCCGTATTCAGTGGTGAAGAAACATGCTTATTCATAGGAGATTTTAAAGAATACACGAGAAATGTGGTTTTCTGGTGGAGCAAAGATCAATATATGGTGATGCCCTTTGGACTGAAGAATGCGCCGGCAATATTTTTCCCCATTGTGGTAGCTGCATTCAAGGAATTTATACACAAGTTCTTAGAGATCTACCTCGATGACTGGATCGTATTCAGACTGGTGAAGAAACATACCGCGAGCTTATGGTTAATGCTGGATACTTGCCGACAACACCAGATTGCGCTAAAACTAAAGAAGTGTACTTTCCTCATCCCCTTCGAGAACGTGCTTGGCCATGTGGTTTGTAAGCAAGGTTTGATGGTGGATCTGGCAAAGATCACTGTCATACTCAATTTTCAAGTGCCATAGAGTGTCAAACAACTACGTGTCACATTGGGACACACAGGCTACTATCAAAAGTTCATAAAAAGCTACGCCCAGATGACGGCTCCAATGGAATAGTTGCTGAAGAAGGATGCTACTTATTGTTGGAATGAGGAGTGCAACAAAAGTCTCGAAACACTGAAGGAAAAGATGGCATCCACCCCTATATTGGTCTTTCCAAAATGGGATGTCGAATTTCATGTGCATGTCGATGCGTCGTGTATTGCGTTGGGGGAAATACATACTCAACCAAGAGTGGAGGGAATTGACCACCTAATTGCATTCGCAAGTCTCCCGTTGTCAAAAGCGGAGAAGAACTACTCCACTACTGAGCGAGAGGGATTAGCGATGGTATACGCGCTTCAAAAATGCTGCCACTATCTACTTGGAGGCCACTTTAAGATGTATACTAATCACTCAGCGCTAAAATACCTAGTGAATAAGCCTATGTTGGGGGGGCGAATTTGTAGGTGGTTACTGTTATTCCAAGAATATGACTTTGAGGTCGTCGTAAAGTTCAAGAAATTCCTTGTCAAACTCCGAATGCATTGGTTGGGACCCTATTTCGTCAAAGAAGTTACTGATGGGGGCACGGTTGAAGTTACTGATGGGGGCGCGGTTCAGCTTGCCAAACTCAATGGAGACCCCTTCCTGGGAAGAGTGAATGGCAGTCTCCTAAAGCTCTACATGGGTGGGCTGACCGACTGACTAACCGTCCCAAGGACAGTCTCACCGCTCCCGCCAGTTGAAAGAGAGCGCGAGACAATAAAGCAGTCTGGGGGAAGGATGTGCGATTGCCAGGGTGCGTGTAGATTTGGCCAATTACAAGGGTCGCGGTTGCACGGAAAGGATTGCATTGTTGCGTTGATAAGAGGAGAAGTGACCGTTGCTTTCACTATTCATGACAAGATGTCTGCATTATGGCAAAAGGGAGCAGGTGGTGGGCAATTAAGAGAATGGGTACGAGCCAACTATGGAATGATCTGCCACAAGTTTAACACGAGGGTGCCAGAACAGGCGAGAGACAATGAATTTGAAATTCGAAACGCTTATAAATCACAGGGGGGCTTCCATCGGGCGAACTGTGCTTCTGAAAAACGCAAGCTGGTTACCGATATGGAACTTTTCATTATCTCTGCACAAGGAGTAAGCCCGGGGGTGGTGATCTGGCCGATGGAAAGGCAAGGCTCTCTGAGGAACATGGTGTTGACAGCTGAGGGCGCCACGCAGAGTTCAGCGTCAACAGGAGGGGATGTACTAGAAAATGGAAGACACGAAGCAGAATTGGTCCGGATGCCACCGCCTCGCCTAGGGGAAGGTCGGTGAACTACAACAGAAAAGTGAAAGGTTGGAAAGACAGAGACCACTGGTAGAAATGCAGTTAATAAATCGTCCCTAGTGTACCTTGAGGAATGGGATCTCACGGACAACAGCAAGGGTCTTGAAAAATTGCAACACAAGCTGCAGCAGACATTGTGAAGAGAAGATATGAAGGAAGAAAGTGGTTGCGGTGGTATAAGAAGGTCCCATCTGTGGCTCCCCCGCTAGAGCTAAAATCCTATGAGGAGGTGTTTTGTGTTAACCGAGCAGAGTAGAATGAGCATTATCGGTTGCGAGAATTAGTAATAACAACGAAGTAGGAGCGGGACGGAGCGTTGCAGGAGACAACGAAGGAGCAGCAGGATGAAGAGCGTTGCTCGAAGAAGAGGTGAATCATGAAGCCAAGGCAGCGCGTCTCGCCACAGCAACAAGTGACTCGGGACGAGTCACGATGATTGTGTTGGGGGACTGTTGGGTAGCAGAAGCCCCGCGTAATGGTCATGGGGCACAAAGCCAGAAATTTTGGGTAAAGATAAGGTAAAGACTCCGCGGGATGCGCGGAGCGTGATTTGTAATAAGTTGAGTCAAAGGGTAGTCCACCCAAAAATAATTTAAAGAAATGTAAATTGATGAATTAAGGCTTTTGTGATCCATATCAAGTTTATGAGATATTTTTCGGCATAAATCACATGATATTTCATTTGTCGACACGTTTCGAACCAACCAGTGTGGTTCATCGTCAGGATAAGTTAAAGAATCAGATCAAGCATTGCATGTTAAATAGTCTGAGCAGAACCTCCAACGACTACAATTCTTGACCAGGCAACGACTATATTGACTAACGGCTAAATATGACTGGGGAACAGTTAGACGGACCAGGGGCATAAAAATAAGTTAATTTCATTGCTAGTTAGTTATATTATTATTAAATTAAAAGTCAAAGGGACATATGAATTTTCTTAGGGGTTTTAAATATATATATAAATATTAAATTAATTTTAAATGATTATTAAGTTAATAGTTAGTTATAAAAAGTATTAACTATTTAATAAAAATATATACATATAAATATTAGAATAAGTCAAATGTTAGAAAAATAAGATCTTTGAATATTCAGATTTAATTAATTGTTTATCTAATTGTTAAATTAACCTAGAGGTATTAACTAATTTAATTGTTTACATGAATTTACCTAAAGGTCTTTACTATTTTATAAAAATTTTATTTCTAAATACATATATATATATAGATATATCAAATTAATTTTATTAAGATAATAGTTAGTTATAAATAAAAATATATTATTAGACTAAGTCAAGTGTTGGAAAGAAAATAATATTATGATATAATTAATCGATTATCTTAATTGTTAAATTAACATACGATTAAAGTGAAAAAAAAGAAAAAGGCCAAAGGATACGGGATAACAAGAACAAGCCAAAAAACGAGGGAGGGGAGGAAGGGAAGAAAATGACTAGGAAGAGAGTGCTGGGACCCAACAACTACTAATCTTCCAGCCATCTTCTCTATTGAGATTGCTCGGCCTTTTTTCAATCTCAAGGGCTTCCCTAAATTTCCGATGATGGAATTGCGAAACTCTAGCAATCACACTAGCCTCCTCAATACACACATGATGCTTGGTTTTTTCCGCATGTTCAGCTAAAGCGGAAGACTTGGTTCTCCTATGTTTAAGGTCAGCTGCATGCTCACTAATCCTTTGATTAATGGAGCGACCAGTCTCACCAATATAGGGGGTCCCACAGGAACAAGGGATAATATATACCCCTTTCATATCCTTAGGGTCGATAGGATCCTTCACTGATCTGAGGGACTTACGAATGGTGTTAAGGGGCCTAAAGGTCACGGGGACATTATGTTTTTTAAGAATCCTTGCAATCTTATCAGTGGTCCCCTGAACATACGGAAGATGGACACCTGGAATCCGCTCCTTCGGTTCTCTTTTAGTTAGTGAATTCTTGGCAGCTTTGAGGAAAGCTTTCTGACCCAAGAATCTACTATAACCATTCTCGACAAAGACATCATCTTCATAGTATTGGAAGCTATAAAAAGCTTCCCAAAAACCCGTTAAAAAATATTTCTAGGAATGTGGCTCTTGCCATTAAATCTAGTAGCTCAGTGAGTTCCCTACACCATAAACTCATTGAGAGCAACCCCATTACTCCTAGAATCTATGGGCTCCCTAAAATTCACAAAGAAGGAGCTCCCCTAAGGCCCATTGTCAACACCATTGGAGGTCCTACCTACCTTCTTGCAAAATTCCTTGCGTTAAGGCTTAAGCCCTTAGTTGGCCGTACAGAGTCCTTCGTAAAAGACTCTGCTTCCTTTATTGATGAGCTCAAGGACATTAAACTTGACTCTGAAGACATTCTTGTTAGTTTTGATGTAGTTTCCCTGTACACTTGCATCCCTATAAATGAGGCCATGGAGGTAATTAACCGCCTAACAGATCCTGACACCACTCGGTTAGTTGAGATCTGCCTCACTTCCACCTTTTTTAGTTTTGAGGGAGAGTTTTTTGAGCAAACCTATGGGGTTTCCATGGGCTCACCGCTTTTCCCTGTCGTTGTGAATATTTTTATGGAATATTTCGAATCCAGGGCTCTAAACTCAGCCCACTTCCTACCCAAACTTTGGAAAAGGTATGTAGATGACACCAATGTCATCTGGTCTCACGGCCAAGAGGAGTTAGATCTCTTCTTTGATCATCTCAACAATCAATCCTCGGCCATTAAGTTCACAAAGGAACAAGAAGTCAATGGCTGCCTCCCTTTCCTTGATATTCTTATTTCTAAGAATAGTGATGGTTCCCTCTCCCACCAGGTGTTTCGAAAGAAAACACATACGGAGCAGTATCTTCAAGCTAGTTCCCACCATTTCCCGGCTTAGAAGATGGGTGTTCTCAACACCCTTGCTACTCGTGCCCTAAGGATCTCTGATGAAAAGAGCTTTGAGAGGGAGAAATACCATCTCCTTGATGTCTTTTTTGAGAATGGTTATAGTAGATTCTTGGGTTAGAAAGCTTTCCTCAAAGCTGCCAAGAATTCACTAACTAAAAGAGAACTGAAGGAGTGGATTCCAGGTGTCCATCTTCCGTATGTTTAGGGGACGACTGATAAGATTGCAAGGATTCTTAAAAAACATAATGTCCCCACGACCTTTAGGCCGCTTAACACCATTCGTAATTCCCTCAGATCAGTGAAGGATCCTATTGACCCTAAGGATATGAAAGGTGTATATATTATCCCTTGTTCCTGTGGGACCCCCTATATTGGTGAGACTGGTCGCTCCATTAATCAAAGGATTAGTGAGCATGAATTTGACCTTAAACATAGGAGAACCAAGTCTTCCACTTTCGCTAAACATGCGGAAAAAACCAAGCATCATGTGTGTATTGAGGAGGCTAGTGTGATTGCTAGAGTTTCACAATTCCATCATCGGAAATTTAGGGAAGCCCTTGAGATTGAAAAAAGGTCGAGCAATCTCAATAGAGAAGATGGCTAGAAGATTAGTAGTTGTTGGGTCCCAGCACTCTCTTCTTAGTCATTTTCTTCCCTTCCTCCCCTCCCTCGTTTTTTGGCTTGTTCTTGTTATCCCGTATCCTTTGGCCTGTGTTCTTTTTTTTTTTCACTTTAATCGTATGTTAATTTAACAATTAAGATAATCGATTAATTATATCAGAATATTATTTTCTTTCCAACACTTGCCTTGGTCTAATAATATATTTTTATTTATAACTAACTATTATCTTAATAAAATTAATATATATATATATATATATATATATATATATATATATTAATACTATAAAATAGTAAATACCTTGAGGTCAATTCATATAAACAATTAAATTATTTAATACCTCTAGGTTAATTTAGATAAAAAATTAATTAAATCTGAATATTTAAAATCTTTTTTCTAACACTTGACTTATTCTAATATTTATATTTATATATTTTTATTAAATAGTTAATACTTTTTATAACTAACTATTAACTTAATAATCATTTAAAATTAATTATATATATATATATATATAACCCCTAAGAAAATTCATATGTCCCTTTGACTTTTAATTTAATAATAATATAACTAACTAGCAATGAAATTAACTTATTTTTATGCCCCTGGTCCATCTAACTGTTCCCCAGTCATATTTAGCCGTTAGTCAATATAGTTGCTGCCTGGTCAAGAATTGTAGCTGTTGGAGGTTCTGCACAGACTATTTAACATGCAATGCTTGATCTAATTCTCGAACTTGTCCTGACGATGAACCGCATTGGTTGGTTCGAAATGCGTCGACAAATGAAATATCATGTAATTTACGCCGAAAAAGCTCTCATAAAAATGTAAATTGAGTCGGCCCGCCCATGGTTCGCGGACCATGGAAAGGTATAAATAGAGCAAGACTCTATGGTTAGGGGTAGCTAGTTTTTGGTATGATCTTGGATCTGAAATGTAATGGGTTTTTGAGAAGGAAAGTCTGAAAGCGTCTGTAAGTCCGAGTTAAGGGATTGGGTAGTGGATAGAGGCTCTGCAGCTATGTGCACAGAGGCTTGGAAGAGTCTGCAGCTATGTGTGTGGATCCCTACAGCTAAGTGCACAAGGCGGATCTGGATGTATTGGTGAAGAAATTGAATAAAGATAAGTTGCTTTTGAATTTTTGTGTTAAATCTGAATTATCGTGGATCTGGCTATTTTATATAACTATTTGATCTATGCGCATATGCTTATGTTACAAATATATGTGAACCTGTGTCTATTCTAAGTGTGTGAACTAGTTATCTCTAATAAATGTTTGCTTAAAGACCCTTCTAAGTAGATCTGGTTTATAATACATCATTAAGTAATTAATAATAAGAAGTAGTCCGGGTCCGAATCTGTGCGGAAGCAGAAAAGCGCGAGGCTGCAAAACAGCGCCAAAACCTCCAGACCACATCTAGACATCCCAAGGGTGTAGAAACCTAGTTCCAGCACCCTCCCCTGCTACCTCGGGTGAGACCTCAATCCGCACTCCACGAGCTATTGCCGAAAGGGCCGGTAGCTGCGGGATTTGCTTGGCTAAATAATTCTTCTGAACCTGGGTTAGGCCCATATAAGCCAACACCAAGATATGCATCAATGTGTATGCATTGTAGTTAGATTTTTTATTTATCTAGTTGCATACTAATTTTGAATCCCCAAAGAGTTGTAGGTTCGTGCAATGTTTGTTCAGGGCAAAATGGATGAGGAATTTGGCTATTATGAGCTTAGCGTAATTATTGGTGCCTCTACCCAGACCCATCCACAGCCTATCTCCTGGGCCGATCCATTGAAATAAGCCTATGGTATAGAAGTATTTATGATTTTTAGCCTGATGTTCTTGTTTTGCTGTTGGGTGGTCTCTTCTGGAATGGAGTGATAGTCGGCTATTATTCTAGATAGAATAGAGGGCCAGTTAGGAGCCTTCTGATGAAATATGGTACAGTTCCTGGCTATCCATATATCCCAACATGTAAGTAATGGCAAATTTCTCTCCTTTACTATGGTGGCCTTCCACCAGTTGTTCCATGCATCTTTTATATTTTCACCATGCCACCGACATAAAATGGGAAGCAATGTATGTAAGTTGTTCCAAAGCTCTTGGGTGGTAGGGTAGTCCAGAAAGAGATGATCATTGTCTTCACTGTAGTTTCTACAAAGGTGGCACCAAAATGGTCCTAAATAAGATCGCTTCATCAAATTTGCACCAGTCAGGGTTTTGTTGTGCAGAATAGACCAAATTAGCAACCTAGTTATAGGAGTCACTTTGAGCTTCCACCTCAGGTTCCACCAAGGCTCAGATGCTTGGGATTTATAAGGTTCCATCAATACCAGATATCCTTCCTTGGGTGAATATGAGCCATGTTTGGCAAATTCCCATATTAGTTCGTCCTCCCCTTCTATAATCCTGATGTGGGCCTCTGTTAATGCAGTTAAGTAGTTGCGTTAGTCCTGTTGCTAGTGCAGAGGGATATTTAAAAGGATCCCTGATTTCCAGGCCTGTTATGTCGTGGTAGAACGTGAATTGTCAACAATATGGCAGATATGTGTGATGCCTTGATCGATGAGGTGTGTTTTCAACTCTGCAGGTAACCTATAAGCATTGCCACAGCCGACCCAGGGGTCTTCCCTTATGTGAAAAAGTGATCCAGATCGGATTCTCCATGTTAGTCCATTTCGAATAAGACCCATAGCATTTATTACAGCCTTCCAAATGATGGATATATTTGAGGTATTCCTTTGTGCTTGTCTGATCCAGTCTAGAGTATTAGTAGGGGAAATATATTTAGAGACAACTACCTTCGTCCATAGGCTACACTTGTTGAGTAATTGCCATCCTAGCTTTGCTACCAATGCTTTGGAGAAGACGTACCGTCTCTTGATCCCCCAACCTACCCACTGTTTGGGCAGGGAAAGGGTCTCCCATCTGGCCCATGAAAATATTCTCCTATGTTGTTTCCCCTTCCATAAGAATCGACAACAAATGTTTTGAAATCTAGCCAATATCCCTCTAGGAATCCAAGCCAATTTCATCTAGTATATGGGCATTGCTTCCAGAACAACCTTGATCAGGATCAACTTTCCTGCTCTTGACAAATATTTATGGTACCAGATATTGAGGCATTTTTCTACCTTGGTGATTAGCTAGGTCCAATCAGCTATTTTATATCCATGAGGCTTTAGTCGATAGCCAGTGTACCTCAAACCTTCTTCTAGAGGCAGGAGAGTAAAGGAGAATCTCCTGAGTGCATACTATATTTTGTGTTGAGAGCATATTGTAGCTATAATAGTGGATTTTTCTTCGTTCACTACCATTCTCGTGGCTTTTTGAAATATTCCAAATGCATTGTGTAGAGATTTTAAGTCGCCAATGCCTCCATTGAGGAAAATAAGTACATCATCGACAAAGAGCAAGTGTGTCAGAATGCAGGTATCAATGATCTTAATTCTTGTAATCCGCCCTTGCCTGTGGTCTTCTCCAGTAATTCTGCTAAGACCCTCCATTATGAGGAGAAATAGGAGAGGGGATAGAGGGCATCCCTACCTAAGCCGTCGTTCCGCATGAAAAAAGGGGGATGTCGAACCATTGATTAGTACACTATATGTGATGTTGGTTATACAACACACAATCCATTTAATGAAGGTGTAGGTGAATCCCAAGTGTGTTAGCAATATTCAGATGTAGAGCCAGCTAACTTTGTCGAATGCTTTTGATAGGTCTACCTTCATTATCATACCTTTCAACTTTTTGAGCTGGATAGTGTGGAGTAGTTCCTGAGCTGTGCCTACCGCCTCATGAATATGTTTTTTCTGTAGGAACACGAATTGTTTCGGGGAGATGTGCAAGGACAGGATTGGCCTTAGGCAGTTAGCAATGATCTTCGCATTGATTTTGTAGATACTGTTGTGTGTGGAGCATGACTGTTAAGAGGTCTTTGTTTCAGCCGAATGTATACCCCAGGAAGTTTGTACACCCCTCCACGTGGGGGGGTGCGAGGGGGACTTGTCCTCCCTGCGGGGGTCCAGAGGGGCCGATCCCCCTTGGCTGGGGGCTCCGAGGGCCAGCAGTCCCCCGGCGGGGGCTTAGGGGCAGCGCCCCCAAAGCTAAAAATAGATGTAAAATTGCCTTGTAAAAGTATAGTAATTTCTAGTCAATCTGGGCTGTTCATTAGGCGGATGATCTGATGGTAGAAATTATGTTTAGTTTAGGTTTTTTTTTCCCTAGAAGGTAACCCCTCTCTTTGTATGAGGGCATTGTATTGAGTCTGTGTAATATATGTGTATTCTTCGAGCGAGAAGCAAAGAGGTGAGACTGTGAGAGAAAACAGAGGATATTACAGTGGATCTGCTGTGGGTTGTGTCTCTTCATTTTGTTGGATAATAGAAAGGAAGGACTGGCTGTTCGGGGTGGACGTAGCCCAAACTGGGTGAGCCACGTATATCTGTGTCTCTCTTGTTTTATGCGTTTTCTGTGTTTATATTTCTGCAATATTTTATGTGTTCCATTGCTCCGTAATATATAATTTTATAACAGATATAGTTACACAAAGATATAGGCCTGAAATCATCAAAGGTAGAGGGTTTATTAGCTTTGGGGATGAGAGCTATGAATGTGGAGTTAAGGCCTTCCAACATCCTCCCACGCCTTTGACAGTCTTCTATGATCCTTAACAGGTCTGCCCCTATAATGTCAAAAAAAGCAATGTAAAATTCCATTGTCCAACCATCCAGCCCCGGGTTCTTATCCTTCTTGAGCCATTTTAAGGTTCCTTCAAGCTCCTCTAGAGTGACTTCTCTTGTAAGTTGCAGATCTGTCTCCTGATCTACAAATCTGGGGAAGAGTTGGGCAGTGCGCATCACTTTAGCCAAGGTGGCGATAGGGGGAGCCTTATAAATGTCCTTAAAATGTGAATTTTCCTGTGCTGCCAACTCTCTAAAGGTTTGAATAACTTGTCCATGCTCATTTTTTAACTCCCATATTGTATTGATCGCCTTCCTCCCATTGGCATATTTATGGTAGAATTTGGTATTGTCATCCCCATCCTTAAGCCAAATTGCCCAACTCCGTAGCCTCCAGCTTTCTTCTCTGTCCTTAAGGATTTGTCTTCTCTTATGTATCAACGAAGCAATTTATCTTTTTGTTCTTTGGAGGTAATTATCCCTCCAGTATTCTCCTCGAAAGTATAGATTTCCTCCTCTGTTGTTTTAAGCAATTGGTCTTCCAGTTTTCTTTTCCTGTGAGCCTAGGCTTTGGATAGGGATTTCAACTCCTTCAGATTATGGACAAAGTCATCCACAATGTTCCCACCAGTTCCTGGTGGGTGAGCCTTCCAGTAGTCGGCCACCATCCTCATATAATCAGCGTCCCTTAGCCATGTGGAGTTAAATTTGAATGGAGCCTTTGGCTTATCAATGGCATCCTGCATTTCCAGATAGATAGGTCTGTGATCAGATAGACCCCTAGATCCAACCCATTGTTTGATACAGGTACCTCTATTAACCAGAGGTTCTTTGATTAGGAATCTATCAAGCCTTCTGGCAAGGCTTGCCTCACCAGTTCTATTATTCCTCCATGTGGGCTGGATCTTGGCAGAGGGAATGTCAATAAGGTTGTGGTCCTCCAAAATATTCTCAAAAAATGCTGATAGCATGTCCACCTGTGCTTGATGGCCCCAAGACTCCGCATACCCTATGGAAAAATTCAGATTCCCCCCCAGGATTATGTTGTCTTGCTGGAGAATTGATGAATTTAGCAATTTCCTCCAATATTCAACCCTATCGTGACAAGGGCCATATACATTGATGATTCTGTAGTCAGCTTCAAGGGTGGATGAGTATATATCAGCTCCCAGGAACCCATATCCCCCCCAAACACTATTCAGCTTAATAGAACGGTTGTTAATGCCCAGGGCTACCCCTCCAGATCTTCCCATGGCATCTAGCGAATGAAATGACCATCCTGGTAACCATGATTCAAGTAAGGGAGTGATGGTGCTGGTAGGACCAAGGGTTTCTTGGAGAAAAAGGATATCTACAGCTTCCGAAGCAATCAATCATCTCATGGCTAATTTTTTCCCAGGGCTAGCCAACCCTCGGCAGTTAAAGGAGAGCATCTTCATGGAGGGGGGAGGTCAAGGGTTTGCTCTGCTCTAAGAACCCAGTCTATGGTTTTTTGTTTACCCATGGCAATCTCCTCCCTTGCCTGGTGTTTGGCTTTGGATAGTGAGGAGGGGTGCCCCCGAGGTGGTTTAGGTAGCAAGGGGGTTGAGTCATTACCAAATCCTATAGCATCAAGAGCTTGTGAGCGAAATCTCGAGCACAGGGGGTATCAAGGTTCAGTGCTAATAGGATGATCGGGAGGAGGATGCAAAGGGGCCTCCAGGATGGATGGATGGGAGGTAGTGTAAACAGGGGGAGGAGTCATGATAAGATAGTTGGTGGGCTCCAGTATTGCAGCAATAATGCTGCAACTCCTGGGACTCACGTCTTTACTTTTATCAACCTGGTAGTTCGTAACAAACTTGGAAGCGACGGTGCTGTATGCACAAGTACTAGCTCTTGCCGCAGTTGTCACTTGGTCAGCTGGCACAAGTCCGCTAGGGGCTTAAGCCAACTTCTATGAGCTCTAGAAGAAGCTTTTTAACTGATGGATGAAAGCTAACCCAAAGAAAGCTAATCTACTTGCGGAAAGAACTGAAAGCCAAAAAGTAACGCAAACCCTAGCAAACCCTAATTCTGCCAGCTAGTCCTACTGGTGCAAAGGAGAGAATGCAAACTACTGGAAGAGATGCCATTACTTCTATGAAGGTAAAATGCATATGTCTAGACTACCTCTATTTGAAGAAAACATCTTTTTGTATTTTTGAATAAGTTATTAGAATTGTCATGCACGTGCTTTTAACTAGCTTGTTACTGTGCAGGGGTGGATCATGGAGGAGAAATGCCTGGAAGAGGTCGGGAAGGTTCAAAGAGGGCCTAAGGAGTCCCTAACACCCTTCCAGAGAGTTTCCCAAAGTTTGGCTCTCAAGAAACCTCATTTGTGAGCTTCTACAGGAAGTCTGCAGGGGTTCTACAGGATGTTCAGGATTTTCTACAGGATGTTCAGAAATTTCTACAGGATGTTTAAAAATTGGATTTTGGAGGATGGGTGAGTGAGGGAAGATGCATGAATGGATATGGAGGTAGGATAGGGGTCTGGTAGTGGCCCAAGGACTGGTGGATGGAGTGGTGAGAGGGTGTAGATGGCTAGATTGGCTCAAAGAAAGCTGAAACAACGATTGCACAAAAAGGTAGGGTTACGTGGGCAAGAGGACAGATGTGAGACGAGGGACCTAGCTAGGAGATGGAACAGCTGGCTCTGATGAAGCTTAGGCGGATGAAAAAGTGGTAGAGATGCCCTGCACAATGTACATTTAACTGAATCAACAACGTCTTACAAATAATCAAAGTCCTAGCTAATCTAATCTAACTGTCAATAAAACGAATGAACAGCAGCTTTATTTGGAAAGGAAACCATGTACATCAATCATGCAAAGACACATTTCAGATATATGATCCCATAACTAACTTCTGCAACTGAAAACAGTACACTAAGGATTGCATGGTCAAGCAAACTAGTGTTTTTGTTGGGGCAGCACTGTTTCTTCAGTTCCAGCCCCTGCTCCAATAAGGATGAGGCGAAACAGAGAGTGTGGTTGACCCTTTTTTGGAGCTTCTTCCTGTTATTATCCTACCAATTCATTTCAAACATCTGAAGCAAATCTATTCATAAACAGTGACTTATTTAACCAACACAACTAAATCTGCCCAACAGAAATACGTTTCAAATGCATAAAAGGAGAACAACGATGCATAAAGGAAAGGTAACAGTACAAAAAGGAAGCCCTAGGCTCTCAGGTTGGGCCCAACCCTGAGAGCTATGGCTCCTATAGAAAACTCAGAGTTGATGTAAAATCGAACTGCTTCTCATTATCAAAAAATAGTCATAAGTCAAGAGTTATGCCAAAGATGACTACAAGAGAACAAAGTAGAGCTAACAGCACTGTAGTGCAAAATATGCAATGGTTTCCAAAAGTCCCTCACGAAGGCTGAGGCCTTAACATTTATACACCACGAGGGCCCTAGCTGGCCTCCTAAATCTATGGGACTTGGCTGCCCAAACTGTGAGTAGACAGCTCCCTCCAAAATCTGCTTGGCTGCCTTCTAGATCCGGTTTTGGTGGCCTTTGGAGCTCGAAGTTGGGGGTGAAGATCCCAAGGAAGGCTATTTAATGCCATAGACAACCCCCCTGCGAATCCTCACCCCAAGCTTGGCTGTCTTCTAGCCCATGATTGCTCGGTTCTACTCCAACATGTGTCAAAAAACCTGAAATGAGCACGTGTTAGCCACCTAGGAAGAGTGACTACCCTTATTCGTACAAATGACATAAACATACTGAAAAATAATACATAAGCTATGAAAAATGAAGGATTGAACAAGGATAATTAGGCCACATGAGCCCAACAAGTTACCAAATTTGGGGCTCATCATCACCCCCCTGCAAAAAGGGTTGCTCATCCTCTGAGCAACTAGTCCAGCTCCTTGTCTTTCATTGCTTTAATCGCCACCCTCACATCCCAGGCTTCTGAAGTAGTATCTTCCTCACTGTCATGGAATCTGGCCTTCCTTTCCACCTCTTCCCACTGCTTATGCTCTTCTTCTTCTGTGCTTCCTTCTAACAGTCCCAAAAGCAAAGGTGGACTTAGCTTGAGGCCGATCCAGCTGGCCTGGAGGTTCTGCATAGACTTCTTGTAGAGGGGCACTCGTGCCAAGGCCTCCCTCATTCTAGTTGGAGTGTGATATTCCCTGATTTTGAGGCTGTGGGACAATGTGTTCCACCTACGGGTGCAAGCATGAACACAATTGTCCCCTAATAATCGCTCCATATCCTCAAAGTGTGCTATGGCCTGAGCCTGCTGATCCATGTACTCTAATAAATCCTAAGAGTTGGTTGCTAGGTGCTGGTGGGCTGATATCAATGCTGTGGGGTCCCCTGGCTCTGCTCTAATCAGCAATGGTTCATGTAGTTCTCGGTTCATGACATTTCTGACCTCTTCCGCTCTCTTTTCTTCGTGGTTTAACCATGAGGTCATTGCCATCAGCTGCATATCCCCTACTGCTGTGTTGGGGTCCCATGAGGTTACATTTGGAAGGGCCAAATTATGAAGGTAGAACTCTGATAGCTGGGCCTTGTCCTCTAATGAACTGCTGTTACATAAATCCATGAACTGCTGGGGGTTTTGGATTTGGGAGATACCCCTCTGTGCCATTGTGTTAATTTGGAATTGCAGCCACTGATCCTTTAGGTATAGGCCATAGGATTTGGCTGGCTGCCTACATTGCAGAGCGTCCATTGCCCAACTGGCCATGCAGGCTAGTTGTGCCTCCTTTTCTTGCATCTGCTGTTTTAGAGATTGTATCTCCATGCCTGCCTGCAATTCCGTTTCCTGTAGTTTCCGGTTTAGTTCCTCAAGATCAGCTTGCATTCCTTCTTTTCCTTGAGGTTCTGTTGTGGTGTCCTTGCCTTTTGTGTCCTCTTCTCTCCTCTGTCCCTGTAGCTACAGCTGCTGTCTAAGCAGCTCATTCTCTTCTCTTAACTTGGCCTGTTGGGAGCTTTCCACATGCCGTACTCTTGCCAACTCCCTTTGTGTTTCCTTGAGCCTCTCCTCTGGAGGCCCTATATCTGCTACCCCCTTGGATTTAGCGACCCTCATCCAAGTGTGGGTTCGTACTCTTTCTTCCTCTAGTGCTAGAAACAGTGGCACTGTGAATTTCTGAGGAATAATTCTGCCGGCCTCCAAAAAGTTATAATACGAGCCCAGGCTGGGCTGGGGGCTTGGTTCCATGATGACCTCGGTCTTCTCCTCCTCCTGTGGTGACTTAGCTGCTGTTTCCTCCATCTGCTCAGTTTCCTTCAGCCTAGCCAAAGTTTCCTGTAGAACCGCCTCGGCATCCTGTAGAGAGGCCTCAGGTTTCAATTTCTCCATCCTTTCCCTCCATGAGGATGTTTTCGGGCTCCCCCGCTCATAAGTAATGGATGTCTTGGAGGGGGACCTATCCCTTGGTGTGGTAGGGGTATCCACAATTGTGATTGGCTCTTTTGATGGAGGCTGGGGTTTGCCAGTCTTAATTCTCACACTCCTTCTTTCTTTAAAATACAGAGGAGTCTCCCTCTTTCGTTTTTCCTTTGGCTTGGGAGAGGTACCTAGGGTGGCCAGCATAGCTGCTGCCTCCCTAGCTAAAATTTCTGCCAATTTCTCCTTCTGCTGTCCTTTTTCCGGACTTCCTGTAGAAAGTCCTGTAGTGGCTGGTTTCTGGCTTCTTGTAGAAGCCGTTTTCAAACTTCCTATAGAAATAGCCTTCTGGTTTCTTGTAGAAGCGGATGGCACCGTTTTAGCCTGCTTGGCTGAGGGTGATTTTTCCTTTAGCTTGGCTGAGGCTGCCTTAGAGATGCCCTCACTGGCTTGGACTTTCTCAGTCCTTTCTACCCTGCTCTGTAGTCTCTTCTCCCTGGGTGTTGGTGTAATTTTACCACCCCTTGTCTTGGTGGTTTGGCCTTTTTCTTGCGTTCCTCTCTGTTCTTCTTTTGCTGTTTTGCCCGAGGTTTCTTGCCCTTTAGCTTTCTTCTCTGCCTGAGTGTGCTCCTTCTCCTTGGTGCTGGAGGAAGTGAGCTCCTCGGCCAAAATTCGGATGTCATCATCTTTAGACATATTCCGAAAAATTTCCCATGAGAGAGGGACAGTGTAAGTGTGGAGTGCATCTTCCACGAGGAGCTTGATAAGCCCATGATGGGCTAGCTGGTCTGGTGTCCCCTCTCTCAGCTTGGTGGCACACTCAATCATGGATTGGAGGAGGAAGTAAGGAATGCTCAATTTTTGTTTGGGGGGTAGGTCCATTTGGTGCCTGAGTTCTGTGAGCAGCCGGAAATGATAGCCATACACGATGCTAAATCGCCCCTCACACGTAATATACTTCATAATTTGGAGGCTGACTTCACTCCAGAACGGTTGTAGGCTAGTTCTTCGAACTCCATTCTTGTCCTCTGGAAATTGTTCCTCTAGCAAGAAGAACTCTTTTTTAGCTTTCTGACCCAATTTTCTCTCCTCCTTATCCCAGGGTACCCCCATCGGTAGATCAGTTACTCTGCTAATGAGCTGTGGGGTGAGTCTGAGGGTCAATCCTCTGAAGTTGACAACGGCCAATGTCTTTGCCTTTGGCTTCAAAGACCTTAAGAATTCTTCTGTAATTTCGTCATCGTGACCTTGAAGCTTGTCACAGAATGACATCCAGTGTGCACGGGAAAACAGGTCCACCACCTCAGGGGTTTCCCGTAATTTCTTGGAGTCCGAAGGCTCTTTTCTAATGAACCCTCCCGGCATGGTAAAAAGCCTGTTTTTGTTGTTCTGAACTTGCCTGCTCTTGTACAGAAGGAGAGCTTCGGGATTTGTCTACACAGAGCGCAGAGCTACGTCTCTGTTATGCACACAGTCATATAGAATTCACAATTTTCCACCGGTGAGCCTGTACAGGGTCTCAATTTTTTCTACAGGAGGGATTCTAATTCAAAACCCTGGAGAAAGTATCACATGCAGACTACGACGACAATTTCATGCAGCGATAAGAAAACAGCTTTTGAATTCATAAACAGACTTTATTCACATTTTCCCTACCCTCTCAATCACGTCGAATTCACCACCTTTTGAATTATTTGCATGGGAAAGTTATGTTCAGGCCTACCTCACTAAGAATTTCCACCCTCGACGTGAACAGTCCCAGCTTCTCCGTAATGCCGGGCTCCCTATAGCGCAGCTTTCTGTAGAACTTGTGCACGGCTTCTGGAGAACTTTCTGAGTAGCAACAGGATGTTGGAACAGGCCGAGAACTTAGGCTAACAACCTTCAGAGGATTGAGGACGCGCACTCGGCTGCAAAACGGTTGTGAGTAAATGACTGCAATGCATCATAAGTGATTCAGCCGGCCGATTTTGAATTGCTGCGGAATTCATGGCGCGAGGGTGAGCTGTCCCTGACCGTCGAATTCTTCCCTCTGCATTCACCACTGCCATTCCTATTATACTGCCGCTTCTCTCCGACTGGACGCTTCCCATGTGTCAATTGCCCGTCTTTTCGACATAACCAAGGCCATTTGGATCCGACGAGGCTGTCGGACTAGTTGTGGTGGCCAGTTGAATGGCTACCCGACTTGTTCAATCCGTTCATTCTCACAGTCATGCACATTTAGAGTATAGCTTATGTAATTTGACGAAATAAGGATAGGCACTTACCTGTGCGGCCGTGGACGTGGGTTTTTTTCAGGCTTCAGGACGAGGAATGCTGGATCTGCTTGCTGCTGCTTCGTGTACGGGTGCTGGAGCTCCTCTTCATTGGCTGCTGCTGGCTACGAGACCTTGAGACCCAATTTCCTGGTGGTGTATGCTGCATGCACCGGCTTCATGAGCTGCTGGTGTCTCCATGGTATGTGCTCCAGCCGGATCAGCTGCTACAGGATTCCTGTAGGACATCCTGTAGCCGTTTCTCCTCCTGGGGTGCATGCTGAGATCATTGAGTCATGTTCACAGGTGCAAGGTCCTGAGATTTCCTTGACAGGTAAAGTGTGCGAGCCTCTGCATGCTTTGTTTCCTCCTTAAAAACAAAATTTTTTCTGAGAAAACAAAATTCTGGTATGACTGTGCAGGTATATTCAACCATATGGCAGCAAAGGTGGTGAATGGAGGTGAAACAAGTGGCGGATGGAAGAAAAGAGTGGTTGCATGCCTCCTCAACAGGCTTTCAGCTTCAAATTCTTCATCATAATCAGTCCTGGCCCGCCCAAAGGCTCTACAGGATGTTTCCTGTAGAAATACAGAACTTCCTGTAGAAAATCCTGTAGCTTCCTGTAGAAGGCTAAACCATGACCATATTGCATTCAAACCTTGAAAAAAATGAGTGTTCATGGAGGGGGTGTATGTGAGGTTGCCTTTTAGCTTGGTAGGGACCCTTGTCCTTGAGTTGAGAGGCCTCCTTTTTGCATTGTGTTCCTGCAACCTGCAACAATTTCCAGAGATTAAACTTGTTTTTTCTCTTTTTCTTCCTTCTTCTTTGGTTTTTTACTTCCTTCTTTTTTCTTTTTTTCTTTTTTTGAAGAGACAGCAGGGGCGCCTCAATGAGGTTTTCACCCCTACCATCTGCCTTGGGCGCCTCAGAGAGGTTTTCACCCAAGGATCTTTTATTCCAATTCTTTTTCAAAGAGACAGCAGGGGCGCCTCAATGAGGTTTTCACCCCTACCATCTGCCTTGGGTGCCTCAGAAAGGTTTTCGCCCAAGGATCTTTTTATTGCTTTTTTTTTTTTTTTTTGATATGTGTATAATGATGCTCAGGGTGTGCCCAAAAGAGAGGCAGAACCCTTCTCTATGACCAGCACTGACTTTTCCACAGTTTTGATGAACTCTTGCCTCGAAAGAGGTTTCCTGTAGATCTTTATTCGATGCCCATTGACGAGCATGGGAAGGGCTTCTTCATCAATGGTCTGGATGAGGACAGAACCATTGTCATTACACTTCTCCACTACATATGGTCCTAGCCATCTTGTCCTCAGCTTCCCCTTGAAATCCTTATGTCTGGAATCATACAGCAGTGCCCATTCTCCCGGCTGGAATTGTTTGTCATTGAGGTGCCAGTCATGCCATATATTCATTTGAAGCTAAACCACTTCTGAGTGGAGGAGGGCCTGCATTCGGTGTTCATCTAACCCATTCAGCTGCAATAACCTTTCTTATTGAGCATGGCTGAGATCTAGGTCCAACTGAGCTGCCATCCTCAATGTGTTGTACTCAAACTCGATTGACAACAAAGCTCTCTTCCCATAGACCAGCTCATAAGGTGTGAAACTAGTTGTGGTCTTCTAAGTGGTGTTGTAGGCCCAAGTGGCCTCAACCAGGCGATTTGCCCAATCCTTTCTGCTGCTGCTCACCACCTTAGTCAGAATCCATTCTAATGCTCTATTGGTGACTTCCACCTGCCCATTTGCTTGAGGATGGTATGGGGTGGAAGTTCGATGCTTGATCTTGTGATGAGCGAGCAAGTCTTCAATTAAGTTGGAGGTGAACTAGCTTCCTTGATCGGTGACTAACTCTCTTGGGTAGCCAAATTTGTAGAAGATGTTTTCTCTTAAAAATTCTGCCACCTTTTCTTCTGTTGCTGCTTTGATTGCCTTGGTTTCCGCCCACTTTGTCAGATAGTCTATGCACACAATGATGTAAGACCTTTGCCTTGAAGGAGGGTTGATAGGACCCACAAAATCCATACCCCACTTCTCAAATGGCTCAAGAGTCACTTGAGGTTGGAGAGGCATTTCGTCCCTTGGAGTCAGTTTCCCCATCCTTTGGCATCGGTCACATTGGCTGATATATCTTCTGACATCTTGATGAAGAGTGGGCCAATAGTAGCCTGCCTGTAGAATTTTGAAGGCAGTCCTCTTAGCTGCAAAATGTCCTCCACACGGCCCATCGTGACAGGTTAGGAGGATGTCAAAGACTTCCTCCTCCCTTACACAACGCCTTAAGATCTGATCGGGGCCAAGTTTGAACATGTTGCCCCCGATCCAAGTGAATGAGGCACTCTTCCTCACGATTATGCTCTTCTCCTTTGAGGACAGATGCGGAGGGAACTGTGCTGAGACCAGGTAGTTTGCTATATCAGCAAACTAGGGAGAGAGTACTGAGATAGCAAATAGATGTTCATCTGGCATCTGGTCATCCACTGTTCCTTCTTCACCTGCAGGTAAATCTAATCTAGATAAGAAGTCAACAACAACATTTTCTTTACCTGGTTTGTCAACGATAGTCAAATCAAACTGTTGCAACAAAAGTAACCATCTAATAATACGAGCATTCACATCAGGTTTATTCATTAAATATCTAATTGCAACATGATCAGTATGTACAAATGTTTGATAGCCAGTGATGTAATGTCGGAACTTGTTCAGGGAATGGTCCACGGCCAAGAACTCCTTCTCAGTTACAGTATAATTCAATTCTGCCTTGGATAAGTTTTTGCTGACAAAGTATATGGCATATGGAAGTTTTTCCTCGACTTGTCCTAAGGCTGCCCCTATGGCTTTGTTCGAGGCATCAGTGTGGATGTGGAAAGGTAGGGCCCAATTTGGACCTCTTAAGATCGGGGCGGACACCAACTTATCCTTTAATTCATTCAGAGCCCTCTGACAGTCGTCAGTCCATTTAAAATCAACATCTTTTGCTAAGAGGCCAAACAATGGCGAGGCTAGCTTACTGAAGTCTTTAATGAATCTTCTATAATATCCTGCTAAGCCTAAGAAACTCCGAACATCTCTTACCTTCTGAGGAGGTGGAACCTTTTTTATTAGAGCAATTTTGTTAGGATCCACCTGTAGTCCTTGGCGAGAAATGGTATGACCTAACACAGTCCCTTCAGTCATCAGGAATTCGCATTTTTCAGGGCTGAGGGACAGGTTCATCTCAATGCATTTGCTTAAAACTTTTCCCAGATTAGTCAATGCTTCTTGGAAGTTGGACCCATAAGGAGTAAAGTCGTCCATATAGATTTCCACCGAATCATGAACCAACTCGGCAAAGATGCTCAATACAGCTCTCTGGAAAGTGGTAGGGGCATTGCATAGCCCAAAGGGAAGGACTCGGTAGGCAAAGGTACCCCATGGACAAGTGAAGGTGGTCTTATCCTGGTCCTCCGGGCTGATTTGGATCTGATTATACCCGCTGAACCCATCTAGGAAAGAGAAAAACTTCTTTCCTGCCAGTCCATCCAACACTTGATCTATGGAAGGCAAAGGGAAATGGTCCTTCTTGGTGGCTTTTTTAAGTTCTTGGTAATCTACACAAATTCTCCACTTCCCGTTCTTCTTGGGCACAAGCACTAGAGGTGAAACCCACTCACTATCGGAGATAGGGTAGATGAATCCTGCATCCAATAATTTTTGCAACTCTTCTTTGACAATGTCTTTAAGGGCTGGATTCATTCTCCTCTGGGGCTGCCTGACTGGTTTACAATCATCTTTGATGTAGATGTGATGGGTACAGACTGAAGGATGGACTCCTTTCATCTCCTTATAGCTCCAGGCGAAAGCATCTAAGTGATTGTTTAGTAAGCTACACAGCTCCTCCTCCTGGGAAGGAGATAGGGAGGAGCTGATCTTTAGTGTTCTTTTGGGACCAAACTCCACATTCTTAACTCTGGGAGAGGTTGGATTAGTCACACAGAGGTCCACTAAGGTGCTGGCTTGGGTATCTTCCACCAATTCTTCTAAGGAGAGAGCATTGGGAGGTGGATCTTGAATCAACGTCTCAATCAAATCATCCTCGGTTTGAGGACCTCCCCTAGTGGTTTCTATCGTGCACAAGGGTACAGAGTAGACCTCATCCTCATCTGCTTCTTCCAACCAAAGTGGTAATTCATGTTCTAACAGAGGTTGGGCAGGAGGGTATAGGACTAGCTGCTTGGACATAGGACCATTTTTTATGGTCATGTTTCCCGCTCGGCAGCTTATGTAAGCATCCGCAGTGGCTAACCAAGGCCTTCCCAAAATGAGGGGGTATCCAGTAAGCTTTGCCTTGGGCTGAAGGACCAAGAAGTCCGCAGGATACTCCCAAGAGTCAACAGAGACCAAGACATCCTCCACAATCCCTTCAGGAGTCACGGTGGAGCGATCTGCCAACTGCAGGACTGTTGAGGTCTTCCTTAAGGAACTCTGAAGGTTGAGTTTAAGCATAGTGTCCCTGGTCATCACATTAATGGCAGCCCCTAGATCAATCAAGGTATGGGGGATAATGGTGCCATTGATGTGGACATCAACTACAGGACTCCCAGGATCCAAATACTTTGGACAGATTACTTGCCCCAACATAAGATCGGACAGTTGTCCTATGACATTGATAGTTGAGGCATCTCTCTTTCGCCTGCCTGGGTGCCTGAAACACTTTTCCTTAACCAATTTGTTGTATATCGGTACATCTTTGATGGCCTGGAGAAGTGGTATTTTCACACACAACTGTTTCAGTTCCCCTAGAAGTTCAGTCTCCTCCGGGTTTGGTTGTGTGGTTACTGTTAGTCTCTCAGGAAAGGGTGGAATGGCTTTGGGTTCACTTTCCTGTTTGTCTTCCTCGTCCTCTGGGGGAGGAGGTTGGCGATCTGGAAGAGTCTTCCCGGATCGCAGGTTGATCTCCTGGATCTCCACAGCATAGGTAGGACATGTTGTCTCCCCAGTATATACCTACTGGGCCTGTCGGTTGTTGGGGTTCGGGTTCGATTGAGCAGGCATTTGGGGTTGTCTTGGAGGAGCAGGAGGTAATGGTTGTGGGTGAGCCGGTGGTGGAGGCAAAATGGCGAGAGGAGTGTTGTACTGGGGCCTCCACCTCAGTTGAGGTGCATTCCACTGAGGCTGTGGCTGGGCATGTGAGTGAAACGAATGAGCAGTGGGTTGAGCATGGTATTGAGGGGGATAAGACCATGGAGGAGGTGCAGACCAGGCAGGATGATCAGGGGGACCCCATGAAGGCATGTGAGCAGACTGGTTGGGGTTATAATAAGCTTGGGATGTCCCTTGCATCCCCTGCTAGTAAGGTCTAGGTCCATGCGGCCTCCTTTGGTTGAGGAAGTAAAGAGGTTCAGTGGGTGCCTCGGTCCCTTGGTATATGGCTTTAAATCTTGGTAAGGTCGGGCATTGGTTTGTGGGGTGGTCCTCCTCACAAACGAAACATACCTCTATTGAGTGCAATGGACACTCGTTCTTCGGGTGCTTCCTTGTACACCTGGGACAGAAGATGGCCAAAGCCCTCTCAGCTTCCTCTTTCTTTTGCTGAATTCAGAAGGTATCAAGTTGCATGGAAATAGTCTGTCTCATCTCACTCTTGAGGTCTTCCATCTGGTTAGCAAACTCATGCTTGGAGAAGGTGGTACTGGCTGAAAGTGGGGTTCCCCTACCTCTTTTCCGGGCTGCCCTAGAGTGGTTTCTAAATATAGTCTTTATGTCCTCATAAGGCAGTTGGTAGATGTCTCCCCCAGCTAGCATGTGAAGGGTATCTAGAAGGTTTTCAGGGGTCCTCGGAGTAGAACCAGCTTTAGGGATTCAGGGTCAAGTGTGCACCTGGCCCGTTTATAGCTAAGTTGGAACCTTTCCTCATAATCTTCTAAAGACTCATCGCTTCCCATGGTCATCCGAAAGATTTCTCCCTTGGTTTCCTTGGACCTACAGTAGTCCCGGTATTTGGTATTGAAAGCTTGTTGCATCTGAGCCCAAGTGGTGATACTGTTTCCAGGTAACCCCATGAACCAGCGTAATGTTGCATCCTTGAGGGTAGAGGGAAAGAGTTTCAATTTTTTCTCATCTTCTGTATAATCATAGGTTCGACAAAGGACAACAAACTCAAATAGGAAGGTATCAAGGTCTTCAGTGGTCAATCCATGGAAATGAGGTAAGGCCGAGGGACTTATGTTCTTCATTTTCATGTCCCCATTAGTCTCTCAGATGGGGAAGGTACCTTCTATTCTCTCGTCATTGTTTCCACCATTTCTGTTGTCAGCCATGGTTTCAACAGGAATGTTTTCTTGCTCTTCTTCTGTTATAGGATCTTCATATATCTCAGGAGGTTCACCTATAGGTTCTTCTGGATCACGGCCACTAAAGAAGAGAGAAGGGTGACTCAGTGAAGTGGTGGGGGTGTTGGGTAGGAATTTTCTGGTATTATCTCTGTTACTACGAGGCATGAAAGGATTTTTGGTTGTTTTTGCTTTTTCTCTGCTTGTACCTGCAAAACTGAAACAGATGGAATTGCAACTAACTAGAATCTATCTTGTGGGAATGAAAATGCGGAATTGAAATGAAAGCAGGAAAGGACTAATCTAAAGGACTAATCTACTCTGCTGAAATCAAATTGTGAGAGAGAGAGACTAAACTACGCTTGCAAAATTGAAATTCTATTTTACGCTTGCAGAATTGAAATTCTATGTTATGCTTGCAGAATTGAAAGTCTATGTTACGCTTGCAGAATTGAAAGTCTAATCTATGAAAGCAGGAAGTGTCTACTTTACTTTTGCAGAAATGAAATTGCAGGATGGAAATGAAATAAACTATTTAGCAGAAGGTGAGAGCAAGAAAATAGAAGAAAAGCAGCAATCACAAATACTCTGATGCTTCCCCGGCAATGGCGCCAAAAAGATGGTGGGCTCCAGTATTGCAGCAATAATGCTGCAACTCCTGGGACTCCCGTCTTTACTTTTATCAACCCGGTAGTTCGTAACAAACTTGGAAGCGACGGTGCTGTATGCACAAGTACTAGCTCTTGTCGCAGCTGCCACTTGGTCAGCTGGCACAAGTCCGCTAGGGGCTTAAGCCAACTTCTATGAGCTCTTAGAAGAAGCTTTTTAACTGATGGATGAAAGCTAACCCAAAGAAAGCTAATCTACTTGCGGAAAGAACTGAAAGCCAAAAAGTAACGCAAACCCTAGCAAACCCTAATTCTGCCAGCTAGTCCTACTGGTGCAAAGGAGAGAATGCAAACTACTGGAAGAGATGCCATTACTTCTATGAAGGTAAAATGCATATGTCTAGACTACCTCTATCTGAAGAAAACATCTTTTCGTATTTTTGAATAAGTTATTAGAATTATCATGCATGTGCTTTTAACTGGCTTGTTACTGTGCAGGGGTGGATCAGGGAGGAGAAATGCCTGGAAGAGGTCAGGAAGGTTCAGAGAGGGCCTAAGGAGTCCCTAACACCCTTCCAGAGAGTTTCACAAAGTTTGGCTCTCAAGAAACCTCATTTGTGAGCTTCTACAGGAAGTCTGCAGGGGTTCTACAGGATGTTTAGGATTTTCTACAGGATGTTTAGAATTTTCTACAGGATGTTTAAAAATTGGATTTTGGAGGATGGGTGAGTGAGGGAAGATGCATGAATGGATATGGAGGTAGGATAGGGGTCTGGTAGTGGCCCAAGGACTGGTGGATGGAGTGGTGAGAGGGTGTAGATGGCTAGATTGGCTCAAAGAAGGCTGAAACAACGATTGCAAAAAAAGGAAGGGTTACATGGGCAAGAGGACAGATGTGAGACAAGGGAGCTAGCTAGGAGATGGAACAGCTGGCTCTGATGAAGCTTAGGCGGATGAGAAAGTGGTAGAGATGCCCTGCACAATGTACATTTAACCGAATCAACAACGTCTTACAAATAATCAAAGTCCTAGCTAATCTAATCTAACTGTCAATAAAACGAATGAACAACAGCTTTATTTGGAAAGGAAACCATGTACATCAATCATGCAAAGACACATTTCAGAGATATGATCCCATAACTAACTTCTGCAACTGAAAACAGTACACTAAGGATTGCATGGTCAAGCAAACTAGTGTTTTTGTTGGGGCAGCACTGTTTCTTCAGTTCCAGCCCCTGATCCAATAAGGATGAGGTGAAACAGAGAGTGTGGTTGACCCTTTTTTGGAGCTTCTTCCTGTTATTATCCTACCAATTCATTTCAAACATCTGAAGCAATTCTATTCATAAACAGTGACTTATTTAACCAACACAACTAAATCTTCCCAACATAAATACGTTTCAAATGCATAAAAGGAGAACAACGATGCATAAAGGAAAGGTAACAGTACAAAAAGGAAGCCCTAGGCTCTCAAGTTAGGCCCAACCCTGAGATCTATGGCTCCTATAGAAAACTCAGAGTTGATGTAAAATCGGACTGCTTCTCATTATCAAAAAATAGTCATAAGTCAAGAGTTATGCCAAAGATGACTACAAGAGAACAAAGTAGAGTTAACAGCACTGTAGTGCAAAATATGCAATGGTTTCCAAAAGTCCCTCACGAAGGCTGAGGCCTTAACATTTATACACCATGAGGGCCCTAGCTGGCCTCCTAAATCTATGGGACTTGGCTGCCCAAACTGTGAGTAGACAGCTCCCTCCAAAATCTGCTTGGTTGCCTTCTAGATCCGGTTTTGCTGGCCTTTGGAGCTCGGAGTTGGGGGTGAAGATCCCGAGGAAGGCTATTTAATGCCATAGACAACCCCCCTACGAATCCTCACCCCAAGCTTGGCTGTCTTCTAGCCCATGATTGCTCGGTTCTACTCCAACATGTGTCAAAAAACCTGAAATGAGCACGTGTTAGCCACCTAGGAAGAGTGACTACCCTTATTCGTACAAATGACATAAACATACTGAAAAATAATGCATAAGCTATGAAAAATGAAGGATTGAACAAGGATAATTAGGCCACATGAGCCCAACAAGTTACCAAATTTGGGGCTCATCAACAGTGCTGATAGATAGAGGGCATCTGGAAGGAGTTGGGGGGATGATGAGGGTCTAAAGCTTGTACAGAACAGTGGGAGGCATCTAAGGTGTGAGCAGAGGCTTTAGCATGAGAGTGAGAGGAAGAATTACTTGGAGATTCAAATGAAATAAAAGCAGTGGAGAGAGTAGGAGTTGACATACCCGTGGAAAATGCATCCCCTATAGCTGCCCGAGCTCTTGTCAGAGGTGGAGAGGGTGGCTGAAGTGGAGGATTCCCATTCTTCTTCTTTGTCTCTTTCTCGTGTACCTTGCCTACTTCTATTGTTTCTTGTTGTGGCTGCTCTTCTACTTCCATTGCAGACTACAGCTGGATCTGAGGGTTTGATGTACCCGGTTCTTTTTCATTTGACCTCTGACCCACCTTGTTATTCAGGGGACAATCCCTGTATATGTGGCCAATCTTATGGCATCTTTGACATCTATAAGGTACTCCTTCGTAGTCCAGAAGTTGTTTCCGAGAGTATGTCCTCCATTGAATGGTGATGTGTTCCTGTAAACCCCCTCTGGTATATATATATGCACCAATATCCTGGCATAGGCCATCTTGCCTGTGGATTGGTAAGACTTGTCATACTCCATATACATGCCTAGAGAATTCTTGATGCGGCGGAAGATGTCTTCGAACCAAAACTGTAACAGGAGCCCTAACAGTCTAATCCAGATTGGGCTAACCCCTATCTGCTTTGTTTCTGGGTCAAAAAGTGGTATCCATCTCTTCAGAAGGATAGGCACATGCTCAAAGTGCTAGAATGAAGATAAAACCTAGTTCGTGTGATCAGGCTTGGTGAACCTTAAAGCAAACCAACCTCTCACAAAGTTCTGCACAGTAGGTATATCGGCCAAGTGATGTCCCCAAACCTTGGAGGCCCATAATTTTAAATGCACTGCAAAGTAGTTACAGCCTCATATTCTTCTAACCAATACCCTGTCTGCAAAATCCATTGTTTCCCCTAACTGTATGTTCTCCTCGAGCCTAAGAATGATGTCTTCAACTTTAGATCTAAAGCATCTGGACTTTTTGCGAGGCCGCGTTTCAGCTACTGACCTCCCGGCGATCAGAGTTATCCCTAAAGACAGGTGTATCCTCAGGAGGAGGGGGAGGGTCAGAAGGAAGGGCGTTTGATAATGGAGGGATGTTCAAAAAATTGTCGGATGGGGGGGGCAGATGAATGCAGCGTGATCAGGGGTTCAGAGACGACGACAATGGATGAGCTGGGTAATGAAATGTTAAAACCGAAGGAGGAAGGATGGAAGGGTAGGCCAACAAAAATATCCACAGTATCAGGGTTAAGGCAACCCGAGGCAAACCCTAGTGAGGAAGGTGATGGCAGAGGGGTGGAAAGGGACGGCCAGGTCGGGGGGTCATCCGGTAGTATCACTAAAGGATCTGAAGGGCCTGAGAATGGAGGTAAACTAGCGATGGTTTCTGTCAACATACAACTAAACGAGGTCATGCCTTCCTCAGTAACATGCAGGGTCATCCAGATAGAGCCTTCCACCACCAGTTCTTCCAAGTAGTCAACGAGATCGAGGTCCATAGCTGTCGGGGAACACAGATTGCCAGCTGCCTAAGGGTAACTGTCAAGGGAGCAACGAGTAGGGTGGGTGGTAGTGTAAATGGAGGCCTAAACATTGGGCACAGAAGCAGAAGGGTTGCGGGTGCAGTAACTTTGGTAAAACCTTGTTACAGTAGCAAAGACAGAGGGTAGGAATGGGCATCCATCACTGTTGAGCGACCTATGTGTTTCTGCTGATCGCTGCCAGCTATAGTGTCTTGTATTGTAGACTCGAGGCCCTACCCATATTCGCCCACTCGTTCCATCGCTCTAGCTCCTCAGTAAACTAATAATATTGATTTGACTTCCAAAAATTGAATATAAGGGTAAATGATATTCCATAGGAGCATAGGATTGATGCCTTCATAGGGACTTTAAAGGATAAAATCCAACAGGAGGTTCGCCTATGGGAACTTGATTCATTGGAGAAGGCATTTACGGTGGAAAGAAAAATTGAAAGCAAAATTATGGAAATAAGAAAGTATACCACTCACAACTACAAAGATGTAAGTGTTTCTACTCCTAGTCTTGCACAACCTACAAGGTTGACACCACAACAATCAAAAGAAAAAAAATCAAAAGGGCTTTATTACAGTTGTGATAGAAAATATGTTAAAGGTCATAAGTCTGCTGAGAAAAAAATATTTTACATAGATTGTGAAGAGGAGGAAAAAAAGGAATAAGAAATATCAAAAGAAGAGGATATACACCAAGAATCAACCCCAGAGAAAGAAGAAATGAATCTGACCATATCTTGTAATGCATTAGAAGGAATTACCACTCCTCAAACTCTCAAGATAGAAGGACATATCGAGAAGAAAAAGGTAATAGTGTTGATTGATTTAGGTAGTACCCTTAATTTTATTCATTGTAAGATAGGCAAGGAATTGAATTGCTTCCTATATCCAACACCAGAGTGTCAAGTGATGGTTGCAAATGGAGGAACTATAAATTTCTCTAGAAAGTGCCATAATATCAAGCTAACCATGGGGGAATATGCATTGAATAGTCCAATGTTTTCCATTCCAATGGGTGGTTCTGATGTTGTACTAGGATTCCGGTGGTTACAATCTTTGGGTACGATAACTTTTAATTTTCAAGAACTTTTCTTGAATTATTTTTTAGAAGGAAAGGAAGTTGAATTAAGGGGTATTGTAGGGAAACTAAGAAAGATAATCAGCTCTAATGGCATGACAGAGCTTCTAAAGAAAGAACAACTGGGTGTAATTGCACAATTATGCTCACTATAGGTTCAAACATAAAATCATCTATTTCTCCAGATCTCCAAAAACTCTTGGAAAATCATTTCAATGTATTTGAGACTCCAAAATGCCTCCCACCTATTCGTGATCATGATCATGCTATTCATTTGATTCCAGGAAGTGTTCCTCCAAACATTAGGCCTTACATATATCTCTGTGCCCAAAAGATTGAAATTGAACGTATGGTTGCAAAAAATGCTAGAGGTCGGTATAATTCAACCTTGTCAAAGTTCTTTCTCCGATCCAGTAGTATTGGTGCACAAGGATGGATCATGGTGCATGTGTTTGAGTTATAGGGAGCTCAATAATATCACTACTAAAGATAAATTTATCATTCCTATCATTGATGAATTGTTGGATGAATTACGTGGAGCAATTTACTACACCAAGTTGGATCTTCATTCGAGATATCATCAAATTAGAATGAAGACTGAAGACATTCTGAAAATTGCATTTAGAACTCATGAGGGTCATTAAGACTTTTTTCTCACACCTTTTGGCCTTACCAATTCACCTTCCACATTTCATGGTTTGATGAATTCCATTTTCAAACCCTTCCTTAGAAAATTTGTGTAAGTATTTTTTTATGATATACTTATCTAAAACAAGTCTTGGAATGATAGCACCTCTAACAACATTACTAAAGAAGGATGCATTTTCTTGGACTCTAGAAGCAACTAAGGCCTTTGGACATCTTAAAGAGGCAATGTGCCAAGCACCGGTATTAGCTATGCCAAACTTCACAAAAACCTTTATTGTGGAATGTGATGCCTTAGGAAATGGTTACTCTTCATGAAATACATATCAATGGAGTCCAGGTAAGTGACTTTCAATAGATCAAGGAGGAAGTGGTCAACTATTTCAACAATCTCTACTCCCAATTAAACCCTCCTTCACTAGACTCAGAAAGTTAAATTCTGGAGCAGATCCCACCCCTCATCACAAAGGAAATGAATGATATTTTGACCTCCCACCCCAATGTTGAAGAATTCTGATCCATTATGTTCTCCTTTAATCCTGATAAGGCCCTTGGTCCTGACGGATTTTCTGCTCACTTCTAGCAACATTTTTGGGAACTCATTAAGAGAGATTTATGTAGGATAGTCTCCTATTCTTTGAAGAATGGCTACATGGGAGGTAAGATAAATTATTCTTTCCTTGCCTTGATCTCTAAGGTATCAAATTCCTCCTCGTTTCAATGTTTTCGGCCTATTTCATTATGCAATGTTTCTTATAAAACAATCTATGAACTTATTTCTAAAAGACTGAAAAAATCCCTCCCAAATATAGTCTCTGAAAACCAAGGGGGCTTTGTCCCTGGGTGCCAAAGATTTGATAATATAATTCTGTTTCAAGAAGAATTTTTTTCTAGTAGAGATAAAGGGGATAAAGGCATGATGATTAAGCTTGATTTGATAGAGTCATACACAGTTCCCTCTTTAAAGTGTTGTCTAGGCTTGGTTTTGAAAAAACTTTTATTAGTTGGATCTCCAACTATATCACCTCCCCTTGGATCGCTCCTCTCATCAATGATAGAGTGAAGAAATTCTTCCAGGCCTCCCAGGGAATTCACCAAGGGTGAAATCTCTCTCCCTTCCTCTATATCCTGGTTGTAGATACATTGAGAAAAATGTTTGAACTTGCTCGAAGTTTTGGACATCTCTCAGGATTAAGATTTACTCCAAAGGTAAAAAGTGCAAATCATTCATAATTTGTAGATGATACCTTTTTTATAGGAGGTGCCTCAGTGGCTATTGCACGAAGATTGAAAACAATTTTGGACCACTTCCTTGTAACTTTAGGTGGATCAATTAATTATGCAAAATCACAAATATATTCTTGGAATATCTCTGTTGAGAAGCGTCTCCAAATTGGATCATTATTAGTTTTTAGCAATGTAGACAATTGGAAATAATTCATATATTTGGGAATCCCCATCTGTTTAAAAACTCCCTCCCCTCAAGCTTGGAAGTCAGTTCTCTCCAAAATCAAGGGAAAGTTAGATTCATGGGGAGAAAAATGGTTCACTCTAGCTGGCTGAATTATGATCATCAAATCAGTTATGTCTGCTATTCGTTTATTTCAATTCTCAACTCTTATGGCACCAAAATATATTATTCAGGTAATGGGGAAAGTTATCTTAACATTTCTATGGGAAGGAAGAAAAGTTGCTACAAAAAAGTTCCACCTGGTTAATTGGAAGACCATTCACGTCCCTCTAGCACATGGAGGGTTGGGAATTAGGGATCCCTCCTAATGAATAAAGTTGTTGGTGTCAAGCTTTCTTAGAAAATGAAAACGAATAATGATGCATGGTGGGTGCAAGTTCTATCAAGAAAATACATGAGCTCTGGCTTTGTTGGTTGCCATGAGACTCCTTAGAAATCCCTTTCTCCCATATGACGTCTCATCTTGGCCTCTTCAAATTTGATTATCCCTGACAATTGGATTTTGGGAAATGGATTAAAAATAAATTTGTGGATGGATCATATCTTAAATCATACCCCTCTAATGGACTCCGAAGAGCTCAGGCATTTGCTTATTTATTTATCAAATCAAGGTATCAAATTTCTTGCTCAATTCAACAATTGGAAAAACAATAGAGCATGGTTTGGGTGGAAATTTGAGGTCATCCCTCCTCCCTTTGCCAATTTAGCAAGTATGCTTAAACTTAAATTATATGGTTGTGCCCCAATAAATCACCTTATTTCAGACATGTTGGGTTGGAAAGATCACAAGTACACAAGTACACAATGAAAGTTGGATATGAGGAACTCTTGTTCCAAGAGAAAATCACACCGAAAGCCTCAGTCTGGAGGAAACTCTGGTCAAATAATGCTATCCCCAAGGTAAATTCATTTTTTTGGAAACTTCTCCACAAAAAGATCCTAACCTATGAGAATCTAAAATAGAGAGGCAGTAGCAGCCCCTCTCACTGTCATTTCTATTCCCTGGATGAAGAATCGATCTCTCACTGGTTCTTGTCTGCCCCTATGCTCTCCATGTTTGGAACATCGTCTTAAGTCCCTTGTCTGATAGATGGAGCATGTCTGATGATATCCCAAATCTCATGGATAACTGGCGAAGGTAGTACATAGGAACCTTCATGATCCGAATCTTCGGGGGAGGTCCCCAAGATCTGAAAATTTGAAATGCCAGAAGAAAAGAGAACACACAGTAAGCAAAACGACAAAGATTTTTTTTATTAAAACTAAGAATAACTGTAAAAATTACATTATGGTGGAAAACTTGTCATTTTACAAAAATCGACTTGTTACTTATAGCCTTTTTTAGTTACAATACCACAAGTAAATTCCATGGGTGGGTAAATACCACGGGTGAATGAATACCATGGGTAGATGTCACTTTCAATACCATGGGTGGATGCCACTTACAATACCATGGGTAAATTCCATGTGTGGATGAATACCATCGGTGGCTAAATACCATGGGTGAATGAATACCATGGATAGATGCCACTTACAATACCATGGGCAGATAAATACCATGGATGGATGAATACCATGGGTGGATTCCACTTTCCATTCAAATCATTCCTCCCCCCTTAAGAAGCAATGGTCCCCATTGCATGAAGTTCCTTCCTGAGTGTTGATTTTTTTGTAGCTTTGGAGGTACTCCAAGTCCTAGGGTTCAGGGATTGGAGGGAAAAGCGCCACAAGTAAGCTTGTGGGCTTGAAACCCAAGCTTGGGGTTTTTTCACCCATCAAGATTTGGGCCAAAACCACGAGCATATTTCGACATATGATGGATGAGGATGCTAGCTTTTGGTGAGACAATTCTAATGCAACATGAATCATCCGATTCTGAGTTGTAGAAATGGAGTTATGAATTTTTGAAGTTCTGATTGGGTTTTGCACGCGCTACATCAACCAGATGGTTATAGTATCTTGTTGAGGGAAGATTGGTTGTTAATGGACTTACACCAAGCCCCAGTTTGTATCTTGTACTAGTGAATGTATGAGGGCCATTATCCCTGGTACAGGAGCCCTATACTGTTGTATTATATGTTATTTAATATAATGAAGTTGGGTTGAAAATTGTAAAAAGTTGTCTATATTATGTGCATATGTGATTTATTGTTGTTTATATTTCGCTGTGAAAAGTAGTATCATTGAGATTCTTGGTTTGGTAGCATCAAAGATTTTAAGATTCTATCCTATACCCAAAATCGTGGAAATTCAACACTGAGAATCCTTTGTTGAATATAAAGATCCACTGAAGAGAAGGGTTTTTTGTGGTTAACCCATAAACGCGATGAACGAAGATCCAAGGATAAAGATACCCTGTAATGCTTGTGACCAACTGTGATACTAACAGTGTGCATCCTAGCAAATGGAATTCGATGAAACATGGGTTTGTGGATGACCCGTAACCATGACAAATGAATATATGAGGATAGAGATACCCTGTAATGCTTGTGACCAACTGTCATACTAACAGTGTTTGGCCTAGCAAATGGACTTCGATGACAAGGGTTTTGTGTGGTTTACCCATAACCTTTGGTTTATGGGTGATCCATAATGGTGATTCTTATCAGTCTACTTGGTAAAAGCATGGTGGATTGCCTAGTAGATTCTCCTATCTAGTGAGATGTTGTAAATGCTTCTTTCCCATTATAGACCTCTTGCTGCAACTTTGTTGATAACTTCTGCTACAGGTGATGAAATCAAATTTCGTCAAAGATCCATTTGAGGTATTGAAGAGATATTTCCTTTGATTTAAGACACTTGAAGTTTTATGACCTGAGAAGTGAGAAAATGATTCCAGAAACTCATGGTACGCGTGGCCACGCAACGTTCTAGACATGTGTAACTTCAATTGCTCATATGTCTCAAACCGATAAAGGAAATCAAATTTCGTAAAAAACCCATTTGAGCTAATAGAAAATAATTTCAAATGAGCTATTTTGTATATTATAAAATGATTTTTGGAGGTCATATAATTCGCATGAAGTTTTCTTAAGATTGTTGCAAAACTTTGAAATTGAAATATGCTTCAAACCCTCATTCCCATGGAGCCGTAACCTGAATCTAATACCATTGATCCGGATCTTGGGGGGAGGCCCCCAAGATCTGAAAATTTGAAATTCCATAAGAAAAGAGGAGAACACACAGTAAAAAAAACCACAAAGAAACTTTTTATTAAAACAGAGAATACGTGTAAAAGCTACATTATGGTGGACAATCTATCCTTTTACAAAATGCAGCTTGTTACTTATAGACTTTTTTAATTAAAATACCATGGGTAAATTCCATGGATAGGTAAATACCATGGGTGAATGAATACCATGAGAGATGTCACTTACAATACCATGGGTGGATAAATACAATGGGTGGATGAATACTATGGGTGGATTCCATTTACAATATCATGGGTAAATTTTATGTGTGGATGAATACCATGGGTGGATTAATACCATGGGTGAAGAATACCATGGATAAATGCAACTTACAATGCCATGGGTGGATAAATACCATGGGTGGATGATTCTAATGGATGACATGTTGCGAGCCTTCACCAACTCCTTCGTGGTTGTTATCTGGACGACATCCTCATCTTCAACGAGAATTGGGAAGAACACTTACAACACATTCGACAGGTCCTTCAAACCATGCGGAAACACAAACTATGTGCCAACTTAGATAAATACACCTTTGGCATGAGCCAGGTCCAATATATAGGTTACATCATAGATGAGTGAGGTGTTCATGTGGATTCGACTAAGATCCAAGTCATTCGGGATTGGCCAACCCCGACCACTCTAACAGATATTTGTAGCTCTTTGAGCCTTGCAAAATTTTATTGGAGGTTCATGTTGGGATTCTCCCATATCACTTGGCCTTTGAGTTAGATTACCAAGGGCAGAGTGAAAGAAAAGTTTTCCTAGTCCAAGTCCAAACAGAAGGCATTCATTGAGTTGAAGTGTTGCCTCTATTCTGCACTAGTACTCACATTTCCAGATCCCCAGTAACCATTTGAAATTAATATCGACGCCTCCGACTATGATATTGATGTTGTCCTCACCCAGCACAAGCATCTAATGGCATATCATAGTGAGACAATTTTTGATACAATTCGAAAGTACCCCACCTATGATAAAGAGATGTATTCCATCATCCAGGCTTACTAGCAATGGAAGCATTATGTTTTGGGAAAGGAGATGGTCATCCACTTCGATCATCAACCTATTCCGTTATACAGACATAAGGGAAGTTGCAGAACAATCACCATCAGAAGTGGTCTACATATCTGCAACAATTCCACTCAAACATTAAATACAAAAAGGGAGGCACCAATCATGTTGTAGACTTCCTCATCTGGCCCTTAGTTGCATCATGGACTATTGTTCTCAATTCTTATGTCCACAAGACCTCTGGATGGCCACAACTATAAAAAATGATCTAGATTTCACCTCCACATCCCATATGCTAGTGGATGGAAAGAAAGTTCCCGATTTCCACCTCCAAGACACATTATTATGCTACCTGGGCCACCTTTGTTCCTTTAAGCGAGTGTGCTAAGATAATATGGGAGGCGCACTAAAGTTGGGTCGTAGGACACTTTGGTGTGGAGAAAACCGTGGTCATACTACAAAAGTACTTTTATTGGAAAAAACTTTGATATGATTGTTGGCTTAGTGGGGCTGGACCCAGGTTCAGAAGTGATTTAGCCAAGCAAATCCCGGTACCACTGGTCCTTTCAGCAACAGTCCGTAGAGTGCGGACTGAGGTCTCACCTGAAGTAGTATGGGAGGGTGCTAAAACCAGGTTTCCACACCCTAGGGATGTTTGATAGGAGGTGATTGGTACGCAGTCCAACCTTATCACTCACTGTGCTATGCGCATCAGTAGGCACCCTGCGCCCTGCGATACTACCTCGCGCAATTCTAGCCATCGCACGACCCGTGTTATTTACCCAAGTCTTCCTTAATTAAGCTCTATTGACTGATTACTTAGATTATTTTCATATATAAGCATTCATACAAGTATTTATAAATTGCGTGTCGTAAATAAATAGAGTAAAAGTAATGCAGAACATAAAAATACAGATTCAAGAACAGATGCACAGAGTAAGCTTCTCTTTATTAACTTTCAATCCCAAGTACATACCCGACTCTGCCCTGCGCACTCAGCTGCAGGGGTCCGCGCACTCAGCTGCAAAGCCTCTTCCTACCACTATGACCCAGTACACTTCAGATTCCACTCTAACCTCGAACCATGCCTTCGCTATTCTATCTATCATTACCCCCTCTTTACACTTAGAACCTCACTCTATTTATACAATCCCATGGTCCGCAGACCATGGGTAGGCCAACACAACTTTACACTAAATTACAATATTTTAGGGCGAACAGCCCTATGACTCATCCTAGACTTTGCACTCCGCGCCCGCAATTCACGGAGTCTTACAATATAATTGACCAAAACTTTGGCTTTGAGCCCCAAAAACATGTTGCGGGGGATCCCATACCCAACAGGCCCCAGACACAATCATTGTGACTTGTCCCGAGTCACTCTGTTGGTGCGACGATCTTGGCACAGAGGCCCTCCAATTGTGCTCGTGCTGCGTGAATGTCCGTAGCGCACGGAGCTGCTGCTGGCTGATCCTGCGGCATCTGATATTTTGAGCCCACCATGTCTGAATTATTTACAGTTGTACCAGCTATAGAGCTATAAAAAGGGTCTCTTTCACCTCTAATTACCTCACATTAATATGTCAATCCGGGAGCGTTTTGTTATTTCAAAGAGTGTCTCAGTCTGAGGCTATCACTTGTCAGAGTAATGCTAGTAGTACAGCGTTCAAAAATACAAGAGTAAACGGATGCTTGTCTACAACTAAGTTACTTCAAAAGAATAAATCACACACTCAGAAAACTAGGCAACTTATTAGTCAAGGGTTCGGCAGCGATAAACCATCCCTTTGGAAACTGATGGAAAGGAAATTAGAGCATGGACCATGGGTCTGGGAGCTAGACAGTAAATGCCGAGGCTCACTACAACCTTAGATCATCTCTCACACCAAAATAACAAATGCGAGTAAATGGAACGGCAGATAGCAAAATGGAACAACAAATAAGAAATTGAACAGCAAATCTGGAATGGAACAACAATGATAAAATGGAACAGCAATTAAACAACTAAGTCTCGCGAGTAGTAATCAAACTTAATCTGCTAACTCAAATGCACTCATCGCAATCAAATAGCAATCTTTCACTCTTAAGGCAAATCAAGCAGAACACACTAATAGAACAGCACTAACTACAGATAAGTTATGGAACAGCGCCTGTAAATCATATACGCACACAACACGCTTGAAGAGTAATCTGATCTAGCATCAATCTTAATTAACAGGAATACAACTGCATTTCGAAATAGAATAGCATTACTTCTGAATCCAACAATCGTAGAGAACACAACTTTCAGATGAATTCTATAACATGAATGTACAGCACAAAAGCTTTGTAACAAAATAGTAACAATATCCGGTCAAGACTAATAATATTCAATCAACTCCGAAAGGATCAATAATATAATGCAGAGTCAATACAACAGTTCTGTCTGTAAAAACCTTAATGAATTAATCTTAACAGAGCATGTGATGTGAACTTATAAAGCATGTCAGATTACCAAATAACGACGATAAGCAAACCATGCAGAAATCAAATCGTAGTGATACAGAAGCAAGTGTCCTCCGGGGCCGGGCCCTTAGCCTCCAAGGGTACACCACTTTAATTTAATCCAGACGCAGAGATAAGATAATCACCAAGTTTATATTAATGCATAAAACAAAAGTACAATGAACCAGTTCTCAGCGAGACTCGATGATCAAAGTTGATCTTTAACAAAAAATTACATAAAAGCATAATCCCCCCCAAAGCTAACAGTGTTGTCCCTTTATATAAAGGTGACGGCGGAGATGTCTAAGTAACAAGATAGATAAAGCAGCGATCCCTCAGGATCAAAGATCCTGAGGGATTCGCCAAACTGTTAATCCTTAATCTTTTCTTTTCTCCTCCGCCGAGCTGGTGTCTTCTCCTCCTTTTCCGGGCCGGTTTGCTTTGATCTGCTAAGCCTTGTTTGCACTCGGTCCCCCGTCAAAGGGACAGCAGTTACCCTGTTCTTGTCTTTTTCTTTGGAACAGCAACTCCTCGTTTTCACCCTTTCCTGCACAGAAGAATAACAATTATCAGCGGTTAAGTCTTGCATATTAATTCTCACATGTTTTGTTATAATTCTTTATTGTTTTCCAAGTTCATGATGCAAAAAGGTTTACAAATTCTACTGAAAAGCCACTGAAATGATCATCAAAAGCATACCTTTTTAGTACTCCACACCAGCATCTGCTGCGTATGTTTATAGTCCCGTGCCCTAGTCCGGCCCTTCGGGTCGCGAAGACTGTGCCGCGGTTGGTTAGTCAGGTAGTTGGCCCACCCATATAGAGCTTCAAGTGATTGTCATTTACTTTGCCGGGGAAGGGTTTGCCATTTAGTTTACCTAATTGAACAGTGCCTCCGTCGGTAACCTCCTTAACCACGTAAGGTCCCAGCTACTGCATTCTAAATTTTCCTGGGAATTTGTCGAATTTTCTGTCATACAACAGTACTAAGTCGTTGACCTTAAAGGTGCACAACTTGATATGATGATCGTGCCAAGCCTTTTCACACTGTTTTTGTACCTGCTGATGAAATCCTACCAAAAATTGTTCTTCCTCGAGTTCTTCTAATTGCATGAGCCTTGCTTCCAAGGCTTTGCAGTCTGACATGCCAGTGAGTGTTGCTATTTGCAGACTAGGTACAATGTATTCCATCGGCATGACAGCTTCCGCGCCATAGACTAGCCGGAAAGGTGTCTAACCCATCAATTTTTTGCACGTGGTTTTGTACGCCCACAATATGGCAGGTATGTGCAAGTCCCAGTCGTTTCGCTGCGCGTTACATACTTTGGTCAGTGTAGTCTCTAGTATTTTGTTGAATTCCTCTACTGTCCCATTAGCTTGTGGGTGGTGCAATGTACTTTGCTGATGATACACCTGGAACTCCTCTGTGAGTGTGCTGATGGTTTCTTTTAGGAAGTGTGTTCCGCGGTCACTCATTAAGATTCCGAGGCAACCAAATCGTGTCAACACGTTGTCGAACAAAACTTCGCAGCCATAGTGGCCGTGCAGTCATTTACTGGCTGCGCTTCCGCCCATCGTGTCAAGTACTCCATCGCGGTGATGATGTAGCGTGCACCCGTCTTTCCCGGAGGTTTGATTGGTCCCACGAAGTTGATTTCCCATTTTTCAAATGGCTGCAATGTCATTTTTGGATTTAGTGGCATCTCATCCCTTCATGATGGTTTTCCAGTCCTTTGACATATGTCGCAGGCCCAACAGTGTGCTTTCAAATCTTGGTGTAGGGTTGGCCACCATAACACAACGCGAAGAATCTTCTATGCAGTCGCGTGGCCTACATAGTGTCCTCTTGCAGCACCCCCATGTGCTTCCGCGAGGATCCGACCTCGTTCAAATTCAGGTACATATCGTCGTAATATCTCATCGTTGCCCATTTTGTAGAGGTGTCCTGCAATGACAAAAAAGTCCACCGCGTGCACCACCAATTTCTTCTTCTGTTGGACTGAGTATTCCTTCGGCGCAGTCCCTGTGGTTAAAAAATGGATTATAGCTTCAAAATGGCCATTTGCGACGCGCACTATGAAGAGTTGTGCATCAAGTAGTCCCTCCTCCAAATTTGTTGGCTCTTCGCCTATCTCAATTTGTGACAAGTGATCTGGTCTTGAATTTAGGTGTCTTGGCTTGATGATGACCTCAAAGTCATATTTTTGAAACAGTAACAGCCATCTACAAATGCGTCCCCCCAACACAGGCTTGTTCACTAGGTATTTTAATGCGGAATGATCAGTATACATCTTGAAATATCTACCAAGTAAATAGTTTCGGTATTTTTGGAGCGCGTACACCATTTCCAGCCCTTCACGCTCAGTAGTAGAGTAGTTCTTTTCGGCTTTGGACAATCTCTGACTCGCGAACGCGATTGGGTGATCCACGCCTTCCGCACCTTCCTACGTGAGTACAACTCCCAACACAATACACGACGCATCAACATGTACATGAAACTCCACGTCCCATTTCGGGAAGACCAGGATGGGAGTGGATGCCAGTTTCTAATTGAAAACATCCAAACTTTTCATGCAATCATCATTCCAACAATATGTAGCATCCTTCTTCAATAGCTTTTCCATCAGCGCTATTATTTGGGCATAGCTCTTGATAAACTTCCTATAGTAGCCAGTGTGCCCCAAAGTAGCGCGTAATTGTTTGACACTGCGCGGTGCTTCCAGATTCAGAATAACAGCAATCTTCGCAGGGTCCACCATCAAGCCTTGTTTGCAGACCACATGGCCCAGCAGGTTTCCAAAGGGAATGAGGAAGGTGCACTTTTTAAGGTTCAACGCAATCTGGTGTCGGCGACAAGTATCCAACATCAAACGTAAGCTCGCTACATGGTGTTTAACTAATCCAAAGACAGTCCAATCATCCAGATAGACCTCCAAGAACTTGTGGATGTATTCTTTGAATGCTGCCACCACTATGCATGAAAATATTGCTGGCGCGTTCTTCAGTCGAAAGGGCATAACAATGTACTAAAAGTAGCCCCATTCTACTACAAAGTTTGTTTTTCTCCTATCTTCTGGTGTGATCTTGATCTGATGGTATCCTGAGAAGCCATCTGTGAATGAGTAAGCTTCCTGACCGCCAACATTCTCCAATACTTCATCTGTGAATGGTGTCAGGAATGGATCATGAACACAGGCGTCATTAAGCTTCCTGAGGTCCATGCATATTCTTATTTCACCCTTCTGTTTTTTCTCATGCACTACCATAGGACTCACCCAATCAAATTCTTCCACTGGTTCAATAATTCAGGCTAGGACCGTTTTGTCTAATTCATCACGAACCTTTTCTTTATACTTTGGGTTCAAGCAGTAAGGCCGCTGCTTAACTGGCTTCGCGTCCGGTTTCAGAGTGATCTTCATCATCCCTAAGTCGCCAATGATCCCTTTTAAGTCCGTGATTTTGGTCGGGAACAAGTCTTGGTATTCACGGAGTAACTCAATGACCTTATCTACCGTAGCATCATCCCAATAGTCCCCAAGCGTCACATACTTCGGCTTTGCTTCTGTGCCAATGTTTACCTACTTTGTTTTTAGTAGCGCGATGATGTCGAGATCCTCAATTGATGGTCCTCGAACCTCACAACAGCCTTCGGTTTCCGAAATACTAATATTTTGGGGGTCGTCATCATCCTCCTCCACCTGCACGTTATAACATTCTAGGGCACTGCTTAATTGGGTTGCCCATACTGGTTGAAGCATTTCCAGTGGCTCCTGTGGTATTTTGAAGATGACGACTTTTACTACTTGCAATGCATCATCAACAGTATCTGACCACTGGTCTTCAAATGTAAATGTTAACAAAAATTCCTACACAAGACATGCCATTCGCCCGTACCATGTCAGAGTTCTGTCTCAGTATACCAGTTCATGGGTATGACATCCAGGGTATGGTAGAATAAGTGTACCCATTTCGGCTGTGGTTCTTCCTCGTAGACCTTGGTCCATTTCATGAGGTGCTTGCATGGGTCATCTCATCCATCGTATTTGTCTTCTAACCGTAGTTGCAGTTTCCCAAATCATAGGCGCATCATCCTTCTACATCCGTGCCTGTCCTCAAAATTTCCTTGATGTGTACCCCACCATCGTGCAGGTTTTGCGCGCAATGCCCACTTCAACGCATTGAACTACTGTTGTTCCGGTACTGCACTTTCAAATTTTCTCAGGAATTCATCCTCCATTGTCAATCCATCATTTGTCGGTAGCTCTCTTACCTATGTTGCCACGCAACGCAGTGATCTAACCATCATGTTGCAATTCAACGTCGTCACTTCATGCAACTGATTCTTCCATCATTCTACTTCTTTTTCTGAATCTGAAGTGCAGGAGCTTTTGCACTCCCACGAGATCCTACCATCTGCAGTCAAATTCACCCAAACCTGGTCTTGCGCAGTTATCTTGTAAATACAATCAAGATCATCGTCGCACACTGGTTCAGTGTAGCATGCTCCTTCGGCTAGGTCCAATGGGACTACTACGCGTAGTGACTTTTTCTCGAAGATCATTTTGCGCTTCTTCAGGTTGATGACTCCATTCATGTTGGTGGCCCTGTCTATTCCTAACAACGCGGGATAGGGATTTATGTCATCGACAATCTCTATTACTTCAAAATCCGCCTGCGTGCTCACGCTGTCAATGTCAACTATTACCCCTTGTAACCTCCCCATGGGAAAAATCTTCTATTGGTTCACCATTCATAATTGAATAGGGGACCATTATAATGTGGGCCTGCCCATGTGTTCCCATGTTTGCTTCAGTAATACATTCGTGTTCAAACCCAAATTTAGGATTACCTGATCCATTTCATACTCACCAATCTGTGCAGTCAACCTCATTTCCCTTCCAGTGCGTAATGCATGCTTTCCTAATTTCCGGATTACACGCGGTTCTCTTGACCCCGCACACCTGGGGATCAGCTCCTGTAGTCCTTTAATTGCCTTGCTGTCACGCAACAGTTTCATGCACGTCTCCAGAAAGGTAGTGATCATTGAAGGATCCATTCCTGGCTCTGGTTGATCCTTACTACCTGAAGTGGAGGCCTCCGTGAAGCTCTTCTTAGCTTCCATGAATGTCTCCTTTGCGCATTCTAAGTCAAACTAGGGTTCCTTTGCAGGAGCCTTACAAACCCACGTACTTTCCTTTGGCTGCTTCCCATATCCTCTCCCATGGCCATACCACTTCTGAGCCTCATGTTTACATTCAGGTCCTCTTCGCGCAGCTCAAACCTCATCATTTGTATATTCTGAGTCGGGGGAGGCTGGAAATACCCCTTTTTCATGCATCCTTGCGATCAACGTAGGACAGTCTATTGTTTCATTATCAAACTGAGCACAATATGAATAGGATATCCTTGTCGGGTTGGCACATTTGCGGGCATAATTCCCTGGTCCTCCGCAATTGTAACAGATTAATTGTCCGCGGCCCTTCCTGGTCCCATTCCACCTCGTCCCCGGCCTCGCCCCTGAAATCCAACGCGCACCATCCCCGTGTCTGGGTCGAGGGTTCGCGTTTAGGTCTGCATCCTATAGGCAGGGGTCCAATCCATCATTAGCTCGTAACTGTGGCAAGTGCGCTCATCATGGCCTACCGACTTGCAGAAATTACAAAACAATTGCTGGGGTGTCTGTGTATACTTCTGCAACAAATGAAAATTATCCATTGTGTGTTTCCCTCCTATCTAACAGATCGCACACCATAAAGTGGGTGTCGCACTCGGCCCTGTCTGTGCCTCCGGTCTCAACAGCATTGGCCTTCCTCCTACCAAGTAGTTTGCAAACACTGGACAGTGATCCTTGTCATGGCCTTGGCCTTTGCATTTTATGCACCATACTTCCTCACGTGCCTCTGGCCATGGTGCCCTATCCTGCTTCAAACTTTGCATTTCCAAACACAGATTCTATAGTTGCGCGTGGATTTGTTGAACTCCCAACCCAGGGTCTTGTATCGAGGTCTCATGTAATCTCATTACCATTTCCAACGCTTCAGCCTGGGTGGAAAGTTTCTGTTGTGATAGCACTGTCCTCAAGTGCGGTGTCAGAGATGCTACAAACCATGCGTGATGCTATCCATCTATCAACGTCATATTGGCTTCACAGATCATACTCTTCAGCCGTTGATCCAGATCCCAGGGAGTCTCACCCGGGAGCATCGCGATTTCTTTAAACCCGATGATTGATTGTGTTTCTGACTTTGGCCTGCTAAATTCCCTGTTCAGCGCGATCTGGATCTCTGCTATCCCTGCGTTTGGGTGGTCGTTAGAGTGCTTGATATACCATGTTAATGTGCAATCCTGTAGCACACTCACCAATGTAGCCTTCTTAATATTATTGTCTATGACACCTTGTGCTTCCCATACTGCTCTTACCATGAACCAAAATTGGTCTGGATCTTCATTCCATACTCTTATGAATACTAGTAGTTTGATCACGCTCACCATACTGAATTGTGGAGGTGGTGGAGGTGGAGTGGGTGGAAATGGAGGTGAGGGAGGTGAAGCGGGTGGCAGTGTGGGTGGAGGTGGTAACCGCGGAATGCGCTGCCTTATCAAACTGACTGCGCTTCTCGGAGAGACCTTAGCAAACTCTTCCTCGCTCTCTCGCAAGGGTGAAATTAAGGGACTATTTTCTAATTCTTCGCTACTTTTGTAGATCTTTCCGCTCCGCGTAGTCCCAAACATTAATGTATTCGCATGACCCTTTTTTCACACAATAACATCTTAATCCAAGTATTCAAAGATTTAATATACTTACCTCGCGGTCCTTTGAGAAAGCATCATTCTGCCTTGTTGTAGCTCACAGTCGTGTCTACCGCAAACTCAGTGATAAATCCCCCTATTATCTGGTCAAGCCAATGGTCCACAGCTCACGTGATCTTATCTTCTGATGCTTCTAGTCTGCACACTAATTCCAGAGTCCACACTATTGGTTTGTCGAGCCTACACCTTCCCTGGCTGTCAGCTAACTTTGTGATCCACTCATACAGCTCAGAAGGAAAGGATGCAAAGAAAATCTCGTGGATTTCTGTATACATGTAGCGCTCCAACCACTTTTCCTTAGATACTTGCGGAGTTCTGTTTTCCTGTGTCGCGAACTCGTGAATCTTCTTGTCCAACCACTCTTCAATTTCCTTCTTTGTTGGGTTCTAGTGGCACGACATCAAACATCCCTTATGCAGATCCCGATCCCAGTGACAAAACCATTTGTTGGCATAGTGGGGCCAGACCCAAGTTCAGAAGTGATTTAGCCAAGCAAATCCTGGTACTACTGGCCCTTTTGGCAACAGTCCGTGGAGCGCGGACTGAGGTCTCACCCGAAGTAGTATGGGAGGGTGCTAGAACTAGGTTTCCGCACCCTGGGGATGTCTGATAGGAGGTGATTGGTACGTGGTCCAACCTTTGCACTTACTGTGTTACGTGAATCAGTAGGCATCCTATGCCCTGCAATATTGTCTCACGCAGTTCTAGTTGTCATGCAACCCGTGTTATTTACCCAAGTCTTCTTTAATTAGGCTCTGTTGGATGATTACTTAGATTATTTTCATATATAAGCATTCATACAAGTATTTACCAATTGCGCACAGTAAATAAACAGAGTAAAATTAATGCATAACATCAAAATATGAATTCATGAATAGATGCATAGAGTAAACTTCTCTTTATCAACTTTCAATCCCAAGTACAGACTCGACTCCGCCCTCTGCACTCAGCTGCAGGGGTCTGCGCACTCAGCTGCAAACTTCACTAGGCCTTTGCGCACTCAGCTGCAGAGCCTCTTCCTACCACTATGACCCAGTACACTTCAGATTCCACTCTAACCTCGAACCATGCCTTCGGTATTCTATCTATCGTTACCACCTCTTTACACTTAGAGCCTCGCTCTATTTATACAATCCCATGGTCTGCGGACCATGGGTAGGCCAACACAACTTTACATTAAATTACAATATTTTAGGGCGGATAGCCCTATGACTCATCCTAAACTTCGCGCTCCGCACCCACAATTCGCGGAGTCTTACAATATAATTGACCAAAACTTGGGCTTTGAGCCCCAAAAACATGCTACAGGGGATCCCATGCCCAACAATGATGTTGGGAAACATAGTATATCTAGTACTACCTACGCCATTGCCAAGCCAACCATTAAGAAGTAAGGCCTGTACACTCCTCTGCCTACTCCCATCCAACCTTGGGAATCCATCTCCATGGACTATCTGTCTGGCCTCCCTTCTACCAAGCATGGTAATGACTGTGCATTTGTGGTTGTGGACAAATTTTCTAAGATGGCTATATTGGCAGCCTACAAGAAGAGTATCACAACAGAGGACACTGCCAAACTCTTATTTGAAAGAGTGTGGATACATTTTGGATCCCACAGACCATTATATCAAATTGGGATAACAGGTTCCTGAGCACATTTTGGCCAAGCCTTTGACACTAATGGACACCAAGCTCACAATGTCGACTACATTACATCCCCAAAGTTATGGTTAGACAAAGGTCGTCAACCAGATGACGGTGCACATACTCCGCATATACAACTCCAAGCATCCACGAACCTAGGATGAGAGCCTTCCCTATGTGCAACACAATTATAACAAAGCTCTCCGTAAATCGACTAGTCGCAGTCCCTTTTAAGTGGGTCTAGGATTTCAACCATTGTGTATGATTGATGTTGTCATGCCTCATGTGACTACACAAACAAAATCCACAGATGTATAGTCTGAGGTTGATAAAGCAACTAGATTTATTGAACACATCCAGCACATCCGCCAACAGGTTCATGACATCTTGGAGAAGTCCAATGCCAAGTACAAGCAGCGACAAGACCAACATTAGGTGCCACACAAGTTTTAGGTGGGCAACAAAGCTTGGTTGCATTTATAGAAAGAATACCTTGCTAGAGCCCATCGGAAGATCAGACCACTTTGATATGGGCCTTACATGATTACCAAGGTTGTGGGAGACAATGATTTTGAGCTCAATATACCCCCATTCCTTGGATTGCACCTAATGTTCAATGCGGACCGCCTTCGACCATACTTTCCACCATTACTGGACACATCAAACATTGCAGAAGAACTCACACCAACAGAGCTAAACCCAAACTGCATGGAATAAGCCACAACTAATCGGATCATGGACACGTAGATCAAAAACACTCGCCAACATAAGATCCAACTGTATTGGGTTGTCAAAGCTTGTTAGCTCCTGCACCAAGGCAAGTGGCTCACTAGGGACCACACTCAATAGAATTTTCCCCATCTCATGGAGGCACTCAATGCAATGGAGTCCATTGATTCCTAGGGAGGGGGATTGATCTAGTTGGATATTGGTGGCCACCCACCTATTCCACTTGGACCCCCACCATTGTACCATTATTTCTTTAAGTTTCTGTAATTGTAGCACAATTTACTATTTTTGGCAATTTTTCAGGTCCTGAACTTCCAGAGTCGTTTTGAGACAGTAAATGATGTTTTTTTTGGAAAACGAGCTAACATGTGGCTTTGTGTCGAAAGTTGTAGTCCTCGGATATATATTTCTATTGAGGTATCGTATGTGTCAAATGAATATTGTATGCCAAAGTTACGACCCCGGGAAGTTGATGTACAAATTTACCCCAACGGGGTCCATAGTTTTGATGCTTCATCTCCTAGGGTTATGTTTTTGGATGTTTAGGGTTTTCTATTGTTTTTTAATAATAAACAAGCCTTCGAGCCTCATTATAACATAGTTCAAAGGCATGTAGCTGCCACATCTCTTCTCAAAGATAAGTTACCATCGCCCAAGCTAGTTTATTTCCATTCTGTATACAAACATATTTAAGTTCTTTGATATTAATGAAATGAAGTTTTATTTCTGTTGTATCTCTATGTTTATGTTTATATATGTATTATGTTGTGTTCCTGCATAAGTCTAGATCACTTTGTAGGTAAGCCAACCTTCAAATAGATGTGGATTTCCCTTCCAAAATTTGTTTGTTGGCAGATATGGCTCACCAAAAACAAATTGATCTTCAAAGATATCAGGACCCCTCCTCGAGAAGTTGTTGCGCTGAATCGAACCAATTGCACACCAAAGACAGAGAGTCCCTTCTAGATCAACACGAAAGAAATTGGATGGATTAAATGGTCGTTGCTATAAACGACTCTCTAATTCAAAAATCTCCCAAAAGACTGGCCTCCAACCAATGGAAACTCATGCTCTTGGATGAGGAATTTGAAAACTAGAAACTTTGTCAAAAAAGATGGTTGTTGTTCTTCGATGGAGCCTCCAAAAAGAACAAAGGGGTGGCAGGAGGGGGTGGCATCTTCATAAATATTGAAGGAAAAATTGAATCAAAGTTTGCATGGGGTTTGGGCCATAGATCTAATAATTCGGCAGAGATGTATGGTCTATGGTTTGGTCTCCAACTAGCAAAAGAGTAGGGCATCTCATCAATTTCAATTCTAGGAGACTCCCTCATCGTCATTCAACATCTTATCTCCAATTCCTTCCCCAAAAATAATCAATTAGCTTCAATTCTCTGGAGAGTTCATGGCTTCCTTAAGACTCTCACTCAGAAATCATTCTTTCATATTCTCTGAGGCAAAATAAAGAAGAAGACCTTCAAGCTAACAAATCATGTCAGCTCGAAGAAGGTAAATATGAAGTGAATGGTTCCTAAAATTGGATGGTCATCCCATGATGAATCTTTTTAATGGAAATTCCATATAATTCTATTTTGCTGATTGGCCAATTTTGTAGAATCTACAGTAGCAACGAGTCTACTTTTGGTCCTTGAATCGTAAGTAAACAAACTCTGAAGGAAAATCTTCAAGAATTTCCTTTCTCTCAGTTCGTAGAAGCATTCCTGGAATTCGTGTACAATTCCACTATACCTTGTAGTGACCAGGCACTGACGTAATAGAAAACTCCTTATTCCTGTCCCAAAAAAGAAAAGAAAAGTGTATAATACTATATAAAGGCATAATATTTGAATTCTTAAAAAATACCTTGGATTATTCCACCTGAAACTTGAAAATAAATTTTATGGTCTCTCATAAGAACCAAGATGGAGAGGGAATTGAACCACCTAACTACCACTCAAGCTATTGCCCTTTTGACTATTTTAAGTGTCTTCTTAACCCATCAAAAAAATTGTAATTTCTAACGGATCAAAAAGGGAAGATCACTCACATTCTAGTTATTTTATGTTTCTTCTTAACCCATCAAAGAAATTGTAATTTCTAATGGATCAAAAAGGGGAGGGGGATCACTCACATTCTAGTTAACTTATTTTTCTCTTTATTGAAATTGTAATATACAAATTTACTTTAAAAAAATTGTGTTTTTAAAGAATTAGTTAAATGTTGACACAAAGATTTTTGTATAAATTATAGAATAAAACTTTAGACTATATTGGAAAAGGACTTCATCTTAACAAATCGTGAGTATTTGAAAAAATGTAATTATTAGGGAAAGTTTTAAGGATTCATAGTTATCTTACTATTTCATAACCTTGACAAAAGTGATTAAATCTTAAAATGTCAACCATAAAGTATTGGGGGACATTTTTGTAAAAAAATTTAAATATTTTATATAGTTTTAATTTTTTTTGTTTTTAAACTAAAATGCCATTATCTTATATAATTTATTTAGATAAATTATTTAAAAAAATGAAAATAAATATATATTTAAAAAAAAATTAACCAATAAACCAAATTTAACCCTTAAACTTTTATCTAATAATCAAAATACTAAAATTTCTCATAATAAAAATAATAACCTGAACCACCTAAATTAAGGTTAAGATAATAAACTATTATTTTTATTTCTTCCATCATTTTTTTTTTATTATTAGACCAAATTATTAAATTTTTTAAAAAATAATCACAATATAAAAATATTATCAATATATTATTAATAAATTAATTAAATATATTCCATTTTCATATTTTTCATTTTCTAATAACTATATATATATTAAATTGCATTAAGTAATTTTCAAAAAAATAAAAATAATATATATATATACTTTTCAAGTTTATAAACATAACTATTAAGTTACATCTGGAAGGGTGTTACATCTAGAAGGGTGAGCTAGGCTTTTTAAGTTTTGATAATAGTTTAACTCAATATCTAACCACAAAGAACACTTCACACCAACATAGGTTTTGATATTAAATTAAATCTACAAAGGTCAACTATGCTTTTTGCTGTAATTTAGAGAACTAGGTCCATGGTATCTCAATCTAAGGTGCAGATGATGTTGATAAAAGCAAATAATAGAGAACACTTCACACCAATGACTTTTCTGCTTGTGGATTCCATTCCTTCATATCACTATGCTCTCATTGAAAAATAAGAACCTCAAAATACATAATTGTTCTCACAAATAATGTTGACCTGATATTGGTGTTTGAGAGGATGTTGATAATGGCCAATAATGGATGACTTTTCGTTTGAGCTGTACCATCATTATATACTTTGAATAGTATTTTTAATATATTATTTTTTTATTTTTTAAAGTCTCTTTCGCATGAAATTGACACTCAGTAAATTTTTTATTATATATTAATTAAAATAAAATATAAAATATAAATGATAATTTAAATAAAATTTCAATGAAGTCTTTATCAAACAATGGAAAGGTAAAATAAAAACACTTTTCCTAAGTTTTGCAAGCTTTTTAGGATATATTGTTTATTCTAGTTATTATATAAGTATTAGTGTTTAAATTGATGTCATGGATTTATAGTGTATCATTGGGAGTTATTTTATTGAGTTTTTAGTACTTTTGGAGTTGTTATGGTTTATAGTCATCATCTTTGTTGGGAGTTGTTTTCAATTAATGTTGTTATATAAATGAGATCTATTCATTCTTTGGATAAATATCCATTAAGTACACACAAGGATGTATTTCCTGAAGAACTGATCAAAGCCTCAACCAAAGTTGTGTAATTGACACCAATTTATTTTTTGAAGATGATAAAGGACACACATATGCTACTTTTCCTGGTACCATGACTAGGAGCCCCTCTATTGAGATTTGTCACTACTTGGAGTTGTCGTGGTTCATAGTCATCGTCTACATGGAAAATTGCTCATGCTTGGTTCTATTACATTAATGGGATCTATTCACTAACAAGAAAAATATCCATCAAGTACACACAAGGATGTGTCTCTTGAAGAGTTAATCATGACATCGATCAAGGTTGTGTGATTTTCCCCTACAAGTTGTTTTGTGAAGAAGATAGAGTACACCACTATCCTACCTTTCCTAGTGCCATCACTAGGAGTTTCTTTGCTAAGTTTTGTCACTACTTGAAGTTGCTATGGTTCATAGTCATCATCTACATTGGAAGTTACTCATATTTGGTGCTATTCCATCGATGGGATCTATTCACTCCTTAGACAAAGATCCATGGAATACTTGCATTGATGTATATCTTGAAGAGTTGAGCATGGCCGCAATGTTGTGTGATTGATCCCTATAAGTTGTTTTATGAATAAGATAGAGGACACTGCTATGCTTTCTTTCTGACTCTAAAACCAAAGGAATGCCAATACTCTTGTGCTTGTATGTGCATTGAACTAGCTTCAAAAAAAGGCCTCCTAAAGGCCATTTTTTGCTAGTGGGATTATCAACAATTTCCTTTTAAATGTACTTTGCCCCATGTATGTCAACATTTCGCAAAGAATTATACACCAACATCACCTCCTCTTGCTTTGAACTACCTACCTTAGGGAGAAACACATCAAAGCAATCTAGAAGGACATAATCAATTCAAACTTGTAATCAATAAAAAAAACACTTGATTAATATAGGTATAAAAAAGCCTCCAGGGCCAAGTTCCCTAGCTTCGATTGATTCCATGTGTTAGGAGATCTTAAGGCTTACAAAAAGAATGTGGAGGGTGTCAAGACCTAAATTATTGCAATAAAAAAAGGTGCCTCCCAAGCCTTAGATACAAAATCAACTTCAACACATACAACCATTTTCTAAAGTAGTGGAAGATCCCCAATCCTCAATGAAAAAGGTAGATAAAGAAAGCCAAAACCAACCACCAAAGCCCTCACAACATAGCATTTATGTTGATCCAAAATTGTCTTGGATGAGGAGAAAGAAGAATAGAAAGAAAAATAGAAAGGAATTGCCATGAAAATTAATAGTGCCCACTCAAAATCATTGATGAATCAAGCGCCTCACAACTCACCTTTTCTCAACTAAGGAAGGAAATCCATTTGTCAACACAAAGAAAACAAGGTTACGTGAGACATGCTCCTAGGCATTTAGATCTCACTCTTTAACAACAAAGAATTCACTGATAAGAAACTAGCTATGGATCCTCCTTTTAATTAAATAATGTTTAGACATTAAACAAATTTACAAAATAAAAATCTTAATGGACTCAAGTATTATCTCCTTTGTTATTAAAAACACAACACTTTGGAATTAACTCTTATTGTATAAGGAAAAAATCCAACATTTTTAATTAAAACTTTTAGCTTAAAAAAAATAAATCCCCATCCAATTAGCTATTATTAACTTTAATGCCCTATAATATTTTATAAAGTACTATGAATAAAACTTAAATAAACATAATTGTTAATGGATTTCTTACTGTGAATAAAGATCAGATAACCATAATTGGTAATGAATTTCTTTCCCTTAATGATTAAAAGATATTCCTTTTATAGATTCATATGCAACTTACCTTTAATCTCAACCACAAATAAAATTGTGATTGGTGAAGGAAACACAATTTTTCAAAAAGATTCTCAACCACAAACAAAATTACCCCCAAATATAAAACTTTGAAGGTAATGAAATTTTCAAAGTTTATGAATATCTTTTATCTAAGTGATTGAGGTTATTCAATTTACCAAATTATTCATAAAAATCTTACCTCTCATCAAAGGGAAAAAGTGAAGTTCAATGGAAACAAAGAAAAGTTGAACTCTAAAGGAGAATAGAGGATTAGAAAATCAAATCCTCCATAAAGCAAGTCACTGTTAACCATAATGCTATTAACTATGTAGTCTTACACCATAATGCTAATAACTCTGTAGTCTTTGTAAGGGGGCCATGAATAGGCATTAGATAAAGATGATTGCCCATGGATGTACATTGCCCACTCATCCTGAGATTCCATGCCCTCTTCCCCACTCCAGTAACAAAGACCTGACACCCCACACTTGCACATTGACATTTTTTCAACATGTCTATCATCACGATGGTGACATGTAAACACAACATGCAAGTGCAAGCATGGGAATGCGAACCCCATGTGGATTTCCATGACACAAAACCTCAAAATCTCTGACCTAGCGTTAAAAGACGAGCATCTGGCTAGGAATATATAGGGGGCACAAAACTTAGAAATGTTAAAAGACGAGCATCTGGCTAGGGATATATATATAGGGGTTCAAAGGTTAGGAAGCTAAGGGGTGGTAAATTTTTAAGGGAGCATGTGGGTAGGGGTATCAGCTTAGGAATCCAAATAATTAAAAATTAATAACAGGGATGATATTGCAATTGTGATATTAGGATGACATTAATATAATAGATTTAGTGTATGTTTTAAAATTGGTTTTGTTTGGATAGGAGACTTTTGATAGATGAAACTCTGTTTTTTTATGGACTATCAACATATAATTATAGGGATATAGTTTTCTTTGAATAACAATGATGAGTTAATCTACATTTGGAGATAACAACCACATATATAGTTGTCCCTACTTTTGGTTTGACTCTTCGTTTTTTTATTGTAATGATTAATAGTAAGGCAAAAATGCACACCATTTTTGGTTTGACACTAGTTTTTTTTCTTCTTTTCCGATTGTAATGATCCATAGTAAGTCGGAACCGCACACCATATGGATTACAATCCATAATAGGTCGGAACCGAACACTATATGGCTTTATTATCGAAGCTTGACCTAAGCGGCCCTGCAAGACCGAACTTGTGTCTCGTGACAAAGAGCCAACGAACTAGCAAGGGAATTTGACCAATCAAGCTACCAATACCACGTATAGTTGTCTCTACTTTTGATTTGACTCGTAAGTTTTTTTCGATCGTAATGATTAATAGCAAGGAAGAGTTGCACACCATTTTTGGTTTGACACTTAGTTTTTTTTTTCTTTTCCATAGTTTTTTTTTCTTTTCCATAGTTTTTTTTTTCTTTTCCAATCTTAATGATCTATCGCAGGTTGAAACTGCACACCATATGAATTACAATCTATAGCAGGTTGGAACCGCACACCATATGGCTTTACCATCGAAGCTTGACGGGTCGAACTCGTGTTTTGTGACAACAAGTTAATAGAATAGCAAGGAATCTGAACAATCAACCTACCAATACCGCTTGACACTTGAGTTATGATAGATTTTCTTACCGTTTTTAAAAAACATTAAATGTTTAAAAAAACATTAAGTGTTCACATGGCCGGTGCGGTTGTCACACGTGAAAGTGAAGTGTGCGGGGATACATACGGTGTACACCCGGTGAAGAACGGCATGGCGTTACAAAATGCAAAAGGTAGGGAATTTATGCAGTGACGTCATTAGTGACGGGAAGTTTCCTGGTGCCGTACCCGGGCAACGGTAAATTCTATGGGTTCATACGGACGGTTCGAGTTTCGCTGGGTTATTAAAAAGGGAATCCGTGGGGTTCGACCTCGTGACCTATGGTGTCTGAGAAGAGGTGGAGACAAGGCAGTGTGCATCATGTGACAGCCGTACTATAAGCAATCCAATGTAGGGAGGGAGGAGAAACTACAATTTGTGGACAATAATTGGTCTCTGAGAGTAATCATGGCTTCCCGTCTGTTGACGTGAAGTGGAAAGGAAAGGAATTTGCGTAAGTGGGGACTGTGGGGGCGTTTGTTTATTTCTATTTCTAGTAGATTATTATTAGTTTGCCCCGAGGTCGCTGAGTTCCAATGTCTGACCTCAGGGTTTCTCAGGGGCCTACCATGGCGGCTAGGCGAGGCTGATTGCTCGGGTGGGAGTGAGGTGTGAATGGTTTATTGATGTTTAGTTTTGTGAATAGTTTCTTGATGTTTAGTTTTGTGAAAAGTTTAACAGGAGATCGGATGCTGCAGGGCTGATACGGTTACGGTTTCGTTACGGCTCTTTTTAGAGCCTTAGGCAGCTTTTGGGGTGTTTTTTTTTCTGTGAGTGGAATTGAAGTAGAAGTTGAAGCTGAAGCTCCCCTGGATGCTCCAGAGGCTTCACAGATATCTCAGTTTCTGGAATAGGTGGAAGAGATTGAGGTTGGTTGTTTGTATGTATGTACAGTAGGCTTTTGGGTTTTTTTTTTTTGGGTTTCTGGAGTGGCTATATGGATCATGAAGGCAGGGGAGGAAGTGGTTTATTGGCCTGTTTTGGGATCAGCCGCCATGAAGCTGGAGTGCATTAATGGCGGACTCGACAAATTACTGCACCTTGGGATGGAGAAAAAAGGATTTGGGATATTTTGGACATAAGGGATTTTTTCAATAGAAATCCCGTGAAGACGGCCCTTAAACTCCTTGCTGGTTATTTTTAGCAAATTCTCCGAGATCTCGGATCTCGACTTTACAATTATGAAGCGACAACACTTTCAATTGCAGCAGCAGCAGCAGCCGCAGCCGAACGGTCATGGCCGCTGCTGCAGCACTGTTCCGGTCCATCCCAACCCGGTGTCCATGCCAGGGTCCGGGCCACCACCACCATCACCAAGAACAACAGCAACAGCGCCTGCAGCGGGAGCAACAGCAGCAGGGGGAGGTGGAGGTTCAGGGTCTTGCAAGGGCAAGGAAGTGGTATTGAAGGATACTTCTAAGCAGGGTGTAGGTGTTGATATGGAACTGGCTTCTATGGGTTACAGTGTGAAATCCTCTGAACTGGAACAAGTGGCACACAGGCTTGAGCAGCTGGAGATGATGATGTGCAACGGGCAAGAGGATGGCATCATTTCCCACTTGTCGTCAGAGGCTGTGCACTATAATCCCTCGGACCTCGGTGGATGGATTGAAAGTATGCTCAGCGAGCTTCATGTCCCTATTCTTCCTCCAACAGATCAGCCGTTTCAGTTCCCTCAGGCAGCAGCGGATCAATCGTCTACGGTTCGGGAAGCGAGCAATTCGGTGCCGGAATCATCGACTTCGACCTCGAAGGGCACCAGATCTGCGCAGAATGTTGAACAGGACCAACAGTACAGGTTAAATGGCTCCGGGGCCGGGGCCGGGGTTGGGTTGTTTGAGCCGCCTGAGGTCCTGGATCGATCAGAATTCCAGCTTCATGGCTATCCGGGCCAAGGGGGAGTACGAGATAATGGGATTGATCGCATGTTCAGTAACTATGGCGGCCTTTTTTCTCAAGTATTAGACGTCTCGGACCTGCTAGTCGATGACCCTGATGTTCTACAGGAACCACCACCACAGGAGGCTTCGCCCTCAACTCTGCTGCTGCAGAGCTCCAGCAACTCTTCTCTTGAAGTCCAATCCGGGCTAGACCATCTGGAAGAGGATGTTACAGGAAGAGAGCAAAAGCGTTACCGTGTCTGCGACCCGCAGCTTTCGGAGCGAACCGTGGTAGTAATGGGGGCAGACCCGCACGAATCCGGAGTCCGTCTCGTGCACACGCTGATGGCCTGCGCAGAAGCGGTGCAGCGCGGTAATTTGGCCATCGCGCGGGAAATGGTGAAAGAAGTGAGAATTCTGGCTTCAGCACAGGGCGGGGCAATGAGCAAGGTCGCCACATATTTTGCCGAGGCTCTTGCCCGGCGAATCTATGGGTTTCTCCCTCAGGACACCTTGCGGTTCAACCAGAACGACCCCTTGTCCGATTTTCTGCAATTTCATTTCTACCAAACCTGCCCTTATCTCAAATTCGCGCACTTCATAGCCAACCAGGCCATTCTGGATGCCTTCTCCGGGCACCAACAGGTTCATGTCATAGACTTCAATCTGAAACAGGGGATCCAATGGCCGGCCTTGATACAGGCACTGGCTCTTCGCCCCGGCGGGCCACCGGCTTTCAGGCTAACCGGAATCGGCCCACCCCAACCCGACGGAACCGATGCCTTGCAGGAGGTCGGCACGAGGCTCCACCAATTTGCAGAGTCCGTCAATGTAAAATTCTCCTTCCGTGGCTATGTTGCCACAAGCCTCGCCGACATCAAACCATGGATGCTCGACGCCCGGCCCGAGCTCGAGGCTGTTGCAGTGAATTCTATCCTTGAGCTCCATCGTCTCCTGGAGGACCCCATCCCCGGACGACCCAGTGCCATCGATCGAGTACTCGCTTCCATCTGGAGCCTGAAGCCCAAGATCTTGACAGTGGTTGAACAGGAGGCCGACCACAACCGCCCTGTTTTCTTGGATCGATTCACAGAGGCACTGCACTATTATTCCACAGTTTTTGATTCCCTGGAGGCGCGCGGGTTGCAGGCCCAGAGCGAAGAGCAGGTGATGTCGGAAGTCTATCTGGGTCGAGAAATTTGCAACATTGTAAGCGATCGGAACGGGTGGAAAGGCACGAACCTCTCTTGAATTGGAGCGTTCGCTTGAGAAACGCTGGCTTCTGGCCTATTCCTTTGGGATCCAATGCTTTCAAGCAGGCCAGCATGTTGCTCAGTCTCTTCTCAGGTGGAGAAGGATATAGGGTTGAGGAGAATAATGGGTGTCTAACACTTGGTTGGCACAGCAGACCTCTAATTGCTGCTTCTGCCTGGCAACGCTGTTAATCATCTATCTCGCACCAGCAAGAAGGTTGGTTGCAGCTCCACTCCTTAATTTCATCTCCTCTGATTATGAAATTTTCAGCCATTTCTGAGTTCTTTGAATCATCTTTAAGTTCATTCTGACTTTCACTGGTCCATTGTTAAATTATGGCCACTTCCAACTCAATATTTGGATAATCCGTAACTTAATTTATAGGCTGGAAAAATTTTGATCAGATTTCTGCCTTTCTTTCACCTCAATATTTTGGAGAATCCTTAACTTGATTCTGGAGTGTGGCCAAATTTTGATCAGATTTTTGCCATTCTTAACTTAAGTTTTTTAATCGTCCTTAACTTAATTCTGAGTTTACCCAATTTATCTCTAGCTGAATTGTGCAGTCCACCATATGAATGAACTTACATCACTTAATTTGTGGAATGTCATGCTGACACTCCACAATAGACATAATGTCAGGAAAAAAATAACCACTCATGTAGTTTGCAGAATGCTGACTTTCTGCAAACTACATGATTTCTTACCGTTCATGATAGATACCAGAAATTTGGGTCATTTATAAACAGTTGAATAAGCTGTGAAAATCTAGACTTTTTAATGCATTTTTTTCTCATTCATTCTCTTGATAACTTTGTAACTTGCAGGTGATTGGTGGATCAAATACCCAGCAATTATTATTGCAGCAGCATCATCGTTTCAGGGAACCCACAACAGCCCAATTCAATTCCGGATCAGGTCAGCTAAAGCAAAATTAACGAGTCCGTAGATTACCTACCAGCGCCGAGAATCTATTCATGTATCATACTGAAGTTCTTGAGTTATTATAAGCAAAATTAGATTACACTTATTATTAGCTCGACTCAGTGCCCTGTACGACTGCATAAATCACTGAGCGATATAATTTGTAATCTCTCAGACACTTTGAACTTCAAATGTCAGAAGTATTGAATCTCACCCGGCCTATGTCATAAGTAAGTTATTATTGCTCACAGAGATCTCTGCCAATGTTGCATCGTCCTGATGTAATCAAGAGAATTGAATGCAAAGCAACTTCCCATCATCAATTCTTTTAATTCTCGGTGATTCAGTGCATGATATTAGATTTTTCATTTAGTTTTCTTGTACTGGAATATGAAATTCCTAATTAATGTGGGAATGACCTTTACTGATTTACTGATTCTGTCATATTTTTATTGCTATTTGTCATTATTATTTACCTTAAATATCAAGCATTATGCAATAAGTTAATGATTGGTTTATTATCTTTGCCTCTTGTTTCTGGACGGAAATAATATATTATTTAATGAACAGAAAGCAAAAGCAGTGAGTTAATTGATGTATGATCTTTAATATTTAGGATTATTTTTGCATCTTGGTTGTCCAACAAGAATAATATAAAATTCAATGGAGAAGATGCAAATGTAGCGAACAGATCCAATCATTGACCTATTGCATAATGCTTCATATTTATCTTCAAATTTCAACAATTTAGGATTATTTTTGCATCTTGGTTGTCTAACAAGAATAATATTCAATGGACAAGATGCAAAGACAGTGAACCATCCGATCATTGACCTCTTACATAATGCTTAATATTTATCTTCAAATTTCAACAATTTTCTTTCATTCACCTATTGCATAATGCTTAATATTTATCTTCAAATTACAGAGACAAGTAACTATTGAACATCCACCTCCAGAATTCAGTGGGATAAAAAATGTATCGAGGGAAAACCAGTTTTTAATATAAATTGCAAACCAGTTTTACTATAAATTGCAAACCAGTTTTTTAATTTAAAAGCCAGCAGTTTTCTTTTCTCTTTATTTATTTTCGCAGGTCTGGAGCTCTGTGTGCACTTATTTGTTTCCGAGTGTTCATCTGTGGGCACCTATTTGTTTCCAAGTGATATAATGATTGAACTTTTGATTTCTGCAAATACTGAATTTGAGCCGAGAGTTTAGCTAGATATATTCTCATGGTAGGCCAATGTTTGTCTGTAACGGCCATGTCTTCAATGCTCGTAATAAAAAGTAGTCACATGTGTCCTCTGAACATGGACTCCCGCATCAAAATATTCTATGCAAAACCATTGTCCAAGGTATTTTTTTAATCTGCTTTACTTTGTTTGAAAGTTGGACGTAGTTCTCCAACTGTCAAATTAGACAAAGCTTCTATAAATAGAATTAGAATCTGACACAATTCAAGCTTTTGAAGCCTGAGATATTTCAACCTGGCAACTCATGAAAAAGCCATGACATATTTCAACCTGGCAGCCCATGAAAAAGTGGTTCAAGAGCATATTTAAGGAAAAGTGTTGCAACGGTATACTATTTTCTTCTGATTTAAAGATTTTGTCTCTGCAGCTCAAATAACAACCCCTAACATCATGATTATATCACAGGGAATTTAATACAGTTTTTACTAATAATATAAAATCTCAACCGAGGAGCTTCTTACTAAATTCAAATAATATATAAATTTAGTAGAAGGTTCAGCTAGTTGAAAATTTAGTAGATTTGAAATTTGACTTCAAGTTTTGCAATTTCTATAATAATTTGATTTGAAGATTTCAGAATAAAGTCTACAGAGTACTATCAATTTATTAGAAATTATAATATATATTTATTGATTTTTTTAATTATTTCATATATCTCTTTTTAAAAATTTACTATATTGCAAATTGTATTTTTTTTTGAAGTTATATTATATATTCATTGTGTTTTTAATTATTTTAAATATTTATTTACAAAAATTTACTAAATTACAAATTGCTTTTTTTTTTTTAAATATATAAAATAAACCAGTTGTTTTCAAATACTTTTTAAACATATAAAAAAAATTAATAAGCAAACAAATAATAATAAACAAATAACTTAATATATAATGATAATTTTGATATTCTACCTTCGTTGTACTTATTACAAATAACATAGTATTTCACAGTACCAATACAATATATAACAGTAGACAAATAAGATAATATAAAATAATAGTTTTGAAGTTTCACCTTGTGACAGTTGTTTTTTTTAATTGTATTGTGAAGCTTTATTATAAATGAGAGTATCACCCACATGCAAATAAATGAAGTAAAAGTAATCACAATATATAAATGAAGTAAAAGGTTTAAGATGACAGTAGGAAAATAAATATAAATAGATATGATTAAACTGAATAACAAGTTCAAGCTGACATATGGTTATAATTAAAGTTATTTCAAGATTATACAAGAGAATTAAATATTAATAGTTACAATTAAATAGAGTAATAGAGTTAAGTTAATGTAGGGTTAGTTTAATTGATTAAGTTTTTTTTGAAATATTTTTGTTATTGAGAGATCATGAATTAGATTTTTTTGGAATCAGATTCAGATTCAAATTGAATTAAAAAAAACAATTAAAAAATAAATTAAATTTCAATTCACCAATCTCTAAAATCCATAAATTACATTTAAAAAATTAACAAAAATAATATATGGAAAAAAATTAACATCCATAAACCACATAAAAAATAAAGTGACAAAAAAATATATATGAAGTAACTGACATACTTTCTGTGATAAAGAACATACAGAATTTGTAGTTGGCAACAACCCAACAAACAGCAGAGCAGACCAGTGCTGAATTGATGGATTGCAGTAGATATTATTTTTTGGATATTTCTCCCGGTTGTAATGGATCGCTCTAAATTGATTTATCTCTTTATATTTAATAGGAATTAAACTTTATATAAATGAATTAATTTATATTTATATTTAATAAATATAAATATATATTTATTTTAATTTAATTTATATTTTATATAATTATTTTTGTTATAAAATAAAATTTCGGATTAAATTTTATATTATCATCTTAAAGAGATAATAATTCATATTTTCATATCTGTTTATTTTGCATGTACTTTTACCTATCAAAAACTTTGTATTGATTTAAGTCTTTTATTGTTATTAATCATGTTTTTGTGTTAGGATGTTAAATGATTGACTTGTTTGTAAATTAGGTAAAGATCTATATTTGAACACAATTTACTATTATATAGATAAAATAATCAAAGCTAAATGTTATTATAAAAAAATAATAATTATAATAATGTTATAAGATATATAATTAAATTAATTATTAAAAAGAAAAAAAATAATTAGTTTTATATAGAATTATTTTAGAAAAGTATTTTTTTATTAAAATTGTTTATTATTTTTATTTAAATAATTAAATACTCATTAAAATAATATAAAATGGTCATATAATAAATTAAAATAAGAAAATGCTCAATTGGGTTTATTTAGGGTGTTAGGTAATGGTTAGGATTTAATCATATATTTTTTTTTGTGAAATTGTATTTTTTGACTATACAACGCAATAACAAATTTTGACGTCTTAAACTACCATGAGCTTGACTCTGATCATAGGCCTTTACTTATAACTCTCGATTTTGTGATGCATAGAGATTCCATGGAAGATAATCCTTATAGTCAAAAGAAATTAATCTTTGATAGAAATAAAAAAGATCTCTTTCTAAATGAATTAAAAACTAATTTGCTTCATTTATCTAGTATAGACAACAAAGAAGATCTCTATCATAATTTTACTACAACCCTCTCATATTCTATTAACAAGTTCTCAATTGAAGTTTCAAGTAATAAAATAAATAACAAAACCAACCCATGGTATGACAAAGACTGTAAAAGTGCGAGGAGAGCAATTAAGGAAGTTGATGAATCTCTTAAAATTGGCAAGATAAAAATATACAAAGCCCTAAATAAAACGATAAAAGGGCAGTATATTCCTAAAAGACAAGAGAATCTCTTACACCTCTCTAAGGTAGCTCCTAAGAAATTTTGGAGGTAGATTCTAACTAGGAAAACTAAAGATAATAATAAAATTGCTTTACACGACTGGAGTTTCTATCTTAAAAAGCTTTATGAATCTCCAAATGTCATGGATAACTTTGAAACTCTGCTCACAACGAAAGAATTTTTCTCATTAGAAGACATTGATTTTGGGGTTAATCGCTTGGCTAATGGGAATGCTAAGGACATTGAAGGTTACTAGGCGGAAATCTTAAAAATTGGAGGTCCTGTCCTCATCCCCCACATTCTCAAGCTTTTCAATCAAGCAATCAAGCAAGGGATCTTAAACCATGGACTCAAAGCCTCATTATCCCTATTTTTAAAAGTGGGGATACAAATAACCCCTCTAATTATCGGACAATTATGATCAACCCTCTCCTAGCCAAGTTATATGGTATTATTTTGGAAAGGAAGTTGAGCATATGGCTTGAAAGTAAAGGTAAGTGGGCTAAAGGCCAAGCGGGTTTTAGAAAGCAGCATTCAATAACAGAGCACCTCGTTAAGCTTACGGTCATTGTGGAGGAATGCTGCAATGATAATTCCAATCTCTTTTGTTGCTTTGTGGACTTTAGAAAGGCTTTTGATACGGCTCCTAGAAACAACCTTTGGAACAGATTAGAAGAGCTAAAGGTTCCTTTTGAGTTGAGCGCTGCCGCTATAAGGTTATACGAGAATGTAATTGCCAAGTTAAAGAGCAATGAGGGGTGGTCGAAAGATATTAAGTGTAATATCGGAGTTAAACAAGGTTGCCCTTCTCCCCTACCCTATTTGGCATTTACATCGACAAGCTAGAAGGTTGTTTAGAGGAAGTAGGATGTGCTGGCACGATCTTAGCTGGGGTAACCATCATCCTTCTTCTCTACATTGACGATATTTTTCTTCTCACAAGGTGCCCATATGATCTTGATAAGCAACTTATACTTCTTAATGATTTTTGCTCTACCATAGGTATGATTGTTAACACTGACAAAACAAAAGTTATGATTATCAAATCCAAGAAGCACACTTACGCTAATTTTATGTATGACAATAATAATTTGGAGGAAGTGTGTTCCTACAAGTACCTAGGAATTGATATTCATCACAAGCTCAATTGGAACTATAGCATTGAGAAAAGGATTAATGGGGGATGGAAAACTTATTTTGGTCTTGAAAATAATTGTAAAACGACAAATCTCGTAATGTGGGATAGAAAGAAGTTCCTCTTTGAAACTTTAGTCACTCCAGTTATCTTATATGGATGTGAGGTTTGGGGTTGTAGCATCTCTAGAGAATCCTGGAAAAAGATTGAACAAATCCAGAAGCGTTTTATAACGTATAATCTCAAAATTAAAAGCAACACACCCTATCCTATTCTCCTTATAGAAGTGGGTTTTTCCCCTATCGAGAGCCTAGCTATGACTAGGCTCTGTTGTACAAGCACAAACTCAATAACATAAGAGACCATAGACTTCCTAAGCTAGCTTTAAATTCCAGCCAAAACCACCTAAGCCTCAAACGAGGTTGGTATAAAGACACCAGGGCCTCGTTAAACCATTGGGAGATCGACGAGAATGTTGCATTGCAAAACATTAATAAAATTAAAAATATTGTTACTTCTAAGTTCAAAGAAAAAATGTGGTGTGAGAAAGATTTAGCGGCTAAAAGAAAATTAAAATATTATAAGGAGGTCATCAATCCCACCCTAGAAGATCAAAAGTATCTCTATGTTTTATCTAGCTCAAAGAAGAAAATTAATATAGCCAAGATTAGAACGACCTCTCATGAGCTCCATAGTGAAACGGGTCGTTGGGCAGTTCCTAAAACACTATGGATGGAAAGGTTCTGCCATCTTTGTGAGAATACAAACATCGATGATGAAAATCACTTCCTCTTAGAATGCCCCACGTACAACCACATTAGATCTCAGTTTCAAAATCTTTGTTGCAATACTGACCTTCCTAGCCTTTTACATTGTCAAAATTACAGTGAGCTCGAGAGGTTTCTCTCCAAGCTTTTTGAGCATAGGAATAAAATCTTAAATCAAACTAAATAATTCGTTTCTTTAGTTCCGATAAATCAAAATTTGGTCTCAGTGAACGTTAACCACCACCATCATCATCATCAACAACAAATATTAAATAAATTACTTTCAAAAATCTCAAAACAAATATAATTATATTTTTTCAAAAATATAATTAATAATAAACTAGAGCATTAATTATTATTATCATATAAATTATAACAATTTTTTAATATAAACTATAAAATTTTGTTTTTTTTTTTTTTAAATTTGGATCAAGTTAATAAGATATACATTGATATTTATTTATTATTAATTTTAAAAATTATTATTTTTAATAATTAATTAACTTATAAGATTAAATGTGATGAGATTTTTAGTATAATTTTTAAATAATTATTTATATTAAATATAAATTTAATATATCAAATAGTTATAATGGTAATATATAAAATAAACCTTATATCACATAAATAAGAAACTACTGTGATTATTAATTATATTAATTTTTTAATAATAATAATAATAATAAATAAAAAATCAATATTATAAAAATAAGAATGTGCCACTTCATAATTTAATAAACAACGTGACAAACCTTGAAATCTGAATAAAATAATATATTATGATATCAAGAAAGTGGAAAAATAAAAATAATTAGTTTTATGATTTAAAACTTAAATCTACATTAAATTGTAATTTCAAAAACATTTATAACACTAATATAAAATTGAAATCTAACTTATTTACATTTTGTTCTTATTAATTAAAATTAAGCGATATAATATTAACAAGATCACTATATTTTTAATTAAAATATATCTTTAAACATATAAACAAATTTAAAACTTCGAAAAACAACGAAACCCCTTAACATATAAAAATTTAACATCTCAAAGTTTCCATTTTAACAAATTTTGACATGACTTTGAACAAAAACTCATTAAAAAAATATATAATAAAAAAGCAAAAACTTATAACATTTATACTACATCAATTCACTTAAAAAAACAAAAACTTATAACATTTATACTATATCAATTCACTAAAATATAGAGATCCAAAAAAGTCTATCTCCAATAATAATAATTATCACCAACATCATAATTTATTCATAACCATATAAATTAGTATACTCACATTAAAATAAAATTAATCATTAACTTGAATATTTTTAATTAACTTTCATAAAAATATAGCATGTGGTATGCTATTCAAGTTTACATAGATGATTGAAAACATTCAAGGCTACCTTCAATTAGAATATTTTTTTAACCATATAATTATAACTATATATTTTTACAAATTATAAAATAGATTGAATTTTGTGTATTTTCTCTTCTTTTTTTTTTTTCCTAAGGTGGCAAAACCTATCAAACTCAGGTGTCAAATCAACAATGAGGACAGCCATCTCTGGCTGCTATCCGCGAATGTCGGTTTGACTCATCACTGTTATCAAGGAAAACCACGCCACCTGTAATAACCCGCTGGTGGTCCGTAAGGGAGCAGGCTTTCACTCCTGCCAGATGCCTCTGGGTCTTGGGCCGTTAACCTGTTTCCTTACGTCTGAGGAAGACGAGCTCTTAGCCAAGCAGAAGCAGTTTTACGGCATACTCCAGGCCGAGTATTTTCTCTTTTCTTATTGAAAAGATGGTTTAAAAAAAAAAGTTTTAGTAGTTCTTTTTATTACGAAAATAATAATTTTAATAAATTTTAAAATTAAAATAAATTAACAATAAAATTTAATATTATTATAATAAATTCATAAATATAAATAAATAAACAATTAATTGTAATATTTATTTATTGTAAAATAAATTATAATTTTTTATTTTTATAATAATTTTTTTATAAAGATGGGTAATGATTCTATTAAAATATTCCCTTGGATGCAATAATTATAAGAAAAATCAAATACAATGTTTATTTTCGTAGAAGGTTCTCATGTGTTACAAAAAGACTATATTGGAAACTAGCTATTATAAGTGGCCTACATACATAGATCACAAAATTGTCTAAAAAGTAAAACACATTTACAATAGGAGGGCATCAAAAAGGAGGAGAAAGAGAGTATTTTAGAGGTTAATTGAGATCTAGCAGTAAGTTGTCACTGGGCCGATTAGATGCACTATCATTTAAATTCTGGTTTTCATTAACTGTGAGTTGTAACTTCAGGTCTTCCAACTTCCGATGAAGACATCGATTTCACCCTATGAAAACCTTTGTTGTTAAATATAAAAGAATTTCTAACCACTTCTCGATCACAGGGCTTCTCCCTTACAAGGGTTTGAGTGGAGTTATTTGCAGTCGAGTCTACACATTCTTTGTTCAAATGAAATATGAAAGGAGAGTTACAATGTGAAATTCTCAAGGTGGCCATGAGACTGTGGATAATCTTCGCAAATGGAAAGAGACAAATTCCACACCAGTATCAATGAACTCTATTAAAAAAAATGAACTGATAACAATAACGACTGGGAAGGAAATACCAGGTCTCGACCTTGGTTAAGTTCGAGCTAGAAAACCCTAAGGTTTTAGCTTGGAACAATCCAGGGTTTCTTACAATATGTTTCAGATAGGTTACCCAAGAGTTATAGGCCCCGTTCTCTGTCAGGCAATAGATAAAGGAAAAATAAAGTAAAAGATTACAACAAAAGACGAAACTGGTATACAACCGAAAATTACTAGTTAAACCCATTACATGTTTGGTAGCGTAAATACATTTCAAGAAATTCAAGTGCACAATAAGAATAATACATATAAAAAACCTATATTTAAGCACATAAGGTATTCCAGAACCATAAGGAAAAATGCTATTAAAATGTTAACCATAAATTACATATATATGACTGGAGTTTCTCCTATGCTTAAAAACTTAAATGAATAACTGAGCAACTACAGGTTAAATATCAAATTATTTCATCATAGAAGTTTCAAATAACATTATTTGTTCATAAGAAATATATATAATCCATTCGGTCATGGTAAGACTGCCTTAGACAAAATACAGGTGTAACCTCCCAACAACACAATAAACTAATGTAAAGAAACTAATTTGTGCCTATAGTTCACTTGTAAGTATCCACATTCACCTGTAAATAGATTGAGGAGTAGTTACTATATTAATAATCGCTCCAAACCCTAATAATCCTAACTTGAAAATAAAACTCTTAGGGTTATGCATGGTGGTGGGGAAAAACCCTCAGGTTAATTCCTAGGAGTTGACCCATACATTCTACTCTGCAAGAAAAGTAGTTGAATGAGACCCTCGTATAAACGACACGAAAATTTAGAGAACCTAGAAAGAAGAACAAGAGCGTGAGCGCATTTCTGGGGTCAGCCAACAGTTCTGTGAAAATAATTTACAACATTAAGGGCAATTACAAACCCTACTTGTGGAGAAAAAGAGAAACTGATTATAATTGTCTAAATAAACCTCAAAGGAAGTAAATAACCAAATAGCTACAACTTTGTGGGTTTTCTCACCTGACAGGGTAGTCGAATCCCAATGTTGAGCAAGACCAAACTGCGAGTGGAACACAAATGCTTGGTCGTTGGCGTCATGAAACAACATAAATGTAATGACAATTTAAGATAATTGGGTTCATGACTGTTACCTGAGAACAAGGTTGCTTCTATCTTTGGAGGTAGAGGTCGATAAGGTTTCCCTTCACCATAACAGATCCCTACGACTAGTAACCTATAAATGTAGAGACACTGATTAAAAAAAATCATTCCAACGATTAAGCATGAATTGAGTAGTAGCGTAAGGAAAATGAGATACCTATCTCACCCAGTAACAAAACCCTAGTGTCACTGGAACAAGTTGCAGACGATGTTTTCGACGAAGAGATGACAAAATGTGCAAACGAACCCCAGAGGCTGAGGTAAGACTAATTACCCTAACTACCCTCACTTAGTCTACACCGTTGGATCAGGCGATGAGAAATAAATGACAACGGATGGTTCCAAGTGTCGCAAGGACCGAGAGTTAGGAATGACATTTAGGTAGGGTTCGAGAAGTGTCAAAAAGTGACATCAATGGTTGTATATATATATATATATATATATATATATTAAACCACAATGCAAGGGCTAGGTAGGACATGATTCCCAAACACTATCGTTCTGATAAATAATTAAACTCAACTTGAACATATGTTAATACACGAAACAATTAATAAAATAATATGCTTTAGGAAAGACAAAATTGACCTTGTTTAATTATAGTCCTTGTTGCATAGGTTATCACAGAAAAATCCATATGTTATGCTAGTCACTATAATAATTTGATTGGATGATGATAAACATTAAAAAGGATTTTTTTTTAAGTGTGTCTATGCATGTTACAAGTGGTACCAGAGCCATGCTTGCAACATTATGGCATGTTTGGGAAACTATGGAATAGAAAAACTATTAATTATACAGAGAGAGAACACAATATGAGGAGAGGATCTGAAATCACTCCACTAGGGAGGCCATCTTGAGGAGTTGAACCTGTACCTCATAAAAAAACCAACCCGGAGATGTGGGTTCAAATGGGAGGAGAAACTCATAACACACATGCATGTTCATTAGAAATTGTGCAACAAATGCGGGCATAAATGACAAACTTAAGGTCTGATAATGAAAGGTTGAGATTGAAGCATGAAAATATCATGAAAATACTGTCAAACAGACAAAATCAAAGAAACCCAAACCCCAATTCGGAAGATGGAAATAGAGTTGAGATGCATCGGCTAAAAGAGGACAACCTAGAAGTCGAGGGAGGTAGAATTGACAATGAGGAGGAATATGAAAATGCCTTGGGTGGTAGGAGAACTAAGAGGCAAAAAATTGAACCGCAAGGAGAATTCAAGAAAATTAAACCTCCAACGTTTGATGGGTAAATGGAGGAGGCTACTGAGGCTTGGTTAATCAATATAAACAAATATTTCTAGATCTATGAATATGATGATAACTTGAAGGTCAAATTGGAAATTTATCTGGTTAATCAATATAAACAAATATTTCTAGATCTATGAATATGAAGATAACTTGAAGGTCAAATTGGAAATTTATCAATTACAAGGTAAAGCCACCTTATGGTGGGAAGAAATTAAAATAGTATGAGGCATTGACAAATAAGAGGTGACTTGGGAGAGCTTTTAGAAGCATTTTAAAAATAAATGTTTAAAAAAATTATTTTATGATGAGAAGGCAAAGGAGTTTCATGACTTAAAATTGGGACAATAGTCCATGGATGAGTTTGTAACTAAGTTTACCTCCTTGCTGAGATATGTACCCTATATTTGAGAAGAAAAAACTAAGGTACACTAAATTATTAGTAGCTTACCAGCCTTATGAAGGATAATTTGGAATTTGATAACCCAAATATGATGGACAGATTCATACGGAAGGCCCAGATCTGCTACCAACAGATGAAGCAGAAATGGGAAAGTTGCAAATGGTGGCCAAATAAAAAGGGGCAAAATAATTTCTAGAATGATAAGAGTGTTAAACCTATAGGAGTCAAGACTAAACACAAAAAGAAATGGAATGGACCTCTAGGACAGAATCAACCAAATACAAAAGTACAAAATGAGGTGAGGGAAGCTAAGGCACCAAGTAAACTAGAACTTGTCCAGTCACAAAAACCACCCTTGCAATGTTGGGGTTGTGGGGAGTTGCACTATTACAAGAAATGTCCTCATCGTACTAGAACAAATCCAACTACTAATGTTCAATAAGCATCTATGGTAGGGGAGGTGGCGAGGAGTATGCTAAGGATTAATGTTGTCTTAGAAGATCATTAGGCTGAATATCAACCTGCAATGGTATAATTTGAAGGTATTATGGCTAACCATTCTATTTCTATTTTTATAGACCCAAGTGTGAGTCTAAGTTGTGTCAGTCCAAAGATAATTGAATTGCGTCATTTATAAAGTGTTAAATGTAAGAAGTTGTGGTTAGTTAAACTGGCCACTGGGGCAAAAAGGAAGGTGACCACCAAGGTAAAAGGATGTCCTATTGAAATAGGAGGGCAACAGATTTAAGTGAATTTGAATATATTGTCTTTAGGATCCTATGATGGGCTCATAGGTGTGGATTGGTTAGAAGAACATTAGTTCGTAGTGAATTGTAAGGACATGACCATCAATCTCTTCACTGACGAAGGTGTTAGACAAGATATCCAAGCTATTAAAAAGGCCATTAAGTTATGACCTATCACAACTAACTAGCTAAGTAAATGCATCCAGAAAGGCTTTCAAATTTATGTTATGTAGGTAGGCTACACCAATTCTAAGGATAAGATAGCTACCCTGGAAAAGATACCAATTATCCAAGACTTTGTGGATGTCTTCCTAGAAGAAATTATGGGGTTGCCTCTAAAAAGAGAAATTATCTTTACCATAGAACTAATTCTGAGAGTAACCCCAATATCCAAAGCCCCTTACCGAATGAGTATACCTTAATTAACAAAGCTTAAGATCCAACTGCAAAAGCTGCTTGATAAAGGGTACATTTTCCCAAGTGTGTTATCTTTGGGAGCTCCAATATTTTTCGTGGGAAAGAAAGATGACACCGTGCGATTGTGCATCAATTATAGGCAACTGAATAAACTAACTATCAAGAACAAGTACCCTTTTCCAATAATTGATGATTTGTTTTACCAAGTCAAGGGTGCTAATGTACTCTGTAAAATTGACCTATGGTCATGGTATCACCAAATTAGGATAAAAGAGAAAGACATTTGTAAGGTAACATTTAGGATTCACTACATTCATTATGAATTTGTTGTATTGCCATTCAGGATTACTAATGCCCCAACAATTTTCATGAGCATAATGAATGGTATTTTCCACCCTTACTTGGACAAATTTGTTCTGATTTTTATTGACGATATTCTCATATATTCAAAGAACTTGGAAGAACATAAGGAACATCTTTGAATAGTACTACAAACTTTAAGATAAAATTAACTTTATAGTAAATTCAACAAATGTGATTTTTATAAGGATCAAATTCAATATTTGGGACACATAATATCATATAAAGGTATAACTGTGGATCCTGAGAAAATTAATACAATCATGGAATGGTTAGTCCCCAAAAATTTGGTAGACATTCAATCTTTCATGGGATTGGATGGGTATTATCGTCGTTTTATAGAAGGGTTTTCAAGAATTTCTTACCCTATGACTTCATTGTAGAAAAAGGGAAGAGTATTTAAGTGGAGAACAGAGTGTCAAAAAAGTTTTGAACAGCTAAAACACTTATTGACAACAACTCCTATGTTGAAAATTGCAGACCCAGAAAAATAATTCACTGTCTGCACATATGCTTGTAAGGAAGGTGTCGGGGGGGTTTTAATGTAGGAGGATGAGGTAATAACCTACGAATATCGTAAGCTAAAGGAACATGAGCTAAAATATTCCGCTTATAATTTGGAACTAACACCAATTATTCATGCTTTAAAAGTGTGGCGACATTATCTGTTGGGGAAAATATTTCTCTTGTTGACAGATCACAGTAGTTTTGACTAGTTTCTTTAAACAACCTAATTTGAATGCTCGCCAAGCTAGGTGGGAAACATTCCTAAGTGATTTTGACTTTGATATTAGGCACCTTAAAGGGAAAGAAAACCACGTGGCTAATGTGTTAAGCAAAAAATTACACCATGTATATGAAATTTCCTATAGTCAAGTGGAAATTGATCTTTCTAATCAGATTAAAGAAAATGCTCTCAAGGATCTAGAGTATGAATTCATATGGAAGCAAGATAAACAAGCACAAAATTTTGGAAAATCATCAGAGTATGGCATAAACCATAATAATTTGTTGACCTTCAGAGGAAGAATATATGTTCCTAATCAGTTAGCAATTAAACAATTCTTGTTGGATGAGTTTCACCGAAACCCTTACACTGCCCATCCTGGATATTAGAAAATATTTTCTACAATTAAGAAAGACTATTTCTGGTCGGGTATGACGAAGGATATTGTTGAGTATCTAGCCAAATGTTTGGAGTTCCAACAAGTTAAGGCTGAACACCAACACCTTGTTGGTCTACTTCATCCACTCCCTATTCCTAAATGGAAATGGGAGATGATTACATTAGATTTTATTACCGGTTTTCCTAGATCTAGAAAGAAAAATGATTCCATCATGGTAATGGTGGACAAGTTGAGAAAAACAACCCATTTTATTCCTGTTAAATCCACTTACAAAACTGTGGAAATTGCAGATATATTTATGAAGGAGATATTTTGGTTACATCGTATGCCGAAAGTGGTGATTTTTGATAGGGATGTCAAATTCACCTCTGTGTTTGGAAAAACCATTTTTACTGGACTAGGTACACAAAATTCATTTCAGTACTACATATCATTTGCACGCAGATGGATAGACTGAACAAGTGAATTAGGTCCTGGAAGACATGCTAAGAATGCTTGTAATAAAACAACCAACCAAGTGGGAGGAATATCTTCATTTGGTGGAATTTGCATATAACAATAGTTATCATGAATCCTTATGAGGTACTGCATGGCAAGAGGTATAGAACACCTACAAAATAAATAAATTCGTAGGATAAGATAATCCTAGGGCTTGATATCTTAGTGGAGATGGAGCAGATGGTGAAAAAAGTTAGACAAAATTTATAGGCTGCCCAATATAGACAAAAAGTGTATGCAGAAAAATGAAGGAGTTATAAAGAATTTTAGGTAGGAGAACATGTTTATGTGTGAATTAAACAAAAAAAAAAACACATTAGGTGGGGTTGTTGTGCCAAATTAGTACCTCGATACTGTGGACCCTTCCAAATTCTGGAAAGAGTGGGACCTGTAGCATAACAACTTGCATTACCAAGCGATACACGAGTTCACAATGTGTTTCATGTTTCCCTGCTAAAGAAATATGTGTATGATTCACGACATATGATTAATTAGCAATATGTATAGGTAAGATGAGAAAATAAATAATTTATAAATATATATTTTTAATTCGGCATTAAAAAAAACTAACAACAAAATTGTGATTGTGACAGGTTGAACCAAATGGAGAGTTCTTAGTAGAGCCTTTGCATATTTTCGATTAGAGAGAAATAATGTTACAGAGGCGAGCTATCACCCAAGTTAAAGTGTAGTGGATATACTTTAGCTCGGAAGAGGCCCTTGGGAAGATGAAATATTTATGCGACAAGCATATCCTGACCTATTCCAAAGGGAAAGAATGAACACTGAGGACAATGTTTCACACAAGGGGGAGAGATGTAACACCCCAGTGTTGTAAATATTTGTTATTACTGTCATTTATTTGTTTTTAATACATGAGACTCTGGTAATTAAGGCTAAGAGGAAATTTGAGTAAACTTTAAATGATAAAAGTTTATTTTATTATTTTGATTAATAAGAAATTGCGACAAGTCTTGAAATTCTTGGAAAAAGACCCTAAACGAATTCTAAAACTTCTAGATAGTTATGGAACTTATATCTCTCTTCCTTCCTTGGAGATAAAATATCTTAGTAGGAAGGAAAAGGGGCTCTTTTTCTTCGGAAGAGGAGGAAAACACCTGGAGAGAAAAACACATGAACATGATGCTGTGAAGGTATGGTAGGATACTACTTGAAGAGTATTTCCTCAGCTGGACTTGAGCTAGTGGAAAAATATGATACATAAAAAGGTCTGTAAGTTCTAGGTTAGGTTTAACATTGATGCCTATGGACCGAGCCTAAAAGGGTCCCTTTTGAATTAACTGTTCTGGAAAGTTAAGAGCTCGGTGGGAGAACGAGACGTGATTGTCGTTATCATTGGAAGGGAGGTGTGGTATTTTCTTGGATGATTTTCTGAACAAGTTTAAAGTTGATATAGATAAGTATTTTTAACTCCTTTTATGATGATATGGATGATGGAAATGTTTTAGATAATTACTATGAAAACTATAGAAAATTGTGTAACTGTTGTAAAAGTTATTGTGACTGTATTACAAAGAATATGAGATACATGATATAGTGAATATGTAATGTTGTAGGATATTGTGTTAGTAATTTCCAAAAAATCAATTCAAAAACATTTGTTCTTAAATATAAAATAATTTCTAACCACTTCTTAGTCACAGGGATTCTCCCTTATAAGGGTTCAGGCGGAGTTACATGCAGTTGAGTTTGCACATTCTTTGTTCAAATGAAGTACAAAAGGAGAGTTACAATGTGAAATGCTCAAGGTGGCCATGATATTGTGGAAAATATTCAAAAATGGAAGGAGACAACTTCCACACCAGTATCAACGAACTCTATTAAAAAAAATTAAACAAACTAATAACAATAATGACCGAGAAAGAAATATTGGGTCTCGACCTTGCTTAAGTTCCAGCTAGACGAACCTAAGGTTTTAGCTTGGAACAATCCAGGGTTTTGTACAATGTGTTTCAGATAGGTTACCCCATGGGAAGAGAGAGAAGGTACCAAGATTTATGGGTCCTATTCTCTGTTGGGAACCAAAGAAGGGAAAAATAAAAGAACATATTACAACAAACTCTGAAACTGGTATACAATTGGAAATTACTAGTTAAACCAATTATCCGTTTGATAGCTTAAATACATTTCAAGAAATTCAAGTGCACGATAAGAACAATATGTATAAAAAAAAATTAAGCATAGAAGGTATTCCAAAACCATAAGGAAAAATGCTATTAAAATGTTAACCGTAAATTCAATATATATGACTGGAGTTTCTCCTATGCTTGAAAACTTAAATGAATAGCTGAGCGAATAACAATTAAAGATCAAATTATTTCATCAAATAAGTTTCAAATAACATTATTTGTTCATAAGAAATATATATATTCAATTCGGTTGTAGCAAGGCTGCCTTAGACAGAATAAATGTGTAGCGTCCCATCAACATAGTAAACTAATGTAAAGAAACTATTTTGTGCCTACAATTCACTTGTAAGTATCCAAATTCACCCATAAATAGACTAAGGAGTAGTTACTATATTAAATCGCTCTAAACCCTAATAGCCCTAACTTGATAATTAAATTCTTAGGGTTCCGCATGGTGGTGGAGAAAAACCCTCACCAAAATTCCTAAGAGATGACCCATACATTCTACTCTGCAAGCAAAGTAGCTGAACGAGACACTCGTACAAACGATGGGAAAATTTAGAGAACCTGGAAAGCAGAACAAGAGTATGAACACATTTCTGGGGTTGAACAAGAGTTTCGTGAAATAATTTGCAGTATTAAGGGCAATTAAAAACCCTACCTGTGGAGAAAAAGAGAATCTAGAAGTGTCTAAATAAACCTCAGAGGAAGTAAATAACCAAATAGCTAAAATTTCTTGGGTTTTATCATCTGACAGGGTAGTTGAATCCTACTGTCGAGTATGACCAACCTGCAAGTGGAACACAAACCCTTGATTGTTGATGTTGAGAAAGGACATAAATGTAATGACAATTTATCATAACTGGGTTCATGACTATTACCTGAGAACGTAGTGGCTTCTATCTTTGGAGGTACAGGTCAACATGACTTCCCTTTGCCATAGCAGAGCCATACAACTAGTAACCTACAAATGTAGAGAAACTGATTATAAAAAAATCACTATAGTGATTAAGCATGAATTAAACAATAATGTAACGGAAAGGAGATAACTCTCTCACACAGTAACAAAACCTTGGTGTCACTGGAACAAGTTACAAAAGGTGTTTTTAGTGGAGAGGCAGCAAAATGTGCGAACGAACCCTGGAGGCTAAGGCAGGAGTAGTTACCCTAACTATCCTCACCTAGTCTACATCGTCGAATCAGGCAGTGAGAAATCAATGTTAACATATGGTTCCAACTGTCGCAAGGATCGAAAACCAAGAGTGACATTTAGGTATGGTTTAAGAAGCGTCGAAACATGACAACAATGGTTGTATATATATAAATTGGTCTTATTTAATTATAGTCCTTGTTCCATAGGTATTACATCGCAAAAAAAGCCATATGTTATATAGTCACTATAATATTTTGGTTGAATGATGATAAGCATTAAAAATGATTTTTTTTAGTGTGTGTCTATGCATGTTACGAGGGAAAACCATAAATTTTATTTTTATAAATTACAAAATATTAAAAATAATTTAAGAAAAAATAGGTTGGTGTAGTTTCTTTAGGAATACAAGCAAGAAAGGTTGAATTTGTATTACCTCCTATTTTGTGCTTGCGTTGAACCCATCGAATCATCTTGAGAAGGTATTTCTTGATGAGCTGCCAAAATGTGCGTTAGAAGGCTATGTTGAATCCATATGGCCTTGGAACTTTGTCAAGGTGAAAATTCCATATCACTCTTTGCAACACTTCTTCCTCCACTGGTTTGGTTAATGCCGCATTGGCGTCCTCAGAAGCTAGTTTTGGAGTTGTTCTTAAAAAATCCTCGTAACTGTTTAGCTTTGCCTCTGTTATTAGTAACATTTCAAAATGTTGATGTGCCTACTCTTTGATTTCATCCTTCCCTTCAATATCTACATTTCCTTCTCCCCTTATCACATATAGACGATTATTTATTCATTGTGCTTTAGTTTAATTTTGATAGAAGGTTGTATTCCTGTCACCAGCTTGTATCCATAAACTTCGGGATTTGATCCTCCAACTTTTCTCTTATTTCCTATTTTTTTGGTATATCTCCCAATAGAGCTATTTTTCTTTGGATTGTAATTATTTAATGTCTTCTCAATTTTTCAATTTCGTTTGAACATGGTCCAGTTCTCTTTGTAGCTCAATTTTATTCTGTTTTGGTTCCTTGTATTGAGTTCTAACCCATTCTTTAAGAAAAATTATGACCATCTTTAACTTGGTTTCCCATATATACCCTGGTGATCCATTTATTCTTTATTTCCATGTGGACTGCACCAATTTCCTAGCCTCTTCGATAAAGGACCATTGAGAATTATAGCGGAAGGGAAGAGGTTCCAAATTTTTTCACCAAAAGTTAGCATGATAGGCCTGTGATATGAAGTCGTTGTTGAAATAATTTTGATGAGATGGTTTTTGTTCTTGTGATGAGACTAGAATGGATTAGAAAGCGTCTAGCATTTCCGTTATATTCCTCAGATCTGTTCTTCTATTACTTCATGTGATTTTTTATTTTATTTGGAGTAAGATCCAGTACGTTTTGTTCCTCTATTATATTTTCAAGTTTGTCTCTACTTGGGTCAGGAAGAAAGTTCCTCCTTGTTCTTCTCTAGCATTCATTACCAAGTTGAAGTTCCCCGAAACTATGACACTTTGGCTTCCTTCTACTGCTATTTAGCCTGCTAAGGATTTCCAACATATTTCCTTGTCTTTATAATGAACTGGGGCGTAGACATTGAATGTTGTGATGATCTTCCTTGTATTTTTATTTTTAAAGTCTTTTATGGCCTAGTGATGATATTTGTGAACTCCAATGAGTTCCATTATTGTTTAATTCCACATAGTGCATATTCCTCCCGATGCTCCTCTTGCACTTATTGCTACATCTTCAAAATTTTTTATTTTTTGGATTATTGACACCATTGCTTCCTCACTTAGCTTGGTCTCCTAGAGTAAAAATATTTTAGGAATTTATGATATAATGAGATATGTGACTACATTTTCTTTGGAGGTATGCCCGAGACCTTTGCAATTCCAGGGGAGCAGATCCATTATTTACTTTAAGATGGAGCGACAGTACCCTTTCCTCTCCCTTTCTGGGTTTGCATGTCCTTGATTCCTACTCCTCTATCTATGTATGTGTCCACTGGATTCTGGATTCCAATTGCCATGTCCTTTTGCACTGCTTTGTCTCGTATATCCTTGCTCGCTTTCCTTCCATATTTTTTGGGACACTTTGGATGGGAAAGTGTTTCTTTGGATTTATTTATGGTTAAGATCCCTACATAGGTGAGGCTTGGGGGTTCAATGGTGGGCCAAGAGATGTAGGAAAGGGGAGGAGGGTGTTGGGGGAAGGGATAGTAGGAGATGAGGGGGAGGGAATGACATTGACCTCCATCGAATCTTCCAGCCAGATCTTGTCGTCTTCACAAGTTGTTGGGGGATCAATATCAAGGGTTTCTAAGGATGAGAAATGATTACTAAGGAGGGATTGAGGGGATATAGATAAGCATATAGTAGAGGAGACAAGGACGGATATATATAAGGAGGGATATAGATAATCATACTAAAACGTGAGACAAGGTTAGCAAGATGGTGGGTCAATGTTGAGAAAATGTCCTTATGTTATCCCTTAACTAGCATGTAGTACTTGTCAAGAGACAAAGTCCTTTAGAAACATAAAAGTTCAGAAAACTTGGAAATCAGGAGTCTAGAACTCTATTCTCTTTGCATCAGGATTTCCCATAACTATATAATAATAATAATAATAATAATATCCATTTTTAAGGTCACAGCCAAGCCAGACACCAAATTGGTGTATGAGACCCCCTTGTTTGTGGGACAAGGGACCCACCTCCGCGCAGCGATTTGACTGCTAAGTCTACGAAGGCATACATACTCTACCCCCCTCTGGTTTTGAACCTGTGACCTCTTAGGAGGAAACACATGCTCTTAACCATTAGGCCCACTCAAGCTGTATATATATGTATGTATAAATATAAATATAAATATACATGTACCAAGAAAGGAGAATACAGTGTACAAAAGTGACAAACCCAAAAAATAATATGTATAAATCATATAAGAGAAATGTAGGAAACATGATAACATTAAATTGTACATCACATTCACAAACAACTACCAGTTCAAAAATAATATAGTTTAACAAGAAATAAATAACAATGTTCAGATTTTGTTCTTTTATAAGAAAACATTTAATTTTTTTTTTTTCACAATCTCAATTTTGAATATAAAGGCACTATAGGGTATTGGTATAAATACGCATTATACACAGAGACAATTTCAATTTATTTCCAACCTTAATCAGGGTTAAATAGTTACAGTTAATGGTCAAGATAGACTTGAATTGTTAATTAAAGAAAAATACTTTTCATGAAGGTAGTTTAAACTTAGGGCTGGTGTTCGAGTTCGATAATCAAGCTATGCAAATAACTAATTTATGCATGCACAAGTATTATAGAAGTTTTAACCAAGTATGGGCCTAATTTCTTTGTTTTTAGGTAAGTCCTACAACAAATAGCCAAGAAGAAGGGAAGAATAAATCCTTGAGTACTTGGAAACAATTAGAAGTTAAAACCCTAAGATTGCTCCTTGTCAAGCTTCAAATAAGTTTAGTACATTGACCTATGAATAAAAAATTTAAAGATATTAAACCCTAAAGAAGTAAATAAAAGAAAATGATTAAAGGGTTGAGTTGAAACAGGAAAAAATAAAAATAAAAATTGGTATGTTTCTACAAGTTTACTTGAGAAAAAGATGTTACAACAGGTTGAAGTATTGGCTCTATGATCAAACCCTAGATTTTCAAGTACAAGAAAACTGTAAATAAGAAAATAAAAGGAAAGGAGTTGAAATTCCCTGCGAGAAACCTAAGAATATATAAGAACTTAATATTTCCATACGGTGCTTTGATAAGGGGAAATGTTAACAGATAAAACATAAAAAACCCAACCCTCGAAAGAAGTAGAATAAGTATACTATCATTACACAATACCTACAATAACCAAATTACAAAATGTTGTTGTAGGATTAAAAAGAATCAAGGAAGATGCGTAAGTTCCTAAATCTCGCAGAATCCCATCGAAACCCTTCTCCCGTGACCTCCAATATTTAAAAGTATGGCTAAAGAAGTGATGGAAGAGATTTTGATGGTACGATTTTCCCCATCCCTAAAAACAAAATAAAATAAATAATCCCTCGGCTCTAAGAAAGAGAGTCAAATTCTCGGTGAAAACCCTAAATTTGTGACAAGTTAGAATATTTGAAGAAATATCAGTAGATTACAAAGAATAAAGCCTTATGCATCAAATTTGTAGCTCATAAGAAAAGAACCCATGTGTGTTTCCTTACCTGTTAAGAAAATGTTATGACGACTAGTAAAAACCTTATTAAGCACCATTGTAACCGAATAATGAATAATGGTTGAAACATGAAAAGTTCCCCCACAGAATCCAACGGTTAAAGTGCCTAGGCAACAAGAAAAAGAAAACCCTCATCACTATCATGTGTGCAGAGCTTCAATGGTAGAAACCCCAAGTGAAAATGATGGCCAGGTTAGAGGAGGGGGGTGGGGTGGTTATCGAAACCATCGACGAGAGATTATTACCGCCATTGGATTGTTAAAAATGAATCATGATCATTCCCTTCACAACATTCACATGGTTGAGGTGTGGCAGAACCCTGGAGGCCGCCCACATATCACACCAGGACCCATAGTTAACATATTCACAATATCACTGAAGTTGAAAAGTGTCGAGGATGACTTAACTAGTTTAACGCATATATATATATATATATATAACATAAGAAAGGTTGCTTTAGCCCAAGTGGCACGCATGTTATTAATAAAATGAATAAGGATTGATACTTGTAAGGATTATGAATATACAAATATGCCATATCTTGGGTACATTACCATTACCCCCAAAACTTATTTTCAACATATCTCCTAAGATTTACTAAGGCCTATGAGGTTATATGAAATGAGAGAAAATATAGAGGTTGAGGTAACACTTGCATAAGGGTTAATGTTGGGCCTCCAAAATGTCATCCTCTTTAACCCTCATTTCCATCATTTTACCATATTCCATAACTCTTTACCATATTCTATAGCTCCATAACTCTACATTAATAACCATTTTCATGATCATATGGGTTTATCATTATTATTTTCCAAGTCATTTATTTTAAGTATTTTAAGAGAATTTATGATTAAATATTAGGAAATTAACATGTTTTCATATATATATATATATATATATATATATATATATATATATGTATATATATATGTATGTATGTATGTATGTATGTATGTATACCTAAAAGTGGTATGAGTTTTATTATATTGTAGGCCTATTTTAAAATTATAGAAGGGTCCTATTTGGCTACTCAACCACACATTCGAATTTCAATTCCATTCAACGACATTCAAATGAGAAGAATCATGGATGTTTTGATATGTGTCTCCTATCAAAACTAGGAGAGAATTTTGAGAGGATTTGTATCTCATATTTTTAGGTGATTGGTTGTAACTAGAAGAGATAAATGTGGATCTATATTTATTGATTAGTTATCTTAAGTTTTTTTTATAAATAGGAGTGCATACTTCAAAGGATCCCCATTCAGAGTTCCATCCAAGATATGTAATTTGTAAAGTGAGGATAGAGAGGAAGAGAGTTGAATTCTTGTAATATGTTTGGAGATTTTCTCCAACTTCATTTTATGGAATACATATTTCTGCTTTGATCCCCAAGATTTGATAATCGTTCGGTGTGCTTGCCGAGAAGTGGAGGCCCCTCATCAACCACACTTTGCACACCTTTTTCATTTGTTGTACATATTGGTAACATTGTGTAATTATGTTATTTCATTTATTTTCATTTTAAGAAAGTGTGATTTTCATTTTAAGCAAGCATGATTTTCAATTCAGCAAGTGTGATTTTCATTTTAAGCAAGTGTGGTTTCATTTACGCCAGTTTAATTTAGTTTCTTTTATGTTATTTTGATTCATGTTGTTTTGTTAAGATTGATTCAATTTCTTTATGTTTGGATTGGATTGTATTGATTTAATTTGCTTTGTAATTAGTTTCAAGTTTCTTGCATTAGATTAATCTATTCTGAGAAATAATCACCTAGTACATATAGTACATGTATACCTCATCAATTCACGAACCACAAGTTGACAATTTAATGACAGGAATTTAACTCATAATTATATCACCCAACATTTTGGCGCCATTGCTGGGGAGGTATACATAGGTGATTATTTTGAAAGTTTAGATAACTCATGGTAGTTGAATTCATTCTTAGATGCATGGTTAAAAGCATATTAAAATAATTTATGATGCATATTCAATTCAATATTTTTTCAATACTTTGTATTAATCTATGTCCTTCCAAGAACTTTCTCGAATCCTAGCAACAACTGGAATATCTGCCTCTGAGGAGGAGTATATTTTAACTGCATTCAGAAACTTGTCTATATCTCCACAAGAAGATATTCAAGGCTCTTTTGATTCCTCTTGTCAATTTGTTGAAGAGACGAAATAATCATGGAATACTTTTGATGGGGTGAAACCACTAGAATCTAAGATTGAGGAATGCATAATAAAGGAGGATATTTAATATGATCTAAATTAAGAAAGGAATCAAGAATGTCACAACTTTATTGAAATATGGTTCCAATGAGGGATCAAGTCACATCACTATTTCATTTTTCCTTACTTCTTGATTGCATTATCAAAACAACTAGTCTTTCATGCTTTGATGTATTTTAATGCATATTTTTCAAACCAAAGCATGAAAATCTTTTTACTCCTATTACGCACATGGTTACATTGGAAATATGCATATACTTGAACCAAATTTTCTATTTCCAGTAGAGTAGGACAAAATAAATAAATAAAACCAATTTTTGTGATGTTTTTAAGTTATTTTGTTAAGTTAGATTTTATTTTATTTGCAATTTTATTTTTCGTGGCATAACAAGAGCCACCTCACTTACTAATTATTTTGCATGAAAATCTAGAAAGAGAGGAGAACAAACATAGTTTTGAGAGCCAAAATTTGAAGTTAGAGATCAAATATTTTTACTTTGTTTTTTACATTTTAGATTTCAAATGAATAAAGGGTTGACGAAATTCCTAAGTATGCTCTCTTCTTGCGCCTTGTGTGACTTGGAAGATTAGAAATGAAAATTGAAAAAAGTTCACTTTGAAAATTTGTAATAAAACTCATAGATCTAAAAATTAGATAGGAGATAAAATTTATTATTCATACTCAAAATTTAGTCTCCAAATTTCAATTAGATCTATCTCAAAATTTACTAAACTTTTCTTAATTTTTATTTTATAAATAAAGTCTTTGATTTTGAAAAAAAAAAACAATTAGTTTTTTCACAATTTTTTTAACATGTTCTTTATTTCCAAACAAAACACAAATGAAAACAATAAAATAAATTTAGAAAAAAAAAAAAAAAAAACTTAACAAAACAAAAAAAAATAAACGCACAAACCAAAAAGAAAACATTATAAAAATAAATAAAACAAAATAATAATAAAAAATTATATATATATATATATATATATATATATATATATATATATATATATATATTAAAAAATTTAACCATTAAAAATGTATACGTAGGGTGAAAACAATAAAATGAAAACCAAGAGCACTTGTTTATAATGGATGGTTCAGTGTTGGGCCAAGAACACAATCTACATGGCAGATTTTTACATGGCAAGTCATGACTTCAAATATTACAATCTGTATGGGCTTCAACCTTCATCAAAATCTTTCATTAAAAAATCTTTCATTAAATATTAAAAAATTTAACCATTAAAAATGTATACGTAGGGTGAAAACAATAAAATGAAAACCAAGAGCACTTGTTTATAATGGATGGTTCAGTGTTGGGCCAAGAACACAATCTACATGGCAGATTTTTACATGGCAAGTCATGACTTCAAATATTACAATCTGTATGGGCTTCAACCTTCATCAAAATCTTTCATTATTATAAACCCAACTGCGATAATCTGAGTCTGGTTGCAATTTGTAAAGAAGAAAGGCAGTTGAATGATCCTTGATTTTGGTCGCACAATAATTTAAATTGATTGTGATCGGATGTGCATCGAAACATGTTTTTAGCAGGGATCAGATTTACACATCTTATTCTCTAGCAGATATGTTATTCCCATTTCACGCGTCTTAGTCTTTGGAGGGTTTGTTATTTCTATACCAGTCGTGCGTGGGACTTCTAGTGACGTCAACGTTAGCTGTGGTGTACCTGTCCGCACATTCCACTCTTCAACTAAAATATTGGAACCTGTAGAAACGTAGCTACATAATCAACGCAATCAGGTAGCTGAAAAACCAATCATCAGCTGCAGGATTGACACAATTCGGTACCTTATGCAATTTTTTTATAAAAACTTCAAACAACCATAACTCTTTCATACGACATCAGGCTTTTATGCTTAAAATTTCGTTGGAAAGATATCAACAAGATATACACGATGAGGGAGTTTTAATTAGCATTTGAAAGAGTAAAAAATGGAAGAAGTTACCAATAAAACACCAACAGGTAGTCCAAGGTACCACTATCGAAACATGTAAAAGTGCATTTTATTTTTCTTCCTTGAATTTGTTTTATTAGTACTATTTTTGAGTTTCTTTTTGTGTATATGTTAGAAAAGAGAGACTAATCACCTCTCTCTCTCTCGATAGTCTTACATTTTATTGTAGAAAAGTGCTAAGTTTTTGGAGGTTCCAGGATGATGAAAGAAGATCACTATATGCACGAGTGCCTTTTAAAGACAAAGTTTATTTCAGAAGAGCATGTTCATTCCATGTCAAATCATATCCATTACACCATTGCTACTAAACAAGGCCTCTCAGATACCAATTTTACCATTGCTACTCATTCTAAGCATATAATCGACCCATAAATTTCCATCTTCCCACTGCCAAACCATGATTTCAAAACTCATTTTCCCTTTGCAATATTCATACTTTCCTGCCTCATTTTATCTCACCCTTAATCAAGAAATAAAGTCATTGAGATCCCTTACTAAGATGAGTCACCCCATTTTCCTCTTCATTTCTTTCAAATACAAATTGCTTCATAATGCAAATATTTCATCTACGACCCTTCAAATTATCATTTTATACTCACGTTAGATGATGGAGGATTCATTAAGGCCTCCCTTCTAACAATTCTTGACCCATCGACTCTGACACATCATTTGGGATCAAGACTAGAGGTCTTTCAAGTACCTTGAGGCTTGCATGCCTTAATGGCAAGTTCTCTTGCCAATAAACAATGGGAATACATGAATGTCCCCTATTTGTCGGATCTTCCAGATGACTTGACTACAACACATCTACTCTTACCTAGTAAGATGTATTTAGGAATCTTCACTCTCATTGACATCAATGGTGAGTAGTCTTGTGTTGGTTAATGCCATTCATTAATGGCCAGTAATCCAACAATTTATTTTCTATGTGTGATATCGAAACATCTATTCAAATAGATAATAATTATGCGACTGAGTGGGAATGAATCAAGAATATATGATTTCAACAGCTTGCACTAGGACTCAACTCAAAATTCAGTAGTCATAACATTGTCCTAGCAATAAAGATTCCAATTTCAGATCAGATTCATCCTCTATTCATAGAACCAAGAGAAAGAAAAAGCAAATCAAATTCTTTTGCTTCACCTTCCATGATCTAGCAGCAGCAACCACACTCTTCTATATATATAGCTTGTCCACTTTTCAGGTAGGTGAAGATATGTTGTTTTCTAATATTTAATCTTGTAATTCCTTAAACGCTGAAATTGTGATTTTGGAAAATCCCTCACCACATTTATATTCCCTTTCTCATTTTCCAAGAATTGAAAACACCGTTAGTTGGGGGGAAGGGATGTCAATTCATATTCACATGTCATGTTTCATTTCATCCTAACCAACGTATTTTTCCCAATAGACTATTATTGCATTTTGATTTCAAAAGTTTATATGTTTTCCAATGATCAGTTGATAACCACATTAAATGGATGACAACCACTATGGGGCCTTAAAAATAAATTATCAATGTTTTCAGGTATTTTTATGTAACAAAAATAAGAAAAGTATTGTTACACAAGAACTAATACTCATAAATTGTTTGTTGTCACACAAGAACCAACCATTAATAATATGTTGCAATCAAATGTCTTTCAAAGTACACTTTGAAAAAAGAATAAAATTATCAAATTATATGATTATCCAAATTTAAAAGAGAATCAATACAAAACCAAAGTTCATATAGAAGCAAAAAATTTCAAGAAGATACAATTATGATTAAGGGAATCAATGCAAAGTTGCATGAGGACATGCAACATCTTTAGTTGGGGGGAAATGTTGGGCTTCCAAAACGTCATCCTCTTTTACCCTCATTTCCATCATTTTACCATATTACATAACTCTTTACCATATTCTATAGCTCCATAATCCTACATTAATAACCATTTTCATGATCATATGGGTTTATCATTATTATTTTCCAAGTCATTTATTTTAAGTATTTTAAGAGAATTTATGATTAAATATTAGGAAATTAACATGTTTTCATATATATCTAAAAGTGGTATGAGTTTTATTATATTGTAGGCCTATTTGAAAATTATAGAAGGGTCCTACTTGGCAACTCAACTACATATTCGAATTTCAAATCCAACTCATGAAGATTCGTGGAATATTTGTAGAAGATTTGGATTATTGACTAAGAACATTCAAAGGAGAAGAATCATGGATGTTTTGATATGTGTCTCCTATCAAAACTAGGAGAGAATTTTGAGAGTATTTGTGTTGGCTTGTTGGGGCCTGGCCCAGGTTTAGTGTTAATTAGCCAAACAAATCCCTACACTACTGGCCCTTTCGGCATTAGCCCGGGAGCGTGGACCGAAGTCTCACCTTAAGCAGTATTTGGGGATGCTAGAACCAAGTTTTTGCACCTTGAGATGGTTGTGATGTCAGTTTATTCCTTTTATTCCTGCCTTCACGCAGGTCACTTCACTCTAGGGCTTTCCAGACGAGCCCTCTATTCTGGCCTTCAATACCTCCGTAAAAAGGTACAATTGACCTTCGTGTAGTCCTAACCTGCAGCTCAAGTACTTTCGCGATGCTATGGCAGCATACCGTGCAAATTCCCAAACTAGTATAAGTGTCTTAATTATCTTATTAAACAATTATATTTAGCATCGCGTATATAGATATCCTTAATTGCATTCAGTTTTCCAATGTAGTTGCATTCATTTGCGCATCATATAAGCATCATAAGGGAAATTCATACATAAAATGACAAGATGCATTAATCAGAACAAAGACTCAGAAATTGCAGAATACTTCTCTTTATTGATAGCTTTAAGCAATTACAGACTCTATCCACCCTGCACACACAGCTGCACGGGTCTGCGCACTTAGCTGCAGACTTGTACCCTAGGCCTTTGCACACTCAGCTGCAGAGCCTCTACCTACACTATGAACCGAAACTTACACTTCTTACTTTAGAGCTACGACTATCTTCTCCATTCAATTTTTTTAAAACTACTTAGAGCTTAGCTCTTTTTATACAATTCCATGGTCTACGAACCATGGGTGGATCTTTTACAGCTGACTTTACTTTACAAAACTAAGGGAGGACAACCCTTTATGAGTTATGACACCTTCGCGCTCCGCGACCACAATATGTGGAGTCTTTACAAGTTTATTACAAAATTTGACCAAAACATGGGCTTTTAACCCAAAAACTGTCCTTGGGGGATCCTGCTCCCAACAGGCTGTTGAGCCCCAGAACTACCTCTCTTCTACATACTTTCCTAAACATTTTCTCTTCTATTTTCCCATGTCAGTGCCTCATAAGCTATCAAAAGTTGTTACATATTGATTTCAGGAGTGCATTTGAGAGATTTTCAAGCTATATCATTGTGTGTGCTATTTGATTTAGGTTTTGTTCATCAGCTACGAAATGTAGCCACTTTCCACAACTAACTCGCAATTCCGCAACTGTTTTCATTGTTCTGTAGGTTACAGGTGTCAGCAGGAGAAATGAGACACATGGGCAACTTAGAAATGATCCACACATGGAAAAGGTCCTATCTGCTTAGCCAAATTCGTGAAGAAAGGTATCGGTCAAAGGATGGTCAACAAAGAGTCCTATGTCAACTAGGACTCTGTTCCAGCACGTGAAAAAGTACGAAACCATTCCTGAATTCATGGATCCCTTTTTGCCATTTGCAGGCCATCTCCATAATGCAATCCAACATCCACTTTGCATAGATTTACTGTTTATGGCAACCAAGAGGCTGAACTTCCGGATTCTGACCTATTCACGTGTCCATTGCTGAAGAATTTTCTCCAAAATACAGTTACCTATTTCCTCTATAAATATAAGCATTTTCAACGCAAGTAATTAGTCTTTATGATGTTGTTTTAGCATTATTTTTCTGTTGTAACGGAGAGACATATCCTCTGTTTCATAATACAAGAACTCTATTTTTCATATGACTGTTTAAAGCGTGGTTTAAAGTGACAGTGTGTTAATCCAAGGTTGTGTAGGGGGCCCCTGCGTGGCTGAGGTTCTTCTTTCATTTTGTATAGTTTTCATGCATATTTTCTCTTATTTGAGCTATACATTTCTCATGTTTTGTTTATGGTATTAATCGTTTTACTCTTGTACATGTTTTTGCAGCATTGTTATATTTTCCATTAACAATGATTAGTGCATTTCAGGGTAGGTTATGCTCGAGCTTTTTAATGTAGTTTTTTTATCAAGTGGTGATCTGAGACTTGCTTCCTCTGTTGAATTTTATCTTTTAATTTCAGTTGTTATGCTTTGATTTTAGTAAAACTTGTTTACTTCTTTTAGATAGTTTAGATATCAGTTCTTCATGCTATATGATGATATCTCCGGTGCCTTTAACTTAACCCCGTTTTAGAAGTTAATTGGCGAGCTATTGTGATTATAGGTGAAGTAATTTGATTTTTCTTTCATTAGCCTACAAGTAGATAGTTTAGATATCAGTTCTTCATGCTACATGATGATATCTCCGGTGCCTTTAGCTTAACCCCATTTTAGAAGTTAATTGGCGAGCTATTGTGATTGTAGGTGAAGTAATTGATTTTTCTTTCATTAGTATGCAAGTAGATAGTTTAAATGTCATTCTTTCATGCCATATGATGATATTTCCGGCGTCTTTAGCTTAACCCCGTTTTAGAAGTTAATATTGTGATTATGTGTGAAATTAGTGACTAGTTTTCAACTTCTTTACTTTTTGGTTTTAAGTGCAGTAGTTTATTATATTTTAATTCTGTAATTAGATGGATAGTAGAGATAGTAACCTCATTTTTAGTACTTCATCTTTTGCTTGATTTATGTAGTTGCATTTTTACACTTTTGTTCAAGTTCTGATTTCACAGATAGCATGTTTTGAGATCTTTGAAGTGCTAAGTTTGGAAATTACCATATGAGGCATAAACCTTGTCTTCAATTCTACATCCATACTTGATCTTTAAAAGTATTCTTGAAACCTTAGACTAGGATTTCCATTTTCATTAAACACTTTAGGAGACCGACAAGAACGAAACCCCAAAACAAGATAAAAACTGAAAACAATAAAGTAAGAAAGAGGTTGTCTTGCACATACAGTGCACCACACTTCATCAGTTTATGACTCCCAAATTGATAACTTATGTAGCAATTTAGGAAACACTAAATTGACTAAACATTTTGGCGCTGTTGCCGAGGAAGTGTAACTAGGTAGCCTATCTCTTACATTAAAAAAAAATATAAGGAAAAAATGATAATTTCTTGAAGTATGCTCTCCTCTTTCACTTAGTGTGATCTGGAGGATTAGAAAAGAGAGTTATTAGCTCAATAATTTCTTGAGTATGCTCTCTTCTTGCACCTAGTGTGATCTGGAAGATCAGAAAAAGGATTATTAGCCCAATTAAAAATTCATTAAAAAAAGGTGACATGCATAGAGAAAGAGATTCTAGGGGAAGGTTTATAGCTAGGGGCAAAAGTTTGATTTTTACAACTCCAACAACTTCAAGGAATAGACAAGATACACCTCCATCCCAAAATCATACTCCCAGCCTTAGGATTCCTAGAATTCAAGGGGCTGAAACTGAATTAGAAGATTTTCCAATACTATCTGCTAAATCTGACCTAGGAGAAGAACCCTTATTCACCTCTATAGCGGAACCTATTGCAGTAAAAGAAGTAGAATCACCTAGAGAAGAAGAAGAGGTAGAGACCCTCTCTCATCAGCCATTAATAGAAGAACCAGAAGACTCTGAGGAAACTATCATGGTAGAAGAAGTACAAGATGAAGAATTTTCACTATTTGGAGGAGGGGTTAGAGGAAATAATGGAGGTGGTAGAGGTAACAATGGAGGAGGTAGAGGTACTAATTGGGGAAATAGGGAAGGAGATAACTCATTTGGATTCCCTATAGTTGATGAGGAAACCCATACAACAATGAAAAACATTTCACCATCTGTCCCCCCAAACTTTTATGGATTGCGAAGTGAGGATCTTGAGACATTTCTATTTGAGTTTTAAGTCTTATGCCGAACCTATGACTATCTAGAAGACTCTCAAAAACTCAAACTGTTTCCTTCAACATTGAAAGGGGCTGCTCTAAAATGGTTCATGGGATTAGTCACTCAATCTATTAGGACTTGGAATGATATGAGGAAAACATTTTTGGATAGATATCTAGATTATTGTATTCCCACTAATCATAAGGATGAGGTATTCAAAATGATGCCAAAAGAAGATGAGAACTTGGAGGATTTACTTGAAAGATTTCAATATAACTTAAAGAGAGAAAAAATGAACAATTTAGAAGAGGAAACATTGAAAGCCCTTCTATTGAAAGCCATTAGAGATGAATGGATAGATATTTTAAACATGATTGGGAAGGGAGACATTTCTCAACTTCCACTACATGACATAGCAGAACTATGTGTCCATCTCTCAAGGGGAAAATCTAAAACTGGAAAAGGGCCTAGAGATCCTTCTCTTATTAGATCAAACAAATCTGTAACTGGTACAGTAAGTAGGGCAGAGATTGGCAATATGATTGATGAGTTCAAAACTGACATTCTAGGGAACCTTAGTGAATAGCTAGACACCTTTAAAATTAAAAACAAAAAAAAAACAGAAGCTGATGCTTTAGCCATCTTTTGCTCAAAATGTAGAAAGAAACATGCTCTAAGGGAGTGTCCCTTGGATGCAAAAGTTGTAGAAACATGTATGATTTGCTCAAAAAATCATGAGACCAAGGATTTTCCTTCAATCCCAGGACTCAAAGCTGTCTTTCAGGATAAAACCACATTTACTTGTCCATGGGGAACTTTTGCCTACTGAGTGCTTCCTTTTGGATTATGCAATGCACTAGCAACATTCCAAAGAGCAGTATTAGGAATTTTTTCTGATCTAATCCATGATTGTGTAGAGGTATATATGGATGATTTTACAGTCTATGGTAATACATTTGAAGAAGCCTTAGAAAATTTGGAAAAAGTCCTTATAAGATGTAAAGAAACAAACCTTTCATTAAGCCATGAAAAATGCTTTATGATGTTTACTGAAGGTATTGTTTTGGGACATCATATTTCAGGGGATGGGATTAAAGTAGATAAATCAAAAGTTGAAGTCATCTCCAAGTTACCTATTCCAAATTGTCAAAAAGATGTTAGAAGTTTTCTAGGATTTATTGGATATTATAGAAGATTTATAGAAAACTTTACCAAAATAGCATCTCCACTCTTCAAATTTCTTACAAAAGACTGTGAATTCAAATGGAGTCTTGATTGCCAATCAACATTTGAAGCTTTGAAAACAAGAATATCTGAAGCACCTATCTTGAGAGGACCAAATTGGAAACTCCCTTCCCATATTTCTACAAATGCTTTAGATACAACTCTAGGAGCTGTATTGGGACAAAAAGACTTGGTTCCTTATGCCATTTACTATACCAATAAAAATTTGACTCCCACTGAGTTGAATTATACTGTGACTGAAAAAGAGTTCTTAGTTGTTGTTCATGCAATTAATAAGTTCAGACATTATATAACAGGCTATGAAACTTTTATTCATACTGATCATTCTGCAATTAGATATCTAATGAACAAACCTGTTACTAATGGTAGAGTTACAAGATGGCTCCTACTTTTATAGGAATTCAATATTACCGTGTTAGATAGACCAGGGTAACAAAACACAGTTGTTGATTTCTTGTCTAGGATTCAAAATATCAAAGAAGATTCACCTGTAGCAGATAAGTTTCCTAATGAATACTTATTTGCAGTAACCACTAAAACTCCTTGGTTTGCAGATATGGCTAACTATTTGGTTACAGGGAAACTACCTCCACATTTATTTCCTAGTGAAAGAAGAAAGATTATTCAGGAGAGTTCAAGATATTCATGGATTTCTAACGAAAAGTTTAAAACAGGGACAAACTTTGTGATTAGAAGATGTGTCAAGGAAGACGAAATGCCTGATATTCTCAAAGCATGTCATGATGAACCGTGCAGTGGACACTTTGCTGACAAGAGGACAACCTATAAAATCCTTTCTTTAGGATATTATTGGTCGTCCCTCTTCAAAGATGCAAAACAATATGTCAAAAGGTGTGACAGCTGCCAAAGGGTAGGGAAACCTACCCCCTCAAATGAGATGCCATTACAACCTCAGGTACTCATCGAACCCTTTGAAAAATGGGCTTTAGACTTTATTGGACCTATTAATCCTCCATCCAAATAGAAAAAGTATATATTGGTATGTACTGATTATGTCACTAAATGGGTAGAAGCCAAAGCATTATTTTCTGCTACTGAAAATTTAGTTGTTAATTTTCTTTATGAGGATATTTTTACTCACTTTGGTGTTCCAAGAGAAATTGTGATAGATCAGGGAAGTCAATTCACATCCAGAATGATGGAGAAGCTGATGGAAGAGTACAAGGTCAAGCATAGAAAATCCACTCCTTACCATCCACAAGAAAATAGTCAAGTGGAGTCCACAAACAAAGTAATTGAAGGCATCATTACCAAGACTGTTCATCTACACAGAAGAGATTGGGTAGAAAGGCTTCATGAAGCCTTATGGGCCTACAGAACTACATGGAGGAACACAACAGGACACACTCTCTATGAACTTTTTTATGGGAAGGAAGTTCTTCTCCCCATTGAGTTCCAAGTTAAGACCTTCAAAATGGCAGCTCAATTGGGAATGGATCTATTAGAAGCCCAAAAGCATAGACTAGAGCAGTTGAATGAACTAGATGAGATCAGACAAGAAGCAATTCAAAGAACTGATCTAGTTCAACATCAAAGAGCTAAGTGGCATGAAAAATACATCAAGGACAAAAAGTTTCAAGAAGGATATTGGGCATTGCTATTTGATTCCAAGTTCAAATATTTTCAAGGTAAATTTCAGACTCATTGGCTTGGGCCATATGAGATTGAAAAAGTTTTTAGCAATGGAGCAGTAAGAATCAAAACAATTGATGAGCATCAAACTCCTCTCATTATGAATGGTCATAGATTGAAGATCTATCATAAGCCACTCTCAAAGGAGGAGTTTATCAAAATCTTTCAAGATAATTCTGTAATGAGGTTGGTGAAGAAGAATCACTCTTCTCCACCAGCCTAGTATTTGTTCTTTTCATCATCATCTAAAATAAAATAAAATAATGTATAAGCCTAAAAACCAATCACTAGTTGGCAGTCTTATATAGAAAATGCAGGGTGAAAATGAGAAGCTTCTGACACCCTATATTTTCCAAAAATCTCTCTCATTTCACTCATAGTTGTTCATTTCATTTCATTTCATCTCGCCACCACATTCCACAAATAAATTTCTTTCAGTTTATCTTCATATTCACCTTTCCATATTCATTCATACAGTCATCTTTCATTTCCATCCATCTCCATTCATTTCACCAAGTCATATGTTATTCACTATGTCAATTTCCGCAACCGAATTCTGATTCCGCAGCTGAACACTAATTCCGCAGTTGATTGTTGATTCCATAGCTAATCCTCTGTTACTCTGCAGTGATAGTCAAGTGATTAGCCAAATAATGATAAAAGCAAGATGCAGGTATGGAAGAGGAATATCTTTTGAAGATGTCAACACCTAAAAGCACCCACAGAGGCAGTCGATCAAAAGTTAGAAAACGAAAGAGATATGATTCCAAGGTATGAGCAAAATCATTTTCAAATAGCATTTCAAACACATAATTTGTATAGTTTGTAAATCACAAGCTCCATAATGTGTAATGATTTGATTTGATAGCCGCCTTAACTCCACCATGTCCTCCGCATCAAATTCTAACGGTCTCATAATCCTCTTCTGAGTTTAACTCGTACTCAGTCGTACATCCGCATTACACCTGTTGAAATGGCTAATCATGCAGATGTGAGCCAATTGACCACGGCTCTCTTCCTCTGATGCTCCACTCCGCAGTCATTTTATGAATCCACCAATGTCCACTCCGCAGCCTTTTATTTCAAACTCTGTTCAGTTTCGCCAGTCTCACTCTGTCTCCACACTTTCACACTGAGTTTTATGATTTTCGGTTCAGGGTTTGTTTACACAGACTTCTGCTCCGTGAACCCACTCTCATTGCATGCTCCGTATTCTTCCTGCTTTGTAACCACTGGTTTTCTCTGCAACCCTCTTCCATTTTCTGCTCATATAACCGTTCTTCTCCCGTGAAACCATCATCTACAAAGGTATCTTCGAAGTAAGAAGGAGGAATGGGTTTAATAGTAAGAACATAGCTGGATGGAGCTAAATTTATGGAGGGTTATCCACAACTAAAGAGCATGTTAAGGAAAGCAAGATTATTGCAGTTTATTTAGAAGTTCAAGGGTCATAATAAGGAAGTCACAAAAATGTTCGCAAGATCCTTCAATGGCATAGAAGTCGAGATTGAGGACATCGAATTCACGATAACAGAGTCATCCATTGCAGCAGCAATAAAGCTTCCACAAGAAGGAGAACAATGGTTTAAGAATAAGGACTTCGATGAAAAGGTCTGGAGGGTCATTCTGCGTAACCCAGGTATGGACATATCCATTTTTAAATGAGGAATTCCTGTTTCAGCCCTAAAGGAAAAATGGACTAGTCTGCTGTTGATAATTCAGAAATTCATTACGTGTGAAGGAAGGTATGGCTCTATGTACATGTACCATATAAGATTATTAATGAATTTCTTGGAGAGTGAAACCATCAATCTTCCTTATTTCTTGTTGAGTAGCTTGAGAAAGATGTCTACCACTGTGCAAAAGAATCTAGATGATGTGGAGCCTCATCTCTATCATCATGGCCTTATTAAAATTCTGGTTGAAAATCAATTGAAAGAGAGGAAGGATACATGGGAACAATTCCTAATTAGGAATTTCTTCCAAGACCCACCTGAAATGCCTGAGGGAAGCTCAACAAGAAAAAGTAGGAGAAAAAGAACAAATTTAAACATCCAAGATACTCCTACTAGTATAACCAAGGAAACCAGTAAAGAAGAAATGTTGTCTGAAACATTGATTGAGATTAGAAAACAAGTAAAATAGAAAGGGAAAAGAAATGTTGAAGATATTTATCAGAACCCAGAGCCTTCTTCTTCAGAAGAAAAAATACTTTCTGAGAGACTAATTCATCTTAAGGAACATTCAGCTAAGGTAAAAGAAAAAGGAAAGGAGAAACAGAGTATAGAAAAGGGAGATACAAGCTCACAGGGTTTAAGAAGGAGCTCTAGATTAAAGGGAAAATTGAAGAAAATGCAAATCAAAGGAGCTCACTTCATAGACCTGGGAGGTGAAACACCAGATCAGTCACCAGAAAACACTCCTCCTAATCATAATCCACAACATTCTCCTTCTCCTCAATTAGATTTTGAAATCAGTCCAAGGAAGACCACACCAGAAATTGATCAAACTCAGCAACAGATGTATGATTTTATTGAATCATTGGAAAAGACTGCAACAGAACAGGGAACTTCATCTAATCAGCCTGGTACAGCTCAGGAAACTTTGATCCAATCATTAAAACAAGAAGTTTATGAACTGGAAGTCTTGAACAGACATATCCAAAGGGAAAATGAGACATTGAAAGAGCAAAACAAATTGGACAAAATTATCCATGACAATACCATGCTGCATTTAGGATTGTGGCACAAGAAAAATAGAAAATTGAAGAAGAAGAATAGGAGGTTGAGCAGAGCCCTCATCAACCTCAAATACAGGTGCCTTATGATGAAGCCCAAGATGACAGTGACACCAAGGAAGAAGAAGAAAAGGTTAGATGTATTAGCAGAAGTCTTAGAGTAGATGAATTGAAGGAAGGATAGTCACAGTTTTGGTTGCATGAGGACATGCAACATCTTCACAGTGGGGGTATGTTGAGCCCCAGAACTACCTCTCTTCTACATACTTTCCTAAACCTTTTCTCTTCTATTTTCCCATATCAGTGCCTCATAAGCTATCAAAATTTGTTACATATTGATTTCAGGAGTGCATTTGAGTGATTTTCAAGCTATATCATTGTGTGTGATATTTGATTTAGGTTTTATTCATCAGCTATGGAATGTAGCCACTTTCCACAGCTAACTCACAATTCCACAGCCGTTTTCATTGTTCTGTAGGTTACAGGTGTCGGCAGGAGAAACGAGACACATGGGCAGCTCAGAAATGATCCACACATGGACAAGGTCCTATCTGCTTAGCCAAATTTGTGAAGAAAGGCATTGGTCAAAGGATGGTCAACAAAGAGTCCTACGTCAACTAGGACTCTGTTCCAGCACGTGAAAAAGTATGAAATCATTCCTGAATTCATGGATCCCTTTTTGCCATCTATAGGCCGTCTCCATAATGCAATCCAACATCCACTTTGCGTAGATTTATTGTTTATGGCAACCAAGAGGCTGAACTTCCGGATTCTGACCTGTTCACGTGTCCATTGCTGAAGAATTTTCTCCAAAATACAGTTATCTATTTCCTCTATAAATATAAGCATTTGCAACACAAGTAGTTAGTCTTGATATTGTTGTTTTAGAATTATTTTGCTATTGTAACTGAGAGACATATCCTCTGTTTCATAATACAAAAACTCTGTTTTTCATATGACTGTTTAAAGCGTGGTTTGAAGTGACAGCATGTTAATCCAAGGTTGTGTAGAGGGCCCCTGCGTGGCTGAGGTTATTCTTTTGTTTTGTATAGTTTTCATGCATATTTTCTCTTATTTGAGCTGTACATTTCTCATGTTTTGTTTATGGTATTAATCATTTTAATCCTGTACATATTTTTGCAGCATTGTTATATTTTCCACTAACACTGATCAGTGCATTTTAGGGTAGGTTATGCTAGAGATTTTTAATGTAGTTTTTGCATCAAGTGGTGATCTGAGACTTGCTTCCTCTGCTGAACTTTAGCTTTTAATTCCAGTTGTTATGCTTTGATTTTAGTGAGATTTGTTTACTGCTTTTAGATAGTTTAGATATCAGTTCTTCATGCTATATGATGATATCTCCAGTGCCTTTAGCTTAACCCCGTTTTAGAAGTTAATTGGCGAGCTATTGTGATTATAGGTGAAGTAATTTGATTTTTCTTTCATTAGCCTGCAAGTAGATAGTTTAGATATCAGTTCTTCATGCTACATGATGATATCTCCGGTGCCTTTAGCTTAACCCCATTTTAGAAGTTAATTGGCGAGCTATTGTGATTGTAGGTGAAGTAATTGATTTTGCTTTCATTAGTCTGCAAGTAGATAGTTTAAATGTCATTCTTTCATGCCATATGATGATATTTCCGATGTCTTTAGCTTAACCCCATTTTAGAAGTTAATTGACGAAATATTGTGATTATGGGTGAAATCAGTGACTAGTTTCCAGCTTCTTTACTTTTTGGTTTTGAGTGCAGTAGTTTATTAGATTTTAATTTTGTAATTAGATGGACAATAGAGATAGTAACCTCATTTTCAGTACTTCATCTTTTGCTTGATTTATGTAGCTGCATGTTTACACTTTTGTTCAAGTTCTGATTTCATAGATAGCATGTTTTGAGATCTTTGAAGTGCTAAGTTTGGAAATTACCATAAGAGGCATAAACCTTGTCTTCAATTCTACATCCATACTTGATCTTTAAAAGTATTCTTGAAACCTTAGACTAGGATTTCCATTTGCATTAAACACTTTAGGAGACCAACAAGAACAAAACCCCAAAACAAGATAAAAATTGAAAACAATAAAGTAAGAAAGAGGTTGTCTTGCACATACAGTGCACCACACTTCATCAGTTTATGACTCCCAGATTGATAACTTATGTAGCAATTTAGGACACACTAAATTGACTAAACGCAGGCCCCCAACACAAATATTGTGACTTGCCCTTAAGTCACTCGGTAGGCACAAAGATCTTTGTGTGAAGTCCATCCAGCTCGACTCATATGACCACAACCTCAGCCGTGCACTATGCGGATGCATGCTTCACGTCTTCCACTGTCTGCTTGGTCACTGCTCCTGCGTTGTTGGCCTGAAGCTTTTTCTGTGTCGCTTGTAGAGTCACAAGCTTGCCTTTGATAGATCCTGTCGTTGTGTAAGCCTCATCCAGTCAGGGATTCAGTCTTGCCTTCATCACTACTTCATTGTGCAGCGCTGCGTCCACCTATTCCTTCAGCTACTTGGCCTCTTATAGCTTGGCTAGTCTTTGTGTTAGTGCGACGGTTCGCACTGTGCCATTAACCTCATCATAGCATTGTTGTAGATCGTGCACTTCTGTCTCTAGGCACTGTACATTGGGATCCTCCTAAAAGCTGGTCAAGACATCAAATGACTGCTCAAACAATTGCGTACAGTTTGCTACTACACTCTCCACTGCCGCTACTGCTTCTGTGACAGCAGTTTCTCGCTGTTCCTTCACTTTTGGTGGATTTGAATGCTAGGCCCTCAACTGTAACTCTATAATTTGAAGGTTCAACTCCAATTGAACCCAGGCCATCTCAGTACAAGTGTCGCACACCCCTATGGCTAGCTTACGAATGTGTGCCTCGAATGGCTCCTCCTCCAAAACGGCCAACTTTGGGACCATTCGACATGCTTCCTCGATGACATGCATAATGCGCTTGCTCTGATTGGTCACCTCGGTATCAGTGGCGATGGTAGCATTTCTCTATAGGGCCATTTTCTCTGTGGTGCTCACGGGCCCTCAGCTCTGCAATCACTCCATCCTGCAAGAGGTGGAGTGCTTCACATGAGAGCACTACCAGGTTCAACCCTACTCCCTTTAGGGCATTGATAGTGGGCCTGTCACCCTCATTCTCTATAGTTAGTGCTCCATCAGGCAACACTATCGCACTAGAGGCCTTCGTGCGCAACATATCAGCAGCCTCTGAAGTGCCGATAGCTAGGCTGGTAGATACCATGCCAGCTTGCAACGCGCGGATCTGCAGCTCCTGCAACCCTGTCTGGATAGCCCCCAAGATGATCTGTTGTTGCTGCTCAAATTGTTGTAGGGCCTCCATGATGACATCCCTCACTATGTCACCCATATCATGTAAGTCACCCTCTGTTAATGTGATAGGGTCTAGTGATGTCTTGGTCACCTTTGATTTCTTCCTGGACCCTCCTTTCTCTAGCTCCCTTGGGCATTTGATGCGGGTGGACATCTCCTGAGGTTCCGCACAATGCTGTTCTGTCTCCTCCTCTATCTCAAGTGACGGAGACCTCATGCCTTTGTCAGAGCCCTGCTCTGTTCCACCTATTTGCTTCTTTGTCTGCTGCGTGACCTCATGCTCTGCCTTGGCCTTATCAGTAACCTCCTTTTTCCTCTTTTCGGCTAGTTGTGCCATCTTAAGCTTAGCCTCCTCCTTCTTCTTCTGTGCGATAGACTTGCTCTCGTCCACTGCCAAGTCTGTGGTAGTGCACCACTCTTCCAACCATTGATCAAGCACTACATCAATGGCATCATCCGTTGCCAGATAAGGCAAGTCATACCATTTATGCACAGGGTCCTTCCATGCCCTGATGGATACTCGATGGATGTTTGCTTTAAATTCAACGTAGCCCTGCAGGTTGGCATACACCATAGGTGACAATTGTGGTTTGCGGTTGATGGCCATCCCGATGTTCATCTCCATCAAGATCCAAAAGATATTGTTGTCCCTGACTCATTGCGCGTCCTTGGTCGCCCACAATGAAGTGTACTTCACTGCTTTTGGGAGGTCTGGCGCGCCCAAAGGGAACTAGATGTCCTCTGGCAGTTCCCACACTACCAACACAATTGATAGAAAGAGCCACGCATAGCGGAACGTCTTACTGAGCTCTTGTGCTTCGCATTAGTTTTCTAAGAACTCTCTGCGAAGGTAGTCTGACCAGTTGAACTAGACTCCTTCAGTGCACTATGCTTCTAGTGCGATGACAAGCGCCGACACCTCATCGACGCGACAGTTCCTCATCACTTTCCCTGAGAGGATATATGTGGCTACCTTCACAGTAGGGTTGCAGATGCTGGATATAGCATACCCGCACGACTTCTTCACTAGTTTAATTTTTTCTTTCATGGATTCTACGAGAGCCTACTCACCACCTTTTCCGCCAAATATCATGGCCAGATTCTCTCCTATATGTGGCAAGCATGTTATCTAGTGAATCAATCTATCTGTGATGGGTATTGGTTCCTCCAGCCATAGAAATCTATCATGCACCAAGAAAAACAGCTGCTTGATGACCAAAACTGTCACCGGGGTGCGGTTGTAGTGCAACACCTAGAGCAGGTTGAGCAACCCTACCTTTTCTACTCCCTTGAGCCACCTCTGTGGCTCCAATGTGGTCATTACTATATTCATATCAATGATGTGGTGCATCAGCTGCTCGGTCGCTAGGTGTGGGAACTTCTCATGATCAGCCAAGTCCCAGTCTTCAAGTTTTAGCAGTGGCACTTGTGCCAAGTGCGATCTGTCGAAAACAATTTTGTCTGACAATAGAGCGGTTTGTAGGGAAGTCTTGCTCTCATTGATGTCCTTTGGTACCTTGGTCTTAGGCTTGCACGGAGGGACATACTCCAGAAACTGAGTAATAGGGTCCACACCCTGGGCTTCAACCTCCTCCACTTCAACTTCCACATCCTCATCGTCCATCGGGATGTCTTCAATGTCTTCCTCCTTCGGCTCCAAATTTATGGCCTTTACTTTCTCTTGTGTGGTGGGTTTCTCCTTGGTGACGCACGCACCGATATGGAAGGCTGCTTGCCCTTTCTATCCTTCACGGTCTCTTTGGTTGGGTTTGGCTTCGGTCTTAGTGTTCTCGGTGATTTAGGGACTTCAACGACCACCTCGACGACCTCTGGAGCAACTACTTCTGCCTCCATCTCAACTTCGGCACTGATTCTTCTACTTTGTATCTCTAACTTATGTGGGTCCCGACATGATTTTATGCAAGAATTTCTATGTTTCCTTCGACAATCTCTCAAATACTTTATTGGCTATCAGAAGCTCATAGTGCTCGCGATTCATGTGTGCCTGAGAGCTCAACAACTCAATTCTCAAAATGCCAAGTGTTTTTCACTGGACAACCACTTGTAATTTATAGGGCATTTTGAATTCAAATTCGACCGTTCCCCCCAAATTTGGTTCATTAATGCCAGATTGGTGACATATTTTCAAGGATCTGAGCCATAAATTTCATCTTAAATGCCAGCCACTTGCTCCATTTGGCCGCACTTCTATCATCAAATCATGAATAGTGACTTTAACGGTCACTTTCTGGCCAACTTGCGCGATTTCTCCTTGGGTAGTGTAGTTCCCTTCACGCTGCCATGGACCCTATGACACTTCCTTACTTCGCATAGTTCTCAAATCATGCAACTCCCCAATTCGAGAAGTGTAGTTTATAGTCTCGCACCTCCTTTCAGCTGTCTGGAGTGCTAAGACTATGCTACCTTCATCTAGTCACATGGCCGGACTTTCGGTGTATGGTTTCAAGTGACTGCCATTCACCTTTCCTGGGAAGGGCTCTCCATTCAATTTGACCAGTAGTACTACTCCTCCATTGGTAATTTCGTTAATGATATAGGGCCCTAACCAGTGCATTTTGAATTTCCCTGGAAATTTTTCAAACTTACTATCATATAACTAAACCAAGTCATTTACCTTAAAGGTGCGCAACTTAATGTATCGATCATTCTAGGATTTTTTGCACTGCTTTTGGACCTGTTAGTGAAATCCAGCTAGAAATATCTCTTCCTCAAGCTCATCCAGCTGTGTGAGCATTTCCTCCAGGGCTTTGCGATCCGTCATACCTGTGAGTGTTGCTATGCGTAGACTAGGTACAATATATTCCACAGGCATTCCAGGTGCATTCTTGAATCCAAACGGCATTACGGTGTACTGGAAACAACCCCCCTTAGTCGCGAAGGTTGTCTTTCTCCTATCTTCCGGCGCAATTTTGATTTGGTGGTACCCCGAGAACCCATCAGTGAAGGAATATGCTTCTTGGCCACCTACATTGTCCAACACTTCATCAGTGAATGGAGTCGGGAAAGGATCATGTACGCAGGCATCATTTAGCTTTCTGAGATCCACGCATATCCTTATTTCATCCTTCTGCTTCTTCTCCTGTACCACCATTGGGCTTACCCCGTCAGATTCTTCCACAGGTTCAATGATGCTTGCCATGAGCATCTTGTCTAGCTCTAAGAGGACCTTCTCCTTATATTTTGGATCGAGATGGTAAGGTATTTGCTTAATCGGCTTTGTGTTGGGCTTCAATGTCATCTTCATAACACCTAGGTCCCCGATTATCCCTTTTAAATCTGTAAAATTGGCAGGGAATAAATCTTGGTACTTGTGAAGTAATTCAATGACCTTATCCACCGTCGCGTCGTCCTAGTAGTCTCCAATATTTGTGAATTTGGGTTCTGCCTCCGTACCAATGTTTACCTGTTTTGTTTTCAATGACACGGTTATATCAGGGTTCTCAATCTATGGTCCTTCAACCTTGCGGTGGCCTTTTGTTTCCGGAATATTAATCTTTCACAGATCCTCATCCTCTTCTACAACGGTTACATTATAGACTTCTAGCACATGACTCAGATGAGTAGCCCACTTAAGTTGAATCGGGTCCAAAGGATCTTGTGGTATCCTAAAGATTGCTGCTTTCACCTCTTGTAGCGCCTCATCAATACAGTCAAACCCATGTTCAAAACTGAATGTCATTATGAATCCCACGTGCAAAATATCCCATTCACATGTACCATGGCGAAGCTCTATTTCTATGTACCATTTCATCGAGACAATGTCCAGGGTGTGATAGAATAAGTGCACCCATTCAGGTTGGGGATTCTCTCCATAAGCCTGGGCCCATTTGGTCAAATGCATGCGCGGATCATCCTACCCATCATACTTATTTGTCATTCACATCTTCAGCTTCCCAAAGCATGTTCTCATCATCCTCCTACATTCACGCTAATCATCAAACCTTCCCTTATGTGTACCCCACCATATTGTGGGCGTAGCACGCAGTGCTTAGTCCAATGTCTGAAAGCACTGCTTTTCTGGTACCTCCCTTTCAAATCCATCCAAAAAGATATCTACATCATTTAGGCCATCATAAGTAGGCAAATTTCTTACGTCTGAGGACATAGAGTCCAGTGACTGGGTCATCATGTTGCAGCTAAGGGTAGTCACTTCATGTAATCGATTCTGCCAGTGCTCTAACTCTTCTTCAGAGTCCGAGGTGCAGGAACTCTCACGATCCCATGTAATTCTTCAATTCGCGGTAGGATTCACCCAATCTTGGTATTGCGATGTTATATTATAGATACAGTCTAGATCATCATCACTCTCATAATCGTGGACTAGTTCAGTATAGCGCGATCCTTCAGTAGGATCTAGGGGTACTATTACACGTAGCGATTTCTTCTCAAATATCATCTTTTGCTTCTTTAGGTTGATTACCCCATTCATATCAATAGCCCAATCAATTCCTAGGAGTGCAGGATAGGGGTTGCTGTCATCCACAATTTCTATTACTTCAAAGTCATCCAGCGCACTCGCACCTTCAATATCTACGGTCACCCCCTACAGCCGCCCCATGGGGATGATCTTCTATTGATTTTCCATCCTTAGTTGAAGACCATTGTAGTGCAGGTCTCCCCATTCATTCCCAACTCTGCTTTGGTAGAACGTTTGCATCTAACCCCAGGTCCAAAATAACTTGATCCATTTCATACTCTCCTATCTACGTGGTCAGTCTCATCTTCATCCTGTTCTTGTTTTATGCTGTCCAATCTTTCGTACTACATGCGAATCACCCAGAGAATTTTTGACGCATCTATTTATGAGCTCTTGTAACCCCTTCACAGCCTTACTATTACGTAGTAACTTCATACAAGTCTCCAGGAAGGTTGTGAGCATAGAAGGGTCCATCTCCTGATCAGGCTTATCCTTGCTCCCTGAGGTGGAGGCCTCAACGAAGCTCTTTTTCACTTCCATGAAGGTTTCACGTGCATGCTCCAAATTGAACTTAGCCTCCTTCGCCGGAGCTTTGTGAACCCATGTAATGTCTTATGGTTGTTTCCCCTTGTCATCTCCTATTGTGATTCCACTTCAGAGCACTATATTCACGTTTGGATCCTCTTTGCATGGCTTAGACCTCATCATTTGTAGGTTCTGAGTTGGTGGAGGTGGTAGCGCCCCTTTGTCACGTATCCTTGCTATCAACGTAGGGCAATCTTCCATTTCATGATAAAAAAAGTGCAATACTTGCACGGCGGACGTGTTGGGTTAGTGTAACTATGGGCATAGTGTCCTGGTCCTCCACAATTTTAGTAGATCAACTGTCCTTGACCTTTGCCAGGTCCTCCTCCACCTCGGCCTCGTCCGCGCCATCCCTGCACTTTGGTCACGGGGGCGTGTTTCTGCCTGAACCCTATATGCGGGAGTTCTATCCATCATCAATTTGTAACTCCTAAAATTACACTCATCATGCTCTACTGACCTACAAAAGTTGCAGAACAGTTGTTGCAGTGTTTGTACAAACTTCTACAACAAATGATAGTTATTCGTGGCATGTTTTCCTACTACCTGACATATAGCGCACCATAATGCAGGCCCTGCGCTCGGTCTTGATTGGGCTTCTAGCCTCAAAGGCATTGGTCCTCATCCTACAATATAACTCGCAAAGATTGGGAAATGGTCTTTGTCATGCCCCTGATCCTTGCATTTCAGGCACCATACCTCTTCGTGCGGTTCTGGACGAATTGTTCTGTCCTTCTTCAAACTTTGCATCTTGAGGCAAATATTTTTCAACTGTGCATGGATTTGCTGAACCCCCAGATTTGGATCCTGCATCGGTGTTTCATGCAGCCTCATGGCAATCTCGAAGGCCTCTGCCTGAGTTGTTATCTTCTGCTGTGACAATGCAACCCTTAAGTGTGGCAGGAGTGAAGCCACAAACCATTCGCGATGCTGTCCATCTGTTAAGTTCATTTTATCTTTGTGGATCTTACACTTGAACCTCTGATCTAATTTCCAAGGTGTCCCACTTGGTTGCATTGCAATTTCCTTGAATTCCACAATTGCCTGTGCCTCAGATTTAGGCCTACTGAATTCTCTATTCAATGTTATCTGGATGTCTGCCACTCTAGCATTCAGGTTATCATTAGAGTGCTTGATATACCAGGTTAGCGCGTGATCTTGCAGATCACTAACCAATGTTGCCTTCTTTATGTGATCATCTGTAACACCCTGAGCTTCCCATGCAACTTTCACGATGAACCAGAACTGGTCCAGTTCCTCATTTCCCAAGCCTTTGAACAAAGGCAGCTTCACTGAATTTTCCATATTGAACTGCGGTGGAGGTGGAGGTGGTATAGGTGAAGTTGCAGGCGATGGTGGTGAATTTGGAGGTAGTGTGGGTGGAGATGGCAGTCGCAGGAATCCTTGTCTTATTAACTGAATATCACTTCACGGAGAAGCCTGAGCTATCCCTTCTTCATCACCTCACGGAGGTGAAATCAATGGAATATACTCAGGACCCTTTTTCCCTTCATTCCTGTAAGTTTTTCTGCTTTGCGTAGCTCTAAACATCAAGGTAGTTGCATAACCCGTTTTTCACACAATAGCATTTTAATCCAGGTATTCAAATATTTCACATACATATGTCATGGTCCTTTGAAAAAGCGTCACTCCGCCTCATTGTAGTTAATTGAGGTGTTAACCGCGAATTCAGTCACAAACCCTCCTATGACGCAATCGAGCCAATGATCGACAACGCGGACGATCTTGTCCTCAGATGCTTCTAATTTTTGTACTAGCTTCGGGGTCCAAACAATAGGACTGTCAAGTTTCCACCTTCCTTGGCTATCTGCTAGCTTCGTGATCCACTCGTATAGCTCAACCGGAAAGGAGCAGAAAAATATTTTGTGGATCTCTGTATATAGGTATCTGTCCAACCACTATTCCTTTGTCAGTCATGAGTTTCTGTTCTCCTGCGCCGCGAATTCGTGGATCTTCCTATCCAACCAGTCTTCAATCTCTTTCTTAGTTGGACTCTAGTCATACGACATCACACATCTCTTATTCAGATTCCAGTTCCAACAAAAGAACCATTTGTTGGCTTGTTGGGGCTTGATCCAGGTTCAACGTTAATTTTCCAAACAAATCCCTACACTATTGGCCCTTTCGTAGTTAGCCTGTGGAGCGTGGCTCGAAGTCTCACCCGAAGTAGTATAGGGGATGCTGGAACCAAGTTTCCGCACCCTGAGATGGTTGTGATGTCAGTTTATTCCTTTTATTCTTGCCTTTGTGCAGGTCGTTGTGCTCTAGGGCTTGCCATACAAGCCCTCTATTCCGCCCTTCAATACCTCTGTGAAAAGGTACGATTGACCTTTGCACAGTCCTAACCTGTGGCTTAGGTACCTTTGTGCTACTATGGCAGTGTACTGTGTAGATTCCCAAACTAGTCTAAGTGTCTTACTTATCTTATTAAACAATTATAGTTAGCACTGCGTAAACAAATATCCTTAATTGCGTTCAGTTTTCCAATGTAATTGCATTCATTTGCACATCATATAAGCATAAAAATGAAATTCATACATAAAATGACAAGATTCATTAATCAGAACAAACACTCAGAAATTGCAGAATACTTCTCTTTATTGATATGTTTAAGTGATTACAGACTCTATCCACCCTGCACACACAACTGCAGGGGTTCATGCACTTAGTTGTGGACTTCTACCCTAGGCCTCTACGCACTCAGCTACAGAGCCTCTACCTACGCTACAACCCAAAACTTAGACTTCTTACTTTAGAGCTATGAATATCTTCTTCATTACATTTTTTTAAAACTACTCAGAGCTTAGCTCTTTTTATACAATCCCATGGTCCGCGGACCATGGGTGGATCTTTTACAACCGACTTTACTTTACAAAACTAAGGGTGAACAACCCTTTATGACTTATGACACCTTTGCACTCTGCGACCACAAAATGTGGAGCCTTTACAAGTTTATTACAAAATTTGACCAAAACATGGGCATTTAGCCCCAAAATTGTCCTTGGGGGATCTCGCTCCTAACAATTTGTATCTCATATTTTTAGGTGATTGGTTGTAACCACAAGAGATAAATGTGGATCTATATTTATTGATTAGTTATCTTAAGTGTTTGTATAAATAGGAGTGAATACCTCAAAGGAGCCCCATTCAGAGTTCCATCCAAGATATGTAATTTGTAAAGTGATGATAGAGAGGAAGAGAGTTGAATTATTGTAATATCTTTGGAGATTTTCTCCAACTTCATTTTATGGAATACATATTGCTTCTTTGATCTCCGAGATTTGATAATCATTCAGTGTGCTTCCTGAGGAGTGGAGAACCCTCGTCAACCACAATTTTCACACTTTTTTCATTTGTTGTACATATTGGTAACATTTTGTAATTATGTTATTTCATTTATTTTCATTTTAAGCAAGTGTGATTTTCAATTCAGCAAGTGTGATTTTCATTTTAAGCAAGTGTGATTTTCAATTCAGCAAGTGTGATTTTCATTTTAAGCAAGTGTGGTTTCATTTCAAGCAAGTTTGGTTTCATTTATGCCAGTTTAATTTAGTTTCTTTTATGTTATTTTGATTCATGTTGTTTTGTTAAGATTGATTAAATTTATTTATGTTTGGATTTGATTGGATTGATTTAATTTTCTTTGTAATTAGTTTCAAGTTTCTTGCATTAGATTAATCTATTATAAGAAATAATCACCTAGTACATATAGTACACATATACCTCATCAATTCACGAACTACAGGTTGACAATTTAATGACAAGGATTTAACTCACAATTAAATCACCCAACATTTTGAAAGTTTAGACAACTCATGATAGTTGAATTCATTCTTCGATGCATGGTTAAAAACATATTAAAATAATTTACGATGCATATTAAATATTCAATATTTTTTCAATACTTTGTACTAATCTATGTCCTTCCAAGAACTTTCTCGAATCCTAGCAACAAATGGAATATCTACCTTTGAGGAAGAGTATATTTTAACTGCATTCAAAAACTTATCTATATCTCCACAAGAAGATATTCAATTCCATTTTGATTCCTTTTGTCAATTTGTTGAAGAGACTAAAGAATCATGGAATACTTTTGATGGGGTGCAACCACTAGAATCTAATATTAAGTAATGCATAATAAAGGAGGATATTCAATATGATCTAAATTAAGGAAGGAATCAAGAATGTCATAGATTTATTGAAATATGGTTCCAATGAGGGATCAAGTCACATCACTATTTCATTTCTTCCTTACTTTTTGATTGCATTATCAAAACAATTGGTATTTCATGCTTTGATGTACTTTAATGCATATTTTTCAAACCAAAGCATGAATTGTCGGAAAAAATACTGAGCCGGGGGGGGGGGGGGGGGTGAATCAGTATTAGTAAGTCAATAATATTTCATTTCCGTATTCTGATTCATATATGCTACTTTAGTTAATGAAACTTGCGTGTATACGCAACTGTATGTAAGGCAACTAGCATATAACCTGTAAACTTATAATTTAGTTGATTCTTCATATGTTGATCTTAAATATGAGCATTAGAACCATATAAACAGTAACCAGGAGCAGTAAAAATAGAACAGAAAACCACACACATGAACACAAGATATAAGGTGGAAACCCAATGTCGGTGAAAACCACCTGCTGCAATCGTCTCTATATTCCTTTTAATAAGAAACTTCTTTTTACAATATTTTGTACTGGTGTAGTCTTATACCAGTACGTAGGCTTCTACCTGCAGAAGGCTCCAACCTTCTCTCGTTCTCCAGCTTCTCCTGGAAGGGAGCTACAACTCCCTAGCTCTTGTACTAGCTGATGTACTAGTACGTAGGTGCTGACCTACAGAAGGCTACAACCTTCTCTTTTCTTCCAAGGACCATATTTCATAAATTTTCATATTGGATCCATTAATAACATCAATCAAATGTCAAATATATTTGTGTCAACCAATCTCATTTGCACTAACCAAAACTGAATCAAACAATCACTTCTCTGAATGCTGTAACCAGAATACAGTAACAGTAACCAGAACCCAAGCCAGAGCCCAGAACACTGCAACAACGATCAGAATTAGCTAAAGCATATTTTATGAGGTGTATGCTACTTCAATGTGACGATCCTGCGTGCATACACACTTGTATCAAGGCAAAACTGCATATACATAATTTTGAAATGCTGAACCAGCACATATACGCGCCATTCCTATGATGAACTTGCATACAGATCTGTAAATGATGATTTTAACCTTTACAATTATTCAGACATCAGTTATACCCAGATCATCATATATACAGATTACGACATGCGCCAATTATTCAGATAAAATATCAAAACCACACAAAGATACTTCTCTTCAAGCCTTAAGATCTTGACCCATCAATAGAACTTATCCTTCATCAAGTGCTCAGGTTCATCCTTGATTCAGATCCAGCGGTGCACCATAACCCAATCACCTGTATTCTAGATCTTGCTCTTCATTAGATATTCAATTCATAAGTGCATTTTCCTAATGATATTCTCCTCCTTTTATAGTCTTAGGCCTTACTCAATACCATGGTCCAAAACCACTTAGAATCAATACCTTGGACCAAATACCTCGGGTCAACATGTCGGACAAGATACCTTGGACCAATACCATGGATCACAATACCATGGACCAAATACCATGGACCAAAACCATGTTTTCCAACATGTACGCGCCTTTCCTTTCGCAAAAGTGCGTGTGTATGCCATACGTGCCTTTTGGTTTGCGAACCCCCATGTACACGCGGCTTGGTCAATGGGAACTTGTGTATACATCTCTTTCTTCATTCTGTGAGCCTAAACTGTGATCTGTCATCTATGAGAGTTGCCATCAAGAACAATATCTGTGTCATAATGCCAACAATCTCCCCCTTTGTCATCAAGGGCAAAGGGTTATGCTCCCCTTGTGTACATGCTGAATTCTCTGATATGCTGAAGTGTGCTGTCCATGCTCCCCCTGACTGCAAGAAAGGTCTACAAAAAGATGTTATACAAGAAGAACATGACTCTATACATCATAAATGACCTTCCTATCACAAAAGATTCATACATACATCCATCTCCCAACCAAGTGGGGATATACTAAGATTGACTCATCCACCCAACCAAGTGGGGATATACCAAATGTTTATACATGAAAAAACAAGAACATTACATCATCCATCCCATGCATAGTGGGGAAACAAAATAGGTTGTTTCATGACCTTGATAATAAAAGATATACATGACATAGAGACAAAATATCTAAAACAAGACTATGATAGTTATCAAAAATTGTCATCAACAACATCTGTCAATCACCATCCAAATCAACAACCATGATCTCCCTCTGCACTTGTTCCACCTGAATATGTGAATTTGTACCAAGATATTCTAAGATAATGCCAACAATGCATTATTAGAAGTATATGCTCCCCCTGAACCTGTGCCAGATGATCACTGTCAGACCCATATCAGACCCTTTTCATCCTGAGTCTGGCCCACTATTTTTCTTCAAACCAACATATACGTGACTATATCCACAACAACTGGCGTATGTATGTGGATATGCTTCATGAAACTCATGTACAACCACTTTTATCTGAAACAGATAACTTTCAACAACAAGATGATGCATCAACTACTCCCAGCTTCTGTCTAAGATATTCAAATGTCTCTCTGGGCAGTGGTTTGGTGAATATATCAGCAACCTGTTCTTTGGAGGGAATGTACTCCAATTTGACCTTTTGTTCAAGCACTTGTTCATGGAGAAAATGATATTTGATAGGTATGTGCTTGGTCTTGGAATGCATGACTGGATTCTTTGAAATACTGATTGCACTTGTATTATCACATAAAATGGAGATGGCTGGAGTACATGTAATCTGAATGTCTTGCAATGTTTGCATCATCCAAAGGAGTTGTCTGCAGCAAGATGCAACAACCACACATTCTACTTCAGCTGTAGATAATGCAATTGAACTTTGTTTCTTGCTGAACCAAGATGCTAATCTGGAACCCATATAAAATGCACCCAATCTGCATTTGTATATGCATGAAGTGTAAGATCTGTATCCCTAGGATACCATAAACCAAAGTTCTGTGTTCCTTGAAGATATTTGAAAATCCTTTTGACTACCTGAAGGTGTGGTTCGTTTGGATTTGCTTGGAATCTTCCAACTATTCCCACTGCATGCATGATTTCTGATCGGGTACCTATTAGATAAAGCATACTGCCAATCATGGATCTGTAGGTTGGTTGATGTACTACTGCTGATTCATCATTTGAATTGAGACTACATCTTATTACCATAGGGGTACATACTAGTTTAGAATCTTCCATGCCAGATTTTTTCAAGATCTGCTTGAGATACTTGGTTTGTGATAGCAAAATACCATCTTCATTTTGTTGAACTTGTAAACCAAGAAAATATGTGAGTTCACCAAGCAGGGACATTTCAAATTCTTTCTGCATTACCAAAGCAAAGTTTTGACTCATGGCTTCTTCATTGCTACCAAAAATGATATCATCAACATACACAACAAGTATTAGAAATTTATCATTTTCAATCTTTGTATATAGATTGCTATCAGCTGATCCTTTTGAAAAAGCTTTTTGATGGAGGTATTTTTCAAGACGGTAATACGAGGCCCTTGGAGCTTGTTTTAGACCATAGAGAGCTTTTCTGAGTCTGCATACAAGTTTTGGATCATTTCCAAGGATGAATCCATCTAGTTGCTCAATATATACTTCTTCTTCTAAGTCTCCATTAAGAAAGGCAGATTTTACATCCATTTGGTATACTTTGAAGTTTTGAAAGCTAGAAAGAGCAAGGAACATTCTTATGGCTTTAAGTCTAGCAACAAGTGCAAAAGTTTCTTCAAAATCTATACCTTCTTGTTGAGCATATCCTTTACAAACAAGTCTAGCCTTGTTTCTATTAACTTCTCCATTTTCATTCAGCTTGTTTTTGAATATCCATTTGGTTCCAATGACATTCTTATCATGAGGTCTAGGAACTAATTCTGAAGTATTATTCTTTTCAATTTGCTCAAGCTCTTGATTCATGGCCTTGACCCAACATTCGTCTTTGCATGCTTCATGTACATTTTGAGGTTTGATGGTGGAAAGCAGTGCTAGATAGCTTGAAGCTTCTATAATAGTTCTTCTTGTCTACACACCTGCCTCTTTCTGTCCCAAAATTTGAGTCTTTGGATGATTTTTCTGAACATACCTGGATGGAGTATTTTCTTCTACCGTTATCTGTTCTTCTGGTGCTTCATTGGTTTATTATTCAGAATTAGTCTGATTTTATGTGGAAGGATAATCCTCATCTTCTTCATAATCTTCGGTTTTTACCTGCTTTGGATTTTGGCCTGCTTCATCAACCACAACATCAATACTTTCAACAATTTTCCCTATTCTTTTATTATAATACTTATATCCTTTACTTCGGGAAGAGTAACCAAGGAGAATGCCTTCATCTGCTCTAGGTTCAAACTTGCCAAGTTTTTCACCAGTCCTTTTGATGTAACATTTGCTTCCAAAACATACATCAAATGACAGAAGCAAATACCAAATTTCATGTGGAGTTGAGTTCTCTTTACCTAAACATTTGTTTTGTTGAGAATAGTGACAGAAGCAAATGCATCTTCACCCCAGAAGGTTGCAGGAGTTCCAGATTCATCTAGCATGGCATGAGCCATTTGTTGAATAGTTATGTTCATTCTTTCTACCACTCCATTTTGCTGAGGAGTCCTTGCGGTAGAGAATTCCCTTTTTATTCCATGTTATTCGCAAAAGTCGAAGAATTCATCTGAGGTGAATTCCCTTCCTTGATCAGACCTGAGGCATTTGATTTTGTGATCTGATTCATTTTCAACCAATGCTTTGAAGGCTTTGAACTTTTCAAATGCTTCATCTTTGTGCTTCATAAGTCCTATCCAACACACTCTGAAAAAGTCGTCAATGAACAATATAAAGTATTCTTCTCCACGAGGTGACTTTTTCCTTGATGGACCACATAAATCAGTGTGAACAAGTTCAAGAGGCTTACAAGCTGATCCTTTCTTCTAAGGGAAATGAGCTTTGGTTTGATTACCAAATTGACATGATTTGCATATTGTATTTTCTGGAATGTTGATATTAGGAAGATCACGAACAACTTGGAATCTGCATGCTTTTCTTATTTCAGAGAAGCTCAGATGCCCCAATCTTTTGTGCCATAACCAATGTTCATCATTTTTGCTTAGGTAGCACTGTTGTGGTCCTCCCTTGAGTATGTATAGGTTGTTTTGAGTTCTTATACCTTTGATCGTTGTTTATCTTGTATCAAGCTCACGAGCAACACATCCATTTGATCAAAATACTACTTCATTTCCTTGATTGCACATTTGACTAGCACTCAATAGATTATGCTTTCAACCATCAACATTAATAACATTCCCAGCTTTAACCTTTTCTTTTAAGAGAACATAACCTTTACCTTTTATGACAGCAGGAGTGTCATTTCCAAATGAGACCTTCTTTTCCTTTTCTAAGGCATTATATGAATGAAGTTTTTCCTTATCACCTGTCATGTGTTTTGAGCATCCACTGTTGATGTACCACTGATTTTCTTGTCCTTCTGCATATAAAGCTATACCACATCTTTCTGGTTGCGGTTCTTTCTTTCTCCAAGTTTTGGGACCCAATGAAGTTTTCTCCTTCTGAGATGTTTTCCAAAATTTACTCCTGCATTCAAAATCTTCATGACCGAAGTTGTTATAGATAGAGCACTCTATTTCAGTTTCAATAAGCGAAAAGTTATTGTAGGTCCTTTTCATGATCCTTGTCACATTATTTTGATTTGTGCTTCTCTAGTCATGATGGTCTTGTAAGCAACACATTGAGTAGCTTTGTGTCCAAAGTTATGACATGAAAACCATTGGCCATTAAAGAAATTCCTGCGATTATCGAACCTATTGACTTGGTGATTGTAGTTTCCATTGACATTCATTCTTGAAGCAAACTGAGTATGATTTAACTAAGGTTGGTTGTAGCTTCTGTTCATCCTTGAAGTAGATTGACCTCGATTTACTTGGTGATCTTCTTTATGCCTTCGCTGAAAATTTTCAAACTGTTCACTGCTCTTTACCACATCAAGATAGCTTTTAGTGGAGGTGGACAGTTTTTGTGCTTCTTCAGTATATCCCAGGCCTGTCTTTATCAGAGGAGAATGCTGCACTTTGATAATTTCATTTAGGGTCTCTAATCCTTTAGCAAATCTAAGATTGAGAGCATTGGTTTTCTCAATTTCCTTTTTTAGACCCACAATTTCACATTCTAATTTTTCATTGTGTTTTTCCCTTTCAACAAGCTGGAATTTCAGTGTATCTATAATCATATTATTTTCTTCTAAACAAATTTTGAGTTTAGAGATTTCTTCATAAAGACCATCTTCATCTAAAGCATCCAAGAAATCTTCATCTTCAAAAGACATTAGAAGTCTATAATCATTACTATTTTCGTCTTCATCACTATTTGATAAAACATCACTATCTTCATGCGTATAATAGATTTTCTTACTTACACTTTGTTTTCTATTCCATTTTGCTGATTCCTTACTTTTATCAAGATTATCTTTGTGAGGACATTTGGCAGCATAATGACCGACTCTCCGTTGACAAAACATTTGAAAGGTATTTTACCTCTGAATCTTCCAGAACCCTGTTGAAGGTTCTTGACAACGTTTGCTTCTTCCTCTCCTTCTGAAGTATGTCCTAATTCATTGAGTTCTGTTCTTCCTGAAGCTTTGAATGCGGCTTCTCTCATATTTGATGGACCTCCTTTTCTCATTTCGAAAGCAGTTAAAATTCCGTGCAGCTGTGTCATAGTAAGACTCTGAAGATCCTGCTTTTCTTCTATGGCATAAAATTTTGATTCAAACTTAGTAGACAAGTATCTTAAAACCTTTTCAACTAAAGTAACTTCTTTTATCTCTTCACCCAAGTTTTTCATGCGATTAACAATCTCATCTATATGTAGGAAGTAATTAGCTATACTTTCATCATTGTGCATTTTGAGAGTTTCATATTGAATTTTGAGAGATTTTAGTTTTGCATGTTTTACCTGATTATCTCCTTCATAGCTTAGAACGATCTTGTCCCATATTTCTTTGGCAGTTTTGAGCTGCATAACTTTAACAAATTCTGATTGTGACAGACTCCCCAATAATGTATTGATGGCCTTGGCGTTGGTTTCATATTGCTTTTTACCTGCCGTATCTATAGGAATTGCAGATGGAAATGTATATCCTCCTTCCACGATTTCCCAAACATCTGTTCCAAGAGATTGAAGATAGGTTGTGGTTGTTACCTTCTAATAAACGAAGTTGCACCCATCAAAGATCAGTGGTCTAATGGATGCCTCTCTTTCGTAGTTACTCATGATGATAGATATTCCTTCAAGCGATCAAGCTTCTTCTGAAGGACCTGCTCTAATACCAATTGTTGGAAATAATACTCGGGGGGCACTGGATCAGTATTAGCAAGTCAATAATATTTCATTTCCATATTTTGATTTATATACGCTACTTTAGTTAATGAAACTTGCATGTATACGCAACTGTATATAAGGCAACTAGCGTATAACCTGTAAACTTATAATTTAGTTAATTATTCATATGTTGATCTTAAATATGAGCATCAAAACCATATAAACAGTAACCAGGAGTAGTAAAAATAGAACAAACAGTCACACACATGAACACAAGATATAAGGTGGAAACCCAATGTCGGTGAAAACCACCTGCTGTAATCATCTCTATCTTCCTTTTTATAAGAAACTTCTTTTTACAATATTATGTATTGATGCAGTATTATACCATTACGTAGGCTTCTACCTGCAAAAAGCTACAACCTTCTCTCATTCTCTAGCTTCTCTTGGAAGGGAGCTACAACTCCCTAGCTCTTATACTGGCTGATGTACTAGTACGTAGGTGCTGACCCACAGAAGGCTACAACCTTCTCTTTTCTTCCAGGGACCACATTTCATAAATTTTTAGACTGGATCCATTAATAACATCAATCAAATGTCAAATATATCTGCGTCAACCAATCTCCTTTGCACCAACCAAAACTGAATCAAACAATCACTTCTATGAATGCTGTAACTAGAATACAGTAACCAGAACCCAAGCCAGAACCTAGAACACTGCAATAGCAATCAGAAGTAGCTAAAGCATATTTTATGAGGTGTACACTACTTCAATGTGATGAACCTACATGCATACACACTTGTATCAAGGAAAACCTGCGTATACGCACTTTTGAAATGCCGAACCAGCGTGTATACGTGCCTTTGCTATAATGAACCTGCGTACAGATCTGTAAATGATGATTTTAACCTTTACAATTATTCAAACATTAGTTATACCCAGATCATCATATTTATAGATTATGACATGCACCAATTATTCAGATAAAAGATCAAAACCACACAAAGATACTTCTCTTCAAGCCTTAAGATCTTGACCCATCAATAGAACTTATCCTTCATCAAGCACTCAGGTTCATCCTTGATTCAGATCCAGTTGTGCACCATAACCAAATCACCTGTATTCTAGATCTTGCTCTTCATTAGATATTCAATTCATAAGTGCCTTTGCCTAATGATCTTCTCCTCCTTTTATAGTCTTAGGCCTTACTCAATACCATGGTCCAAAACCACTTAAAATCAATACCTTGGACCAAATACCTCAGGTCAACACGTCGGACAAGATACCTTGGACCAATACCATGGATCACAATACCATGGACCAAATACCACGAACCAAAACCAAGTTTTCCAACATGTACGTGCCTTTCCTTTTGTGAAAGTGCGTGTGTATGCCATACATGCCTTTTGGTTTGTGAAACCGCATGTACACGCGACTTGGTCAATGGGAACTTGTGTATACATCTCTTTCTTCATTCTGTGAGCCTGAACTATGATCTGTCATCTATGAGAGTTGCCATCAAGGACAATATTTGTGTCATAATGCCAACAATCTCCCCCTTTGGACTTGATGGCAACCCAAAGTCACTCTCCCCCTTTGTCATCAAGGGCAAAGGGTTATGCTCCCCTTGTGTACATGCTGAATTCTCTGATATGCTGAAGTGTGCTGTCCATGCTCCCCTTGACTGCAAGAAAGGTCTACAAAAAGATGTTCTACAAGAAGAACATGACTCCATACATCATAAATGACCTTCGTATCACCAAAGATTCATACATACATCCATCTCCAACCAAGTGAGGATATACCAAGATTGACTCATCCACCCAACCAAGTGGGGATATACCAAATGTTTATACATGACAAAATAAGAACATTACATCATCCATCCCATGCATAGTGGGGAAACAAAATAGGTTGTTTCATGACCTTGATAATAAAAGATATACATGACATAGAGACAAAATATCTAAAACAAGACTATGATAGTTATCAGCCCTATCATCAACAACATCTATCAATCACCATCCAAATCAGCAACCATGATCTCCCTCTACACCTGTTCCACCTGAATCTATGAATTTGTACCAAGATATTCTAAGATAATGCCAACAATGCATTATTAGAAGTATATGCTCCCCTGAACCTGTGCCAAATGATCACTGTCAGACCCATATCAGACCCTTTTCATCCTGAGTCTGGCCCACTATTTTTCTTCAAACCAACATATATGCGACTGTATCCATAACAACCGACGTATGTATGTGGATATGCTTCATGAAACTCGCGTACAACCACTTTTCTCTGAAACAGATAAGTTTCAACAACAAGATACCTTGGACCAATACCATGGATCACTATACCATGGACCAAATACCATGGACCAAAACCAAGTTTTCCAACATGTACGTGCCTTTCCTTTCGTGAAAGTGTGTGTGTACGCCATACGTGCCTTTTGGTCTGCGAACCCACATGTACACACGTCTTGGTCAATGGGAACCTGCGTATACATCTCTTTCTTCATTTTGTGAGCCCGAACTGTGATCTGTCATCTGTGAGAGTTTCCATCAAGGACAATATCTGTGTCATAGTGCCAAATCTATGTCATAATGCCAACAATGTCATAGATTTATTGAAATATGGTTCCAATGAGGGATCAAGTCACATCACTATTTCATTCTTCCTTACTTTTTGATTGCATTATCAAAACAATTGGTATTTCATGCTTTGATGTAATTTAATGCATATTTTTTAAACCAAAGCATGAATATCTTTTTACTCTTGTTACGCACATGGTTACACTAGAAATATGCCTACACTTGAACCAAAATTTCTATTTCCGGTAGAGTAGGACAAAAATCAATAAATAAAACCAAGCTTTGTGATGTTTTTAAGTTTTTTTGTTAAGTTAGATTTTATTTTATTTGCAATTTTATTTTTGGTGGCGCAGTAAGAGCAACCTCACTTATTAATTATTTTGCACGAAATTCTAGAAAGAGAGGAGAACAAAAAGAGTTTTGAGAGCCAAAATTTGAAGTTAGAAAACGAATCTTTTTACTTTGTTTTTAAAATTTTAGATTCCAAAAGAATAAAGTGTTGACGAAATTCCTAAGTATGCTCTCTTCTTGTCCTTGTGCGACTTGGAAGTTCAGAATTGAAAATTGAAAAAAGTTAGCTTTGAAAATTTGAAATAAAACTCATAGATCTAAAAACTGAATAGGAGATCTAAATTTATTATTCATACTCAAAATTTAATCTCCAAATTTCAAATAGATCTATCTCAAAATTTGCTAAAATTTTATTAGTTTTTATTTTATAAATAAAGTCTTTACTTTTGAAAAAAAAACCAAATAGTTTTTTCACAAATTTTTTAACATGTTCTTTATTTCCAAATAAAACACAAATGAAAACAATAAAATAAATTTAGAAAAAAAAATAACAAAACAAAAGAAAAAATAAACGCACAAACAAAAAAAAAACATTATAAAAATAAATAAAACAAAATAAATAAATACATATACATATACATATACATATACATATACATATACATATACATATACATATACATATACATATATATATATATATATATATCTATATATTTAAAAATTTAACCATTAAAAAAATATACGTAGGGTGAAAACAATAAAATGAAAACCAAGAGCACTTGTTTATAATGGAGGGTTCAGTGTTGGGCTGCAAACATAATCTACACTGCGGATTTTTTACATAGCAAGTCACGACTTCAAATATTATAATCTGTACGAGCTTCAACCTTCATCAAAACCTTTAATTATTAAAAACCCAACTACGATAATCTGAGTTTGATTTCAATTTGTAAAGCGGAAAGGTAGTGGAAAGATCCTTGTTTTTGGTGGCACAATAATTTAAATTGATTCTGATTGGATGTGGATCGAAACATGTTTTTAGCAGGGATCAGATTCACATGTCTTATTCTCTAGCATATTTGTTATTCCCATTTCATGCGTCTTAGTCTCTGGAGGGTTTGTTATTTCTATGCCAACCATGTGTGGGACTTCTAGTGACATCAGCGTTAGTTGTGGTGTACCTGTCCACACATTCCACTCTTCAACTAAAATCTCAGACACTGTAGAATTGTAGCTGCAGAACCAATTATCAACTGCAGAATTGATGGAATTTGGTAGCTTATGCAATTTTTTTATAAAAACTTCAAACAATCATAACTCTTTCATACGACATTAGTTTTTGATGCTTCAAAAATTGTTGGAAATATATCGACAAGATATACATGATGAGATAGTTTTAATCAACATTTGAAAGAGTAAAAAATTGAAGAAGTTACCAACAAAACACCAACAGGTAGTCCAAGGTACCACTTTCGAAACATGTGAAGTGCATTTAATTTTTCTTCCTTGAATTTGTTTTATTAGTACTATTTCTAAGTTTTTTTTGTGTATATATCAGATGAAGAGAGACTAATCACCTCTCTCTCTCTCGATAGTCTTACATTTTATTGTAGAAAAGTGCTATGTTTTTGCACGTTCCAAGATGATGAAAGAAGATCACTATATGCACGAGTGCCTTTTAAAGACCAAGTTTCTTTTAGAAGAGCATGTTCATTCCATGTAAAATCATATCCACTGCACCATTTCTACTAACAAGGCCTCTCAAATACCAATTTTACCATTGCTACTAAACAAGGCCTCTCAGATACCAATTTTACCATTGCTACTCATTTTAAGCCTACAATCGTTCCATAAATTTCCATCTTCCTACTGCCAAACCATGATTTCAAAACTCGTTTTCCCTTAGCAATCTTCATACTTTCCTTCCTCATTTTCTCTCACCATTAATCAAAAAATAAAGTCATTAAGATCCCTTACAAAGACAATTCAACCCATTTTCCTCTTCATTTATGTCAAATAAAAATTGCTTCATAATGCAAATATTTCATCTACAGTCCTTCATTAAGGCCTCCCTTCTAAAAATTCTTGACCCATCGACTCCGACACATCATCTAGGATAAAGACTAGAGATCGTTCAAGTACCTTGAGGTTTGCATGGCTTAATGCAAAGTTCTCTCGCAAATAAATAGTGGGAATTCATGAAGGTCCCCTATTTGTTGGATCTTCTAGGTGACTTGACTACAACACATCTATTCCTACCTAGTAAGATGTAGTTAGGAATCTTGACTCTCATTGACATCAATGGTGAGTAGTCTCGTGTTGGTTAATGAAATTCATTAATGACCAGTAATCCAACAATTTATTTTCTATGTTTGACATTGACACATCTATTTAAATAGATAAGAAGTATGCCACTGAGTGGGAATGAATGAAGAATATATGATTTCAACAACTTGAAGTAGGAATCAACTCAGAATTCAACAGTCATAGCATTGTCCTAGCAATAAAGATTCCAATTTCAGATCATATTCATCCTCTATTCATACAACCAAGAGAAAGAAAAAGCATATCAAATTCTTTTACTTCACATTCCATGATCCAACAGCAACAACAACACTCTTCTATATATATAGATTGTCCACTTTTCAGGTAGGTGAAGATATGTTGTTTTCTAATCTTTAATCATGTAATTCCTTAAATGCTAAAACTGTGATTTTGGGAAATCCTTCACCACATTTATAATCCCTTTCTCATTTTGCAAGAATTGAAAACACCTTTAGTTGGGGCGAAGGGATATAAATTCATATTCACATGTCATGTTTCATTTCATCCTAACCAACATATTTTTCCCAATTGACTATTATTGCATTTTGATTCCAAAAGTTTCTATGTTTTTCAATGATCAATTGATAACCACATTAAATGGATGACAATCACTATGGGGCCTTAAAAAGAAATTATCAACGTTTTCAAGTATTTTGATGCAACAATAATAAGAAAAGTATTATTACACAAGAACCAATATTCATAAATTTTTTGTTGTCACAGAAGAACCAACCATAAAAAATATGTTGCAATCAGATGTGTTTCAAAGCACACTTTGCAAAAAGAATAAAATTATCAAATTACATGATTATGCAAATTTAAAAGAGAATCATTACAAAACCAAAGTTCATATAGAAGCAAAAATTTTCAAGAAGATCAACTTATGATTAAGGGAATCAATGCGAAGTTGCATGAGGACATGCAACATCTTCAGTTGGGGGGAAATGTTGGGCTTCCAAAATATCCTCCTCTTTTACCCTCATTTCCATCATTTTACCATATTTCGTAACTCTTTACCATATTCTGTAGCTCCATAACCCTACATTAATAACCATTTTCATGATCATATGGGTTTATCATTATTATTTTCCAAGTCATTTATTTTAAGTATTTTAAGAGAATTTATGATTAAATATTAGGAAATTAACATGTTTTCATATATATATATATATATATATATATATATATATATATATGTAAGTGGCATGAGTTTTATTATATTGTAGGCCTATTTGAATATTCTAGAAGGGTTCTATTTGGCCACTCAACCCCAAACTCGAATTTCAATTCCAACTCATGAAGATTTATGGAATATTTGTAAAAGATATGGATCATTGACTAAGCACATTCAAAGGAGAAGAATCATGGATGTTTTGATATGTGTTTCCTATCAAAACTAGGAGAGAACTTTGAGAGGATTTATATCTCATATTTTTAGGTGATTAGTTGTTACCACAAGAGATAAATGCGGATCTATATTTATTGATTAATTATCTTAAGTTTTTGTATAAATAGGAGTGCATCCTTCAAAGGAGCCCCATTCAGAGTTTCTTCCAAGATATGTAATTTGTAAAGTGAGGATAGAGAGGAAGAGAGTTGAATTATTGTAATATCTTTGGAGCTTTTCTCCAACTTCATTTTATGGAATACATATTGTTGCTTTGATCTCCAAGATTTGATAATCGTTCGGTGTGCTTGCTGAGGAGTGGAGGGCCCCCATCAACCACAGTTTGCACACATTTTTCATTTGTTGTACATATTGGTAACATTGTGTAATTATGTTATTTCATTTATTTTCATTTTAAGCAAGTGTGATTTTCAATTCAGCAAGTGTGATTTTCATTTTAAGCAAGTGTGGTTTCATTTCAAGAAAGTGTGGTTTCATTTATGCAAGTTTAGTTTAGTTTCTTTTATGTTATTTTGATTCATGTTGTTTTGTTAAGATTGATTCAATTTCTTTATGTTTGGATTGGATTGGATTGATTTAATTTTCTTTGTAATTAGTTTCAAGTTTCTTGCATTAGATTAATCTATTATGAGAAATAATCACCTAGTACATATAGTACACATATACCTCTTCAGTTCACAAACCTCAGGTTGACAATTTAATGACAGGGAGTTAACTCACAATTAAATCACCCAACGGTTAACAGAAAAATTGTTAATTGATAAATATATTTGTTTCCCTTGTGTGACACATTTCATATATTAATTGTTTTTTTTTAGAATTTGTTGTATGCATGTGGGGTACATTACATTACCTCTGATAAAAATCTCAATCCTCTATCCTCATTAATATAAAAAATACTCTATGTAGGTTAAATCCATAACATCCACATTTATTGATAATTAAATTAAATTCTAGAAGCCCTAATCCAAAATAGATACACTTATCTACATAATTATTTATTTCTATAAATACCCCGAAAGTAACCCAGTCTATTGAGAGGAGGACAGGTCATAGGCCCCATAGGTATAGTGGTTGTCGATTAACTTTTATCTGGGTGGTTGGGCAGAATGGTTGTTATCCTCCCCACCCAAGTTCAAGTCTCATATGTTGACATGTTTACACTTTGGAATAGAGTAACTTGTTGCATTTTTCTTAAGTGAGTCTATACTTAGGGCTATCCTATTTCCAAAAACCTCTCTCTCGCCTTTAAGTTAAGAGGGAGGCTAGATTTTTTGCTTGAGCCCCAAGGGTTATCTCAAGTGGTCTAGAGCTAGATGCGAAGTTATTTGATATTGTTGCTAGTTGTTGTTGGGTTCGACTATCTTTTATTCCCTTGGGGTGAGGCCTTGTAATAAGGGTTGAGGGTTTACCCAATTTACCATCCATGAAATGTGGGAATGTACCCTGAGGTTTCGAGTCTTTAATTATGAGTAAAAGAAATTATTTATTTCTATAAATTATAAAATATTCAAAACATTTGTGTATCTTGTATTTAGAAGATATTAAAATAAATAAATAATTAGATTATTATACAGTATAAAATAAATTTTAATATTATTTATATAAATTAATATATATATATATATATATATATATATATATATATATATATATATATATATATATATATATATATATATATAGATATATATATATTCCAAAAAAATATAACCTAGGAAATTTTTTATCTTAAAAGATTGTTCACAACATAAAATAGGTAAAACAAGCATACCAACTTCTTTGAATAGAGATATCCACTTCTTCTTCATAAATATTCCATGCATCCTCTAATTTTTCTAGTGATATTTTGCTATAACCTAGGAAATTTTTTATCTTAAAAGATTGTTCACAACATAAAATAGGTAAAACAAGCATACCAACTTCTTTGAATAGAGATATCCACTTCTTCTTCATAAATATTCCATGCATCCTCTAATTTTTCTAGTGATATTTTGCTATAACCTAGGAAATTTTTTATCTTAAAAGATTGTTCACAACATAAAATAGGTAAAACAAGCATACCAACTTCTTTGAATAGAGATATCCACTTCTTCTTCATAAATATTCCATGCATCCTCTAATTTTTCTAGTGATATTTTGCTATGAGTTCCTACTTTTTCTATAAGAAAGTAGCTTTTCGATCCATATTCAAACAATCATCTCAATATTATTTCTTGCATCCCAATGGATCCATTTTCGTTCTGAATGAACAATTTTGAGTCCTCCATCCATTGAATGTGAGTAATGCCTTATTCATCCTCCAATCTCAAGATACTTTTCAATGCCTTTTATTTGGCAATATTCTTTTTATCCCCTATATCTTCTCTAAAAGAAATTTTATGTGAGGTAGATCCTTCCATACTTGTCATAATGTTGATCATTTTCCTTCCACAAAGTGAGAAAAAATGTCCATAAAGAAAGAAAAACTAGGCAATAACATGTTCAGCCTTGATTGAAGGTCTTGAAATTGATGCAAGCTCTTATGGGAACTTATGGCTAGAAAATGAATATCCTACAAGAGGGAATGAGCCCTTTCCACTTCATTTCCTTATCCAAGAATACATTCACTAATCAAGCAAAGGAGATAGGTACCCTCCTCCATGGTAGTTAGAATATATAGGGAGCAATTGGAATGCACTTTAAATATTGATATAATTCTCAATATATGATGCATGGATTGAAAAGTATACGATTCCTCTACCACCACATAGGTTTACCTAAAAATGCATCATCATAAAAAGGTTCATAGGTTGGACTTGTCTACATCCACTACTCTACCATTATTGGTACTTTTAGTATTAGAAACTAAAAAATTTGTTTGATATTGTGTTTGAATAGGGAGGAATTCCACGCCTTACAAAATGCTTACATTCCTAGCTAACCAAATGGATAAGGACACTAGTAAGATGAATGAATTTTCATCATTTGAGACCTCATAGTTAGGTCCATTTATTTATGAATCCCAACAATAAGCTCCCATTAATTTACCCTTTCCTTTTATGAGAACCAAGATGAATCCCCAAATTTCCTTTGTGATTCACAATGAACCAAAAAGTGATCAATATATTCCCCATCATTTTTACACGAGCATTCTTTATCAAGCCCTTTGCTTGAAATTTTTTAAGTGCGTTGCATGCCAACATTTTCCTTTCTAATGACAATTATAGTATTATTTTGGATTTCTTAAGTGCTTTAACTTTCTAGATTTTTCTCCACCACTAAACTACCTCCTCATTTCCATCCTCAAACATTTTCTTATAATGTATTCTAGTGGTAAACTTAGCATTCGATGGGTTTTTAGACAATGTTAAAGAGCCCTCTTCCAACACCAGTTGAAGAAAATCTCGTGGAAACCTCTTATAGAACTACATCCATGCTTATCTAAAATATCTTGCAACCCTAGAAACTTCACCTTCTTCCATTACATCTAGCACATATGAGTGTTCACACACCTATTAATTAGTAGGTACAATGATGCCAAGATTATTTAATCTAATTGCTAGATCATATGGAATTATGGTATTTCTCAATACATCTCATCCATGGATTGACTCCTAAATCTCATCTTTTTATCATTTCCAAGTCTCCAAGATAATTATTTCCCTAAAGATTGTGTCAATTTTGTGCATGTTGTAATAACATTTATAGATGTTTTTAAAATGTCTTTTGTTTTCTTTTTTCAATACATATTAATCAAAATATTTATTAAATTTTCTTTTTTACAAGTTTCATTTTTATATATATTAGAAAATACTACGAAAAATGAATGCAGGAGACGTACAAAGAGACTCAACTTCAAAAATTTTGAGTGGACATAGATGATAAAACAAAAACCAATACCCCCTGCCCCCTAAAAGGAAAAAAGGGAGGGATCCAACACTATACCTTCCAAAACTTACTCTTATTTCTTCCTACTTACAAGAGTATATTCTTATAAATTTCTTACAAAATATGATACAAAAATAAAACATAGTCAACAATTGGTCAAAATGTACCCTTAGTTACCAAGGCGTTTATAGATAACGCAAGCTAGGATTTATTTCTTTACGGTCTCTCCTTCCTCTTGTCAAAGGAGGGTATGGACGTGGGTTTTTGTTTAACTCTTATGAAAAGGATGGAGAGGAGGGGGATTCATAATGTTCAATTTGAGACTCATTATCATCAACCTTCTCTTTCTACTTTTTTTATAGGTGGGTCTTCTTTTCCTACATCCAAGGCCTTGTCTTGAGAGGTTTTGGAAGGACCTTAAAAGGGAATTGCATCCAGTTTTGGAGAATTTGGATTCTTTGATTGGATAATAATAGATGATGCCTTGGCATTATAGACATATTCAACTTCATCTTGATATTTCCAAGCTCATACGTTATTGGCGCAAAGGTCTAGCTTAGAGGGAGGCTGAGGCTTGAAGGCATACTCAAACCCCCTTGGTACTTGTGTTTTTTCCCTTTCTTGATACATTCTTAAATCCTTTTTTCATAATCATTTCGAGGAGATGGATTCAAATTTGAAAGAGACGAGGAACCTTTGAAGATTAGAATTTTTTTTGCAATGTTCCCATACTCATGGAAATAGTTACAATTAGAAGGAACATGATCATAATCAAGAGATTAAAGATGGGCCCATATTTCCAGATAAAGGCAGATCACCTCGGAAAATCCTTTATTAACATCTATTTCCACATATATTCTAGCATAGGTGAGAAGTCCACCTTCAAGTTATGCATGGGTTATGTAATGGCCCAAATTGTTTCTGATTACTGTGAAGGAGTCTTTACCCTAGAATAAAATGGGGAGAAATGGAGGCTAAACCAAACATGGATTGAAGAGACTTACATGTTTAGATTGAAATAAAAGGACATGAGTGATCAATCTAGACCTATGGATCCGATCGGATTATTTCGACCTATGCATGGAAAAAGGGCAACAAAATCAATAGTATCCAGAACTGTTGACTAGGATATAGGGGTGGGGTCCATGATATTTTTCCTATTGATGAAGCTGAGTGGATCAATCCCATTGTAATTCAAGATAAGTAAGATTTATATGACATTTGAATTTGTTTGGATTATCGAATACTTAATAATTCTTGTGTTCATGATCCATTTCCTACTCCCTTCAATGATGAAGTTTTGGACAATGTTGCTAGAAATGAAGCCTATTCCTTTACATATGGTTTTTTCAGATATCACCAAGTGTGCATTGCAGAATATGATAAGTGCAAAACCACATTCACAACTGGGTGGGGTTCTTATGTTGGAAATATTTTTTCATTGATGGAAACAAAGTGTCCTTGATATCAGTAGATGGAATAGGTGTCAAAGAAGGCCTGAGAAGATCCAACTCCAAGCATAATAAGAAGAATAAAGGATCAACATGGATGAGATAGGTGCATCGTATTTGAAGCTAGTTTTGGTGTAGGAGATCACCTCAAACACAGGTTAAACCAACACAAATGGAAATTTATTGGAAAAGAATTTACAGTGATATGTGGAAGCTCGAAAATGGCCTCCTAGAACATAAAAAAGAGCTAGTAAAAAACAGAGACCCCAAAAGTCAAACTAATAGAGTTAGGAGTTGGTTGGATGAGCTTTGGTGCATAGCCAAAGTTAGCAAAAGTTCCAAACCTAGCGGTAATAGTGGTGGAGTAGTTAAAAATAGGACTCGGTTGACTTGGATGGATAGAGTAGCAGTGGGGTGCATTTTATTGGATCACGTGGATCCCACCCATTGTACTTACCCAAGTGGGTGCACCTAAGAGGATTTCATAGGGAACACAAGCAGAAGTGCCTGGAGATAGTCGCATGGGATATGGCAACAGAGAAAACGTACCAATGAGAAGTGAGCAAGAGGTCCCCACTCTGATAGCTTAGCCTGCTGAGGGTGAGCCTGGAGAGGAAATATTGGAGGTATAACAAAGAAACACATAATGGAGAAATGACCTAAAGGATTTATGAAGCAAAGCAAAGAAAATGGTTACGAGTCTTTAAAATTTTTATAAAGGAAATTGGTGAAAAGCTAAGGCATCGGGACCTTTTTCCTCTCCTCCTCTACAGGACAAGAGGCAGTGTACTATTGGCCTAGATGATGCAAGTGATGACATTAACATAAGCCAATTAATGGTTAACACGTGGTAGTCATATTTGGAATTTTTTGGAATTAAAAAGGTCCATTTCTAGGTGATACATGTCACTAATCATTGGTCAATGCATGGCATAGTTGATGTCAGCATGACATCATCTGACTGGATGGAGCCCAGTGGTTTGTTAACAGTGCATAGAGATGAATCTCCAAGAAAGAGAGTATCGGGACAAGTCGGATTAGATGCACAAAGCAGTATCCAATTAAATGAGATCAAGAGGATCCCACATGACAGCTAAGTCTACCAAAGAAAAGCTTGGAAGTTCAATAAGGAAGCAAAAAAGGAATGTTCCAGAAGAAAAAATTTCGGGACATAGAGGACTGACAGGTGGTTAGTTTCATCCAATTGGTAGAGCGAAAGAAACAACTCCACATGACAGCGTGGCATGGACGAGATAACCTGGAAGAAGTTCAATGTGCAATTTAAAGAATTATCGAGAGAGAATGGTTTGGGATAGAAGGGCTTGGGAAAAATCCCTGACCCTTGGTCATTTCACATAGAAATAAACCAGGGGCACAGTAGAATGACATAGGGGAAAAAGTAAAAAGCATCAACCTTGGGAGATCTGGCATAAGTGCTTTCCAGGGGTCATTTTGCATAGAAATGAGACCAATGGCGTAGAACCATTAACAAGGAAATTTGGCCCACGAAGGATTTAAAAAGGGATTAGCACCCAAAGGGCTAGCCAATGGTCATGGAAACTTGGTTCTATGGCAGTAAATAGTTAAAGTGCCCAAGAAAAAGGGGCGACACTATCAGTTTGGCAGTGAATTTGGAAGCTAAGCCAAAGTTAACTACAAATAAAAATAGAAGAAGCATTGCTAAAACTTGTAAAATGATAGAATTGCTAAAATCAGTAAAATAACGCAATTTAACTTGCAAAAAAAGTTTGTTGAAGGTTGAGAACTTGGTGAACATAGTCAGAGCATTGAAATAAATAGGAAAAAGGCAAAAATAATAATAATTGAGAATGCATGCAACAATATGAGAAAAGATAAGAAGAAAAAATATCAAGCCAAAATTCTATATAATCAGGCTTGAGAAAACTGGTTGAAGACAATGAACAAAGAAGAGATACGAGTTTTACGAGTTGAGCTAAAGATTGTTGAAGATATTGGTGATTAAAGAATCTGTTTAATTTTGAAGGTAGAATTGGTAGTCATTGTTTCTAGTGTGAAAATGGATGAAAGATGAACCAATGAGTGTCAAGCTAGTTGTAGCTTTCAAACTTAGGGGTTGTTGCTCCTTCTAGTGGGTGTTGGTAAATCATTGGGGTTGTAGCTCCATTCAATTGTAGTTTCATGTTGGTTGTAGCTAGAGTATTGTAACAAGTTGCAGCTTGCCTTGAGAATGAATTGAAGACCAATTTTGATGAATTTGGTTGTTCCTTGTGTGTTCCATTGATTGTTGATATTGTTTCCTGTCATGCTTATTTAAATAAATTTTTGAATTATTTAATGGTGTTATATTATTCTTTCACAAAGAAAAAGTTTTTAAATTAGTAAAAAAATTTATACAATAATGATTCACCCCCCCCCCCTCAGTATTGTCTTGGTTTCCAACATCTTATGTCTATCATGTCATGTCATTCAGTCTAAAAAATTCTCTAGATATCTTCTCAAGAATTGTTATTGCTGCCTTTCGAGAGTATATTCATAAATTTTTGGAAGTTTATATGGATGACTGGATTGTATATAGTCTCTTGAAAAAGTATTCCAGTCTCTTGCGGGTGATGTTTGATCAGTGTCAGTAATTGCAAATTTCTTTAAATATGAAGAAGTGTATCTTTGTTGTTCCCTTTGGTACTCTACTTGGCCACATTGTTTGCAAGGATGGAGTTTGTGTAGATCCAGCCAAAGTTGCAATCATTCTGAATATGTCGCCACCCACCAGTGTCAAGTAGTTGCGATCCACTTTGGGGCATACAGGTTATTATCATCGATTTATTCACAAGTATGATTTGATCACTGCTCCTTTGGAAATTTTGTTGAACAAATTAAAACGTTTTGTGTGGAATGATGAATCTAATACTACATTTGATACTTTTAAGGTGTGAATTAGCATTTTTTGAATGAGTTGTTTGACGCCTGTGAATATGTTTTCAAGCAGGATACATAATTTATTAATGGTTATTCGGTCGTTGTTATTGCCATGATGAAAGGATGTACACTAGAGGGTAGACATCCAACTCATGTATCAGATGATGATCCTTTGGCACTTTCATACACCTTGTGACAGGTCTCAAGTGATCCAAATAACAACATAATTAATGAAGAATCTTCCACAAAATGGTACACTAAAATGGTGAAGATTACAAATTTTTTTCCACGAGTATCGAAACCAATTTTACACGAATACTATCATTCAATTCGGTTTGGAATCTTCCACGACACTACTTATATTCTCCCTAAGGTTTTTAGCTCCAAAACTTTCCACATGAAGTCACTGCCCTTCTATGTCTCTGAGGATGTATTCCGCAATGAATTCCTTTCATGCCTTGGAGTCCAGTGTCAGATTCAGGATGGTAAAGTTGTTTATTCATTTGAAGGAATGTAGTTGTGCACACCCTCTGGGGAGAGTCCTTAACCATCCAATAAGTGCACAACTGACAAGGTGATTAATACCACGTTGAAGAAATTCCAAGAGTCCACTTTATCTGCTCATAAAAATTTACAAAATTTCAATCCATTGGTAATTTTTTCACCTCCTACTTCTAATGTCCATATTGTTGTTCCTCTTCATAGTCATTTACTCAGATTTATAGTTTTTCCTTTCATTACCAATTAGTATTAGAACCTATACCATTAAAATTAGGAAAATATCGTACCTCTGTACCAATCCAGCGAGCACAACAAACAATTGAGCATCATCTAGAATTTAACTCATGAGATCCTTGTTTCCAGTCATCCCATGCAACATCCAAACCAACTTATATGATTTGAATGCTCCTGCAACTAATAGAACCATTGGTTGTAGGATTAATATAATCTTCTCTTTTCCTTGCAGTGAGCCAATATATCTGATCCAAAAGATTAGGTTCTTCCCTGTCGTTTGCAAGTTTTGTAAATCTGGGACCTTGGAAAGGATCCAATGGCTATATCACTTTAAATCCATCTACCTCAAAATTCATTGTCTCCTACTTAATATCAATAACAACATAATTCTAAAAATCCAAATCTATCCCCAACAATGCGGGATAGGGGTCTTTATCTCCCATAATAGCTATCAGTTTAAAATCTGCATGTGTTTTTACTCTTGCAATATCTACTTCAACATCCTTGAGATATCTAATTGGAAGAATACAATACCGATTGACCATATGCAATTGAATTGGGGAGAATGCCAACTTTGGTTTCCCCATAGCTTCCTAAGTCTTTCTCGGTAGGATGATAACATCAGAGCTCAAATCTATCATAGATTTTTTGATATGGAATCCCACAATCTGAGGATTGACATGAAATTATCTTCTTGTTCTCCTCCTATTTTTATGAACACATCAGGAATGCCTCTCAGGAAATTTTGCATATATAGGTCTATCTGAGAGCTCCTCATCCTTAAAAACAGTCTTAAGTTTCTTACGCAAGTACCCTGAAAGCTACTCATCACTCACAATATGTCAAAATAATTTAAACCATTCCACTACAGGTTGGGGTATACCTTGAGATATCCTCAAACTATTCATTTTTAATTGTTTTGGTTGTCCCATTTGAGGGTCATAAGGCGATGTCAACTACTAAAAAAATTATGCTACATCTTTATAATATTATTTCTACTGGTTATATTCATAAGATATTTTAGGTGATGTAGGTATAATTACCACAGGTTGTTCAGGGACACCTAAGTGTACTCTAGTTATTTTACCTCCTCTAGTAACTACATTAATATTTGTCATTGGAATTGGTTCAGGTTATCAAGGATCTGCATTAATTACGTTTTCTCCTCTCTGTTGATTATGCTCTTACCACCTAGTGATCAATTCAGGAATGTCCTATGTTGTATGTGTGTTTAATTTGCATTAAGAACACCAAGACATTTTAGGTAATGGACAATTGTGGGCAACATGTCCTTCTTGATCACAAGTATAGCAATGGATTGGACCTCTTCCTCTAGTTCTTCCCCCCTTGTTCCCCTACCTCCTCACCCTCGAGGAGTTTCATTCACTCTAAATGAAGAATGGTTAAGTTGGTTGTGTAGAGCATCCAAATATCTACTTTGATCCATATGATGAGTCAGTGGCACACAAAATTCATAAAAAAATTATTTGCAATGTTTGAGTATTTGTACAAAATAGGAAAAATACGAGTGGGGTGTCCATAAGTATGAAATATTTCAAAATACTTAGTCATATACGTAAATTACTGATTGGGGAAAGCATGGAACTAAGTATGAACTTGAGACACGATGTTTATGCCGACTTGTGTAACTCCCGTAGTAGACAAAGGTGGATTTGGATCCATAGGCATGGAGTATGGTCCCAGATCCCATGTTGGCTTGAGGGGGCTTGACCCAGGTTCAACGTTAATTAGCCATACAAATCCCTACACTATTGGCCCTTTCGGCATCAGCCCACGGTGCGTGGACCGAAGTCTCACCCAAAGTAGTATGGGGGATGCTAGAACCAAGTTTCTACACCCTGAGATGGTTGTGACATCGGTTAATTCCCTCTATCCCTACCTTCGCATAGGTCACTTAGCTCTAGGGCTTGCCAGACTAGCCCCTTATCCCACCCTTCAATACCTTCACAAAAGGGTATGATTGGCCTTCGCGCAGCCCTAACTTGCGAATCAGGTACTTTTGCGCTGCTATGGCAGCGTACCGATCATATTCCCCAAAGTAGTCTAAGTAACTTGCTTATCTTATCAAACAATTGTAGTTAACACCACATAAATAGATATCCTTAATTGCGTTCGGTTTTCCAATTGTAATTACATTCATTCGTGCATCATATAAGCATAATAAAGGAAATTCATACATAACATATCAAGATGCATCAACAGAACAAAGACACAAAAATTGCTAAATATTTCTCTTTATTGATAACTTCCAAGTGATTACAGACTTTATCTACCCTGCGCACATAGCTGCAGGGGTCCATGCAGTTAGCTGGAGACTTCTATCCTAGGCCTCTGTGCACTCAATTGTAGAGCCTCTACCTACGTTATGACCCAAGACTTAGACTTTTTACTTTAGAGCTACGACTCGTAGATTTTGTCTCCTCAAAATTACTTGGAGCTTAGCTCTTTTTATACAATCCCATGGTCCGTGGACCATGGGTAGATCTCTTACAGCTGACTTTATTTTACAAAACTAAGGGCAGAATACCCTTATGACATATGATACCTTTGCTCTCTGCGATCATAAAATACGAAGTCTTTACAATTTTATTACAAAATTTGACTCAAACATGGGCTTTTAGCCCCAAAACTGCCCTTGGGTGATCTCACTCCCAACAAGCCCCCAACACAAACATCGTGACTTGCCCTCGAGTCACTTGGTAGGCACGGATGTCTTTGCACAAATCCCTTCTAGCTCGACCTGTATGACCACTACCTTGGCCATGCACTGAGATGTTGCTTGCTTCGCATCTTCCACTATTTGCTCAGTCACTGCTTCTGCGCTATCAGCAGTGGTGAGTTTCTCCTTGGTGATGCACGCACCGGTATGGCAGGCTACTTGACATTCTTGTCCTTCACAGTTTCCTTGGTTGGGGTCGGCTTTGGTCTCAGCGTCCTTGGCGATTTAGGGACCTCTGCCAATACTTCGGCAACTTCTGGAGCAGCTACTTCTACCTCTATTTCGATTTCCTGCGCCGACTCCTCTACTACTTGCTCAATATTTATAATTTATGTGGTGCTGACATAACGCTTTCTAACAGTGCTCACAATGTCTCAGTCAAGTTTGCAAATGTGAGAGTCTCTTTGAAAGCCTCGAAGAATTCTCGGTGCATGGGTGTATGAGAGCTCAACAACTCAATACTTAAAATGACAAGTGCTTTTTGCTAGACAACCACTTGTAATTTATAGGACATTTTGAATTCAAATCCGACCATTCTCCCTAAATTTGGTTCATTAATGCCAGATTGGCGACAGATTTTCAAGGATCTAAGCCATAAATTTCATCTTAAATGCCGGTTGCCTGCTCCATTTGGCCTCACTTCTGCCATCAAATCATGAACAATGACTTTAACTCTCACTTTCCAACTGACCTGCACGATTTCTCCCTAGGTAGCACAGCTCCCTCCACGCTACCATAGACCCTGTGACACTTCCTTGCTTCACACCATCCTCCAATCGCATCGCTCCCCAACCCAGGCAATGTAGTTTGTAGTCCCGTTCCTCCTTTCAGCTACCTGTAGTGCTAATACTGTGCTACCTTTATTTAGTCACTTGATCGGATCATCAGTGTATAGCTTCAAGCGACTACCATTCACCTTTCCTGGGAAGGGTTCTCCATTTAATTTGACTAGTTGTACCGCTCCTCCATCAATAACTTCCTTAATGACATAGGGCCCTAACAAGTGTGTTAGCGCTCAAATCTGCCTCAGGCTGAGGAAGGCAAAACTCGAGGCCACATCAAACCATGCTCAGCCTCGTAGCTAGCCCTACGAGGACAGGAGAGGGCTCTCTCCGGGCCTATCTTGGCAAAAGATATTCAAAGGAGTTGAGATGACTTATAATGGATATTGATTTTAGGCTAGTAAATGGATAGGGAGGTTTGATTTAAAATTTTTGGGGTTTTGTTGGAGAAAAGGGAAAAAATAAATTTGGACTCGGGGATGAGACCAGATCTTTGCAGAATTTCGAGTTGGGGCAAGGTAGGTAGTAGCTTTGATGTTTTTTGATCATATGTGTGGATGGATCAGAATGACAAGGAGCTGAAAAGGGCAAGGAGAAACAGGTATCCTCTCCAGACTGGTGAAAACATATAAAACTAAACAAATTTAAAGGCAGAGCACTGAAATCAATGAATTCTACCTCATTTACTCATTCATTTAGTTTCAGAAGCAAAAGAAGGGAATGGCATACATTAAAACATTAAAGAACTTACAAATAACTGAGAGAACACACCATCAAAACTGAAAACCACATGAATCCCAACAGGTGCTGCAAAATCTCTGATCTTTCCTTAGCCAAAATGCAGAAGATATGTACAATAGTGTGCCAAAACTTTCCCAAAGGTCCAACCTCTGCTACTGACTGAAAATTTACATAATATAGACCAAGCCAACCCATTCCCTAACCTCTAGGGGTCGAGCTCCTCCTTCTAGGAGCAGTTTGAACCAATTCTAAACATGGAGCAAGAATCTAGGTGACCAAAACAACCTGCCTCTAAAAAGAAGGAAATTGATTTATTACATTAAATTTTTGCTATTTTGTGAATGAATCATCTAGAATATGGTAAATAAGTGCCAAGTTTACATCATGTACATCAAATTATATCAAGCTGGGTCAAAAATCACATCAAGAGGTGAAACTGGTCATAACTGGCCGAAATTCTGAGCTGGAAAGTGAAAAATTGACCAAAATCTGTATGCGTAGCGCCCCTGAGCCATACGCATAGCGCGACTTTCAACCTGTTTTTGGGGCACTTCCCAGCATCCAAATTGAGCTCATGATAGCTCGTTGGAAAGCCCTAGATGTTGGCTATCCAACCCAAGTGGAATTTTTCAATTTGGAGCTCATTTTCCCCTCCAAAACTTCATTCTCCTAGAAGTACTTCCTGCTGGTGCAAAAGGTGGCAGAAAGGTGGTTTTCATGGTGTTTTTGGGCCTTTTGATCATCCAGAACTTGATGAAATGCTTCGGAAATACTTGAACATGCATAACTTAGCATGAAAAACCCAAAAATATAAAGTTTCCCTCTAGCAAGTGTCCCAATCAAAAGCGAGCGTGTCGACGCGCTACTCGTATAGCTGAAAAATCTGTTTTGGGACCAAAAAATTTCAAAATGACAAAAATTTCTCCAAATTTGCTCAAATTCGGAGCGAAGATCCTCCATCATGTATCATGCCCAGCCAGCGAAGCCTCGGCCAAAATCCGGAGTGGATCAGGTGTTTCACGGCGCTTCAGTGTCCTCCTGGTGTATGCAGTTCAGTGGTGCAATCTCTGTCTTGGTTGTATGATGTGTTATTGTCAGTCATGGTGTTGCAACATGCATGTTCAGCTTGTTGAAAATGAGAAATGAGACCTTGGTGTCTTTGTCTCCAATCACCAAATGCGTGCCAAAGGGAATGAGTGATTGAGAACACCTATAAGTGAGATAGGAATGGGATATGGTGATGGGGGGTAGTTTTTAAGGACAGGAGTGAAATGAAATGGCAACATATCAGTGAGTCAAGTGGAATCAAGGACAAAGAAACAGCCTTTGAATGTTATGGAGATTAGGCTTTTATCAATGGAGGAATGTAGTAGTAAGTAATAGGGTTTGGGATTTCACATGGGAACCAAAAGTATAAAGGGATATGAGGATAATGAATATGGGGAAGGGACAACGATATGATCACGTGGTAGTGACAGCAGTGATGGAATACAAAGAAAAGGTTGACAAATGGCAAGAATTTAGCACCAACACAATCTTCAAACTTTATGCATAACCCTAGGAGCAGATTTGGTATAAGGTAGGGTTTGATGTTCACCATATCAAACACTTGTTTTCTTCACATTCGAAACACCATAACAAATTCACGAATCACTGAGCAGGCATAAATAACTTACTTGCAGACAAATGAAGTGGTTTGATGAGAATTTGGGTGATGAACTGTTGTTTTCCAGCCTTGGGGCTATATGCGTAGCGCGCACTTTTATATGCGTAGCGCGCCACATAGTGCATTTTGCAGGAGGCTTTTGGAGGCCTTCCTGGTGTCCAAATTAGGCGTGTGATAGCTCGTTGGAAAGGGCTTTGAGTCTACTTTCCAACCCAAGTGGAATTTTTCAATTTGGAGTTCATTTACCCTATCAGAAATCAAATCTCCCAACACTACTTCCAGCAGGTGCATCAATTCTCTTGAGGCAACGGTATTCTTGACATTTCTCAAAAACCATTATACCTGTGTAAAAAGTGAAGGAGTTTTTTCTTCCTTGGTATGTTTTGAACAAAACCCTCTATCCAGTTTCCAAAATTCATCTTTTATTGCTCTGAAACATCATTTGAGTGAAACCTATCCCGATGTGTAAAACAAGGGATTTTGTCGAAATGAAGCGAAATGAAGGGGATAAGGGGCTTCTAAATTCTTGGGGAAATTTTTGGAAGTAGGGAAGGATGTTAGGAAGTATGGGAAAGTGGAATCTCAGAGATCGAGTGAGGGGAAGGGGTCCAAAAGGGCAAAACACAGGCCTAGCCTAGAAAATTGCCAAGTTGTGGCAAGAAACTAGGGTTTGTGGAAAAATGAGGAATTTGGGGAATCTCAGTGATGGGAAGTGTTTAATAAGGTACATTAATGATAGGGGAAGGTGTATGAACATCAGGATACAAATTTTTTCGATGATTTGACCATCCAAGAGAAATTACCTCCAAAACCCTAGGAGAGGGAAATGGACCTTACCAAGGCACAACTGAAGCATGAATAAGCTGTAAAATGACCCAATGGAACTTGACATGATGATGAAAACCCTCTGAATGATGATACACTCATCTGAATGATGACATGGACTACCATTTGGACAACTTTGGAAAGAGTGAAAACAAACCCTAGACGTAATGCCTAGTGACCAAATTTTGCTTGAAGACTCTTTGAAATGACAAAATTTGACCTTGACACCTTAAAATCACTTTGTAAGAGCATGTTTGATCACTGGAGGAAGGCTGCAAAGACTGACACTAACAAAGTGCATTCTGAATTTTCCTGGAAAGTTATCAAACTTACTGTCATATAGCAAAACCAGGTCATTTACCTTGAATGTGCGTAGCTTAACATGTCGATCACGCCATGCCTTTTTGTTCTGCTTTTGGACATGTTGGTGAAATCCATCTAAAAGTATTTCTTCTTCGAGCTCGTCTAGCTGTGTGAGCCTTTCCTCTAGGGCTCTGCGATTCGTCATACCTATGAGTGCCTCTATGCGCAGACTAGGCACAATATATTCCATTGGCATTATCGCTTCAACCCCATAGATGAGCCTAAGGGGGGTTTGTCCAGTCAACTTCTTGCATGTCGTTCCATAAGCCCATAATAGTGAAAGTATGCATAGGTCCCAATCACTTCGCTGAGCATTGAAAGCCTTGGTTAGTGCATTTTCGAGCACTTTGTTGAATGCTTCCACCGTCCCGTTAGCCTACTGTTATCAAGAAAGCTAGTGTTTATGCAGAGCTGCTAGTCCTACTAAGATGGGTAGCTATCTTAGAAACAAACAGATTAAAGTTACTTTCGTTTTCCTTTATGAGAAGTAGATAGGAGAGGATCAAAGGATACCAACCTCGATCTTTCGCTTGGTTCTTTGCTTGTTCCTTCTCCTCACCGACAGGTCTTTGTTGCTTCTCCCTTGACCACTCCACTTCAAAGAGTACCTGTAAATTCAAAGCAGCATAATACCTTCAAAGTACATATATCTACAATCATAAGCAATAGAGGACCATATATATATTGACCACACAAATGCATATACTATCAGACATACAAGAATGTGGAGGAATACTTGAATAGCTTTATTGATGTAAAGATTAGAAGAGATGATTACAACCCATTGATCTGACCCAGCATCATCCTCCCAGCATGAAAGCCCATCTTCACCTCATGAAAAGCTTAGATCACCCAACACTATGATATTCCACCAGGAAACCAACAACACTTCCTTACAAGATATAAAATTCCAGCCTCTGGATCTCTGGGATGAGGGATCCATATATAGATGATTGTAGGGAGGTGAGTCAGCTTCTAGGATTTTGATTAGTGTCTTCTCTCTGATAGTTCTTGATTCCACTTGGAGATTGATGATCTCTTACTCATCCCTGGGCGAATTCAGAGAAGCAAGTGTCACAGGAGAAGTTTCTGGAAGATTCCATGATCATCCACCTCGCAAACTGTCTCTCCCATTTGTCCATTCTCGCCCATCACACCCTACATAAGGGCTTTCTAGTATGCATCGCACCTTTTACACTGGGCAGGTGAGATGCATCGCACCCTTAGCACTGAGCAACCTGTATGGTCCAGTTTTGACCAGTTCTGAGTAGTTTTTGTGGAGAACTTCTGGGAGATGATGTAATCAGCTGACCTTGTTCCTTTAGGGCATGAAAAAACACTTTTAGGGACTCATAAGCCCTTGGTTTATGGATATATATTATTGGGGTTTCAGTGCCCAAAAATGTCTATAACAGTTTCCCCCTAAAGCATGAGGTCGTTAATCTTTTGATGTCGGGTGAAATGCTTTATCATGAGGATCCGAGGTTTTTCGAACTGGAAGGCGACCTGTAATAAGATACAATACAATACATTATCTTCATAACATTTTCATGATCTAGCTAAGGCGAGCATTCCCATGCTCAACTTTATAAATTCATTTTCATGTACATAGGATAGACAACCGTCTGTGTGGCAGACTAATGATTCTGATAGAGCCATCATCCTTTGATTCGGATGATCATCTGTGTAGCAATGATGTACATTTGATGTCTTTATTTTCCTGAATATATCGCAGCTCGGATGGATGAAACTAGATCCAGGGTCTTCAAACTCATCCAATCTTCGCCCAAAGTACAAGTCGATCCATGTGAAAAATGTTCTGGAGTTGAACATGGAAAGACATCGCCTGATTACCAGCCAATGATGTAAGTTATTAACAGGCGCGAGAGGAATCACCGATAATGATGATGACCCTCAAGGTATGACAGTACAATTCGCGTGGTGTGAAAATGGGACTTGGCATTGAACACCACACAAAATCTCTCAGTCGAAGGCCATTGATGTAAACATGTCATTGAAAGTGAGAAACTTGCCATTGAGGCATGCAAGCTTCAAAGTATTGAAAGGGTTATTTCTAGGTCGACTTCTTGGATAATGAGATGATGTCAAAAAGAAGTGACCCATCGTAGGAGGGCCTTAATGAATCCCACATCTATGGCACGGAATGGAGCAAATGACTTTTGGAGGTGAAAACGATCTGATGATACAGGGTTCAGGGTGGCGGTCATGAAAGAATGAAGCATAAAGGTATTGCAGCGGATGAGACACAAGATGGGTTGGTGAATTCTCTGATCAACTTCTCTTGAACATATGGGCGACACTGAAATGGATTGGTAGTGTTAACCCCAAAGATGGATGGCACGGTGGACCAATGGTAATATGACCGGTGGACGGAATAACCCAACCCAACTCAATCATGGTGATGGAGTGAAAGTGTCATGTTCAAGAGAGACTCGCTACCAATAAAGTTTCTTCAAGTTTTCTTCCCAGTTTTTCCCCAGTCATTGCTGACCAGTACCTCTTTATTTTTATCAAGCTTGAGGAGGATAACATATGCTTGTTCTATAATTTTCCTTTCGGGCAACCTGTCACTATGTTTTAACAAGCCTAGCGACAATGAAACTCGTTCTTGTCTGCATGGACAAGTTTGTCGCTATTGGCTTTAACAAGCGACAAAGACAACTCGGTCCTTTTTCAATATTAGAGAGTCTGAAAAGGGACAGAAAGGAAACTCCAGTGATCCTTTTTCGTCATGTAATACCTAAGTCTGAAAAAGTTTAAAATAATATGAAAGGATGAATTTTCGATAGTTTTAACGAGTCGAGCAAGACAAGCGCTTGATCTTTTTGTGTAATAATCCCTCAGGTCCAAAAAGATTAAAATCTAGAGGAGGGATAGCACTCCCGGTAGCTTTAACGAGCTGGAGAGGCCAACTGCTCGACAATCTTTTCATATTTTACGAGTCAGACGAAAAGAGCTTAAAGGAGACTTGCCTTTTGAGGAACGAGTGATATTTCTAGGTAGCAGCTGATTCCAGGTAAGGTTTGGAATTTTCCAATCATGGTAGTGTCACAAGGATGGCTAACAGAATCACTCTTCGCAGCTGTTCCTCAAAAGGGGTAAACAATCAAATGGAGGCGAATGATCGGCTAAAACAGAGTGGAGGTGATGATGAGAACACGACCAAGGCTCAAAAGCTGATGATAATGCATTCACAATGGTTATTTACCAAAGATTGGTTCATTTTTTAATGAGCTTAAACTTTGTGGGGAACGTTTGCTGATTTCTTAGGTTAAATTTTTAACGAGCTTGAACTTCACATAAAAACTGCTTGTGATAATGGTCATCGATTATTTGATTTCACCGCTAACACTTTGTTCTTTTGAGGTCATACTGCCTGTTCAATTGCTTCATCAAACCGATTAGAAATGAACAATACATGGTTGAAAAGTGAGTTAAAACACTAATACCTTACTCGAATTACGTGAAAAGTAATTTAAAAGTGGTTTTACCCCTCAATTTACCATTTCATTTGAACTTTGGTTTGTTGGAGCTTTGGAGGTGCCTTCCCCCCTTGATTTTCACTAGCTGATTCTGAGAGATTCTGTGGACGATTCTCGGTGCCATCTGGACCAGGTAAGAGCTAAACCTGAGCTCTTCAGTTGCATTCCTTCCTTTTTGAATTCTGAGCATGTTTCCCTGTTTTTCTGAGCCCCTGGGGTTTGAAAAATTCACCCTGGCTCCATCGCACCCTTCCTATATCGAAAGGTGCGATGCATACTGGCTTGGCCATTGGCCAGTCAGTATGCATCTCACCCAGTACACTATTGGGGTGCGATGGGCGCAAGAAAGGAAACTTTTGCATTGTTTTCTCATGGAATTTTTGCCTGTTTTTTGCCAAATCAGGACCCTAACTCTTCTCTTTTTTGTTTTGCAGTGATTCATTAGAGAAAAATGGTTGTTACATGGTGAGAACGCGAGCATGAAGAAGAGGACATGGTTGCTTTACATGATCCGGGTACAGTAACTGCACTGTGGAACTGTGGCCTACTCAAGTTTCTCCGCATCTCCAGCATGAGGCAACAAATCAACTTGTTGCAATATTTCCTCAATGCATGGGATCCTACCAATCAGGTGTTCCAGATCAAAGGCAAATCCATCCCCTTGACTGCCGTGGACATCTATTTTTTGACTAGTTTATCGAGGCGCGATGCCCCTCTCTCATTATCAGGTTCCGCCCGTGGGGGCGAATCTGTGAGAGATTACATTCGCCGGTACTGCAGAGAGGGATCTCAGCCGAGTAGGGACAGCAAGATCAACATCCGAGATGTCACTGACTAGTCCTTGAGGACCATTCTATTCACTTTTGTTAGATTGGCTGGTATTGCAGCTCTTCACGTGGCTAACAGGTCCTATATACAGTACGCCTTGGAATGCCTCCAACCAAGGGTGTTCAACTAGTGTGATGCAGTACTCCCTGTGATGAAAGAACAATTGACCAAGGTAAAAAGCGGAAGATCCAAGAATTTTGGCTATGGTTCTATTTTGACCGCTTTCACCTTGGAAAAGATCCCACTGATGCATCTGCAGTACATTTCACTTGGTTTACCTCTACCGACTGAGCCACAGATGTAGAGATGGGTTGACCTCATGGCCCGACATGCTGGTTAGTCCCAGGTTTCTTTCTTTGATACCTTCTTCGAGTGGTTTAACTGTCAAGAGATGGTTTATGCCAAGTGTCCATATGGTGGTATGGATTTCTGAGGTGACCCGGATTTGGTGTTGTCGGCTGGTGAGCAGTGGGGTGCTATAGGTAAATTCTCTGACCATATCCATGTTTATTGTTTTTATAATGTTCTTATGTTTTCTTCTATCAAGGCTAATCAAAAACTCTTGTGCTCATGCAGATATCGGACCAGTGCGACCAGCAGTATGCCTGAGAGCACCAGCTACCGCTCTAGCAAGAGAGGCTATGGGGAGGGCTATCCTTCGCGACCTGGATGTGGCCGAGACTCTTGCAGCATTACAGGAGCAGGTCGAGGGTCTCACTCTTGGTATCCCGGATGTGAGGACTAACGAGTTGCCTTTGAGGCTGCAGCGACATACTACTGGTGTGCCACGTCAATGTACTAGGCTTTTACGCATGATTGCACAGGCCGTGACTTGCTATCACCAGCATCATTAGACTAGGGTACCCCCTAGCATTTTGAGTTTTGGGTCATTTAACCGATTTTTTCTTGATCACAGAACATTATGTATGAACCATAAAAAGTTATATATATATATATATATATATTTGATTTTCAGAGCTTTATTTTGGTTAAGTTACATGATCTTGATGCAAATATTGATGAAATACTTCTTTTATAAATGTTGCAAATGTCTGTCTAACACATAATTTTACAATGAGTTTGTTAATGTGTTTAAGTTTCTAGAAATATGCTGATATTGAATAGAATCAAACTGCCTTTCCAAAATCTTGACCCTTAGGAACATGTGATAGATAGCTAAATCCCGTACAGAGTAGATAGCGGTGAGTTGTAGAATGACGAGTTGTGAGTCTAGCTTGATGACCAGTCGGCGTATGCCATGCGTAATGGCATCAGAGAGGAGTTCTATCAACGCGCTATATTCAGCGATGTTGTTTGTTGACCGACCAATACATACCCCTTTGAAACTTACTAACTCGCCACTTGGATCAAAGATGGCCCAGGCCGCAGAAGATAGGTTCTGCGAACTACGACTCGCTCCGTCAGCATATCCAACAAATGATTCCAATAGGTTCGACATCTGCAACACATGCAAAAGTGGATTACCTAACCAAAATAAATACCCTTAGCGAAAACAAAAATGTAACAAAAGCACAGGGGTTACTATACTGAGCTAAGCATAGTAACGCTTAAGGTACAACCCGTTGCGGGGTTGCACCAGTGGAATCCCATCATAATCCACTAACTCGTAGGCTCCTTTTGCTAGTACACGCTTGACAATATAGGGGCCCATCCATAAAGACTTGAACTTACCTGCTCCCAACTTATCGGACTCCTGGTCATAAAGTAAGACCAGGTCACCTTCTGAGAAGACACGGGGTTTGACATTCTTGTCGAACTACGCCTTGACTCGTTTCTTATGGGCTTCGTTAGCCAAAGCAGCATCATGACGGGTTTCATCCAATCGGATTAGTTCCAAGAAACGAGCCTCCTCTTCTAAAGTTCTGGGGAGAAGGTTGACTACAAGCTTGAGGGACAAGATTTCGCACTGAACTGGTAAGATCGCTTCCAGGCCATACACCAGTTGAAAGGGTGTAAACCCGGTTGCATTTCCCACCAACATCCGGTATGCCCATAAGGACGAGTACAAGATCAGGTGCCAACTCCATTTATGGACCTCGATCATCCTTTGCAACATGCGCTTCAGGACCTTGTTGGTTGCCTCAACTTGTCCGTTAGCTTGTGGATAATACGGAGTAGAGCTGTCGTGGGATAGTCCTAATTTGGCAGCCAACTCAATCATCATGTGATTGCGAAAATGCGATCCATGATCTGTAACTATGGCCTATGGAACGCCGAATCTGGAGACTAGATGATTGAAAACGAAGAGGGTAGCCATTTCGCCGCTGTTGTTTAATGTAGGCATCGCCTTGGCCCATTTGGTAAAATAGTCTACTGCGACTATGATATACCCATGCCCCCTGGCCGAGGTAGGGTTACATGTCATGAAGTCTATGCCCCATTTGGTGAATGGCCCAACAACAACTACTAGTTGCAGAGGTGTGGGTGGTATTCTGGTTTTGCGATCGAAGATTTGACAGGCATGGCAACTTCTGATTGCGGTTATGCAATCTTTGAACATTGTTGGCCAGAAGTATCCTGCTCGTAAAATATTTTGCACCATAGCATAACCAGATTGATGCCCCCCATAGGCGCCTGAATGGAAATCATTTAGGACTTTTTCGGCCTCCTCGTGGGTGAGGCACCTTTGCAGAACTGTATTGACACCATGACAGTAAAGCGTATCACTGACGATCATGTAGTCTTTTGCTTGGTATCAAGTGCGTTGTTGTTCCGAGCGGGAGATATTAGACCTATATGTTTGGGTTTGGAGATAGATTATTATGTCTCCATACCACGGATTGCTTGAAGATATCAGAAACAAAGATTCGTCCACGATCGCTTCTTCTGATGTTGCATCGTTGGATGACGATGGGAGATCGCATAGTAACTCCACGAAAACCAGGGCTTTCTTTGATTTGGATTTTATGAATTCCAGATCAAACTCTTGTAAAATTGCTATCCATTTTGAATATTTTCCCCCCAGCAACTGTCGCGACAATATATAAGTCATGGGGTTGCAATCTGACAAAATGGTAGTTTTCCGAAAGAGGACATAGTGTCGAAATCTCTGCATCGCTTGAATAGCTGCGAGAGCTAGCTTTTCAACGTAGGAGTACTTGCTTTCTGTATCATTTAAGTTTTTACTCAAATAATATATAGGATGCTCAATTCCATTGTCTTCTTGAACTAAAACCATTCCGATGGTCATATCCACTACAGCCAGATACAGGTTAAAGTATTTTTGATAATCAGGAGCATACATTAATGATGCTTTTATTAGGGATTCCTTTAAAGCATCAAAGGAAGCTTGTGCGACCTGATCCCAGATGAAGGGTACTTCTTTTTTCAATAGACGAGTATAACCTTTAGCAAGTTCGGCGTAATTTGGAGTGAACCTCCTCAGAAATTTTGCTTTCCCTTGGAGTTTCTGAATCTGAAGCAAATTTGAAGGTGGAGGCAAATCAATGATTGCCTGAACCTTACATGGGTCGAGACGAATCCCGTCCTTTGAGACTACAAAGCCATGTAAACGACCAGAACTGACACAAAACACACATTTTTGTTTATTGAGTCGTATCTTGTAGTGTTGGCAACGTAGAAATATCGCTCTCAAATGCTGCGGATGATCGGTCTGCTTTCGTGAATGAGCTGGAAGATCGTCGAGATATGGTTGAACGATGTTCTTTATGTCATGGAAGGCATAATTCATTGCCCTTTGAAATGTTTCCCTGCATTCTTTAAACCAAAGGGTAGCTTGCGATATGCAAATGTGCCCCACGGACAAATAAATGTAGTCTTTGACTGGTCCTGTGGGCGGATGTTAATTTGATTATACCTGGAAAATCCATCCATAAATGAAAAGATTTCACATCCGGTGCATTCATCAATTATCTGGTCAATGAGGGGTGTAGGGTAGTTGTCTTTCGGACAAGCTTGATTTACATCCCTATAATCGATGCACGCTTTAATCGTTCCTTGTTTTTTCATTACAGGAACAATATTCGATACCCAATCGGTTAGAGGAATCGGGTAAATAAAACCAACATGGAGAAGTTTTTCAACTTCTTCGTTGATGGTAGCGGCTTTCTTGGGGTGCACCTGCCGTAGCCGTTGTCGTACCGGTTTGACATCTGGATACATCTTAATTTCGTGTTCAACTATGCTCGAGTCAACGCTTGGAATTTCATCATACGACCAAGCAAAGACATCTCTGAACTCGCGAAAAAGAGCGTAATATATTTCCAGTTTTGAAGAAAAAAAAGATTTGCCGACATGAATATTCTCTACAACACCTGTTTTGGTCGAGATATTTATGGTGATAGTCTCTTCAATATTGGACAAGTTTCGTTCGGAATCCATCGTGTTTACAGTATTTGATAGAAAAATAAAAAACTAAGGGATGATGAAGGTCACTGGAACTATCTTCCTTGTAATCCGGAAAATGGGAACAATGGTGGTAATCTTCCCATGATGCCCCGTCAATCATCATTGGCTGAACAATTCCTTCGTCTGTAGAATGCACTTGCGACCAAGGATCTGAAGGGGTGCCATATTCCTTAGACCTATCTATCCAAACACTTGATGAGCGTTGATTTGGGTTTGCCTCCCATGCTGAAAACATTGATTGCTACAATATTTCTATTGGGCTTGGAGGCAATACCTGCAGATGATCCATGCTAATATCATTTTTGAACATCTTTTGAATAGAAGATATCATATTGCAAGTTCCCACCATTACCACTTCCTCCAGATTGATTGGAGGCAGTGGGGAAAAAGTCCCCATTAATATAGGGTCTTTTAGTAGGCCTACTCCGATATTTTGAAGCGAATGAGGGCTTCCATGGATCATCAGAATGCTTCCTGTAACTTGTGAACTGTTGGGGAGAAATGTTTGCTGGTTGACGATTGTAATACCTCCTTGGAAGGGAAATGCAATCTTCCTAAAGTAGGTCGACACAATGGCAGCCATAGCATATATCCAGGGCCTTCCCAGTAAGATGTTGTAATCGAGGTTTTCGTCAATCACTTCAACATCAATTTCTACTTTTTTCCCCCCAGTTCGACTTGCAAGTTACTTAAAATCCCATATGGGGTGTATGTTCGTCCATCAAATGCTTTTAATGTCGTCAAAGATCGTGACAAGGGTGGAGATCCTAAAGTTTTCCAGCAACTCATCGACATAATACATGTAGATGCCCCCTCATCAATAATTGTTTGATGAACAGTTTTGTTGAGGGATTTCACTTGAATAAGGAAATCTAGTTGAGCTGGTAACTGAGGGTCATATCCTTTATGATTAAAGGCCACAAGATTGGAATCCATTAGGTCAATCCCACCTATTGCTGATAATAAAGCCTGCTTTTGGGAGGGGCAATTTTGCAGTACCTCAAGTGTCAACATAGTGGACGGCGATTGGGATAGATCATCCACTATATTATAATGCTGTGCTACTCTGGCATGAGGATTAAATGTCGATTTATGTACTACTCCCTTCGGCGGATTTATTATTAGTTTAGGAATGATGGGTGGCACAACTCCGATAAAAGTTGTTGTCGAATTACTAGGTTGATCATTAGCCTTGTTGTCTGACAACTGTGGATTCCCGTAATCTTTATTCCTTTTCGATATCAAAGCGTCATTTTCCTGCTTCAAAACAGACAACATTAGTACTTAGGATGGGGAAGCATTGTCACTAGCAACCAGATTTGTTCCTAGATTCAGAAACAGATCAGTCAATACAGCTGAGGTTTTTGAATTCTTAAAGAATTTTTTAAGGTCGGCTTTATGTGGACAATCTTTCGTCCAATGATCCTCATCACATATGAAGCATGGATGACTTGGCTTCCTATCTTCAGAAGGGTTTGCAGAAGATTTTTTAGGAGACGACTCCTCCTGTTTTTTCTTCTTCCCTTTCTTTTTCTTCTTGCCCCCTGGTTGCTTTGGTTCTTTGCCTTTGTCAGTCGACATGGAATTTACCTCTGAGGTGAGAAGTTCCTCATTTTCATTTTGACTTGAAACTGTATGAGCCTTCTTTGATGTAGCTTTTACGGTTTTCGTGCTAGTCGCACCTATCATGCCATCGCCAGCATGAGAGTCTTTGCTTGATTTAGGAGGGGGAGGAATGGAGAATTCCGGTCTAGGAGCATCAGGGATTTTATCGTAGAGCGTGCCAGACTGAGTATATATCAAGTCTAGATATTGCGCATGAGCAATTACTTGATCTTCAGTGACAACTGCTCCCTTTGCCACATCTTCCGTAATAGAAGGTAATAATGACTTAATAAACCATTCAACTAGCAGCTGATTAGGAACATATGTTTTTACCATTCTACGATGATGTCACCACTCATGAATATGATCCGATATGTGAGTGGCCGTCATTTGTTTGAAATTCGTAAGAAGCTCTGTTCCCGTTTCGTACCTTATGGGTAGTTAAAAATGGGTTAAAAAGGTTGTGGCTAGTGTGCTGAAGTTATCGAATGAAGCTCTAGGAAATTCGATAAACCATTTTGCTGTCGGACCAGTTAACGTTCGATGAAAAAGGCGAAGCCTAAATGAATCATCATTTAGAGTGTTAGATGAACACCACAGATGAAAGGTCATCACATGATTCGACGGGTCTTCACCTAGATTTCCATTAAATTTAGGAATATCCAATGAAAGTTTATGTGGAATAGCTGGCCACCAAGGGGCATAAGCAATTCGATCGTTTGTCTGCCAATTTAGATCTGGTAACTCTAAAGTTGCCACGAAGGGCAACTGTTGATTTAGGTTCAGCGAAGCATACCCTGGATAAGATGGGATTGCCTGAGCAGTGGGTCTTTGCATACCAGCATAGTGCATTTGATGCTGATAACTTTGGTAAGGTTGATGGGCATAACCACTATGAAATGGTTGATGTTGACCGTTTTGAATATACGGCTGCCCATTACTTGCAAAGATTTGGTGCTCAGATCCTTGGTAAACTTGTTGGAATTGTGGTTGTTGATATTGCACCAGCCATGGTTTTAAAACCATTTACTGTTGTCCAATATTGGCTGTTTGACCAAGATGAGAGGTGATGGTTTTGTTTGAGCCTGGGTCACTTCGATTAAGGAGCCACTAATCGATGATTGTGGTGGCGTTGTAGAGACAAGAGGCTGTTGTATTACAACCTGAGAAGCTTGAGGTTGGGATACAACAAACAATGCTTGTACTTGTGACATAGTCACAATAGTCGGCGTAGTGGGGATATTTGACACAGGTAGACTTTGTTGCATTGAGTATACAACTCTTGGTTGTTGAGGCAGTATTAGCACCCAACCGCTAGATGTAATTCTAGCATAACCTGAATTTTGTTGTGAACTCTAGTATGTTTGTTCTCCCGGAGGAGACAATGAAAGGGTATATTGCCCTCCATACGACGGTAATCCAGTGCTCAAAGGAATGATTTTCCTTTTAGGACCAGACTGCCCAAATTGACATTGCGAAGGATCAATTTGCTGAGACTCAACATAAGAGATTCTAGATATTATTCTAGACGAACAAACGGGAACAGACCATATTGTCGAAACAACCCCTGGATGGATTCCATCCAGCGATTGAGAGCTAGTTGGGACAGACAGTATGCCAGTGAACATTGTTGGAGTAACAGCAAGAAGTTCTGCCGCTGCTGTGTCAGATGACACAGTCCTAGATGTCAATGGTTGTTCAGACATATCTAGTCTATCCAAAAGATTTCCTAGCGATTCTATAGGAACTTCCGATGACGGGAGACTAATTTCTGATGAAGAAGGATATAGGGTGATCCTAACTCCAAAATGCGATGGAGTACTAGATGGAGGATCCTCCACAATCTCTTCTATAGCAATCAATCCAGGTGGAAGAGGTAGACCGTCAGGTCCGTAAAATATTTCTGGTGCCGAAGAAGGTGTAGGTTCTGCAACGATAGATGTTTGGGGAATAAAACCTTCCGAATCAGCTGTAGATGGAGCCGGTTCAGGAATAGAAGTGTTTACCATCACACTAGGATCAGTTCTCCTGTCCTCTTGTGGCTGCGGAACTTCTTTTGTAGAGGTAGGGATACGAGAAATGTTTGGAGTAACCAGATTCTCTGAGGGTGTCAGAACACTTGTTCCAACCAAACCAGGGGACTTTGATCCGGTTAAACGAGTTCGCTTTGTCCGAAATAGTTTTGTTTCCGAAGATAAAGACGGTTGACTCGTAAGTCTCTGTGAACGACGGGGTTTCGATTGACTTTCCTCCACGATTGCGGATTACTTGATCAACTAAAAATAAAGGGGAAAATGATTCCAAATTAAATGAATTTTAGACGCTTTGACACAACTTGCTTTTTCAATTTTTAAGAGTCGAGAAAAAACAAAAGATGACTCTAGTCGCCTTCAATTTTTAATGAGCCTGAAGTGACAAGTGCTCAGATGGACGTTTTCCTTTAAGGAGTCTGAAAAGGAAAAAAGAGACTACTCTAGAAATCTAGACAGAGGGATTACCAAACCAATCGCAAAACTGCAGAATACTTTTTACGGTACGGCAATCAATCTTCCCAAATGCTGTGTTAAGTGCATTGTGATTGATAGGCTGACAAACACGGCTTCTTATGGATAAAGGATATAACCTATTGTGGTCTCCCAATATATACTCAACGGTACATGGGAGCACAAGTTCGTACTAGCACTTGTCGTCTCAAAGAGGAGGAATCACCCAACCAACAATGAAAGCCATAGTTACCAGGCTTTACGATGCCGGAATACGTCTCTAGCCTAGACTTCTAGATGTTGTGCGTTAGGTTCCAAAGTGTTTTTATGTTCATTGAATTTATTTTACAGTTGATCTTTCTTAAGAAGTTTTCCTTTCAAGTTCACCACGTGATGTAGATATATAATTCCTAAAATTCAATCTAAGATGATAAACAATCATTTTATCTTATTTTTGCAATGAAAATCCTAGCTACTAAAGAAAGAGAGATGATATTCTTTCAACATAGAGCAGAGAGCACACACTAGATGCACTGTCCTAAATCAAACCAGCAAGCAGTGTAAATGCAAATGCACATGCATTTATTTGTTTTCCGCTTTCTTAATGTGTGAATGACATAAAGAATGTTGAGTACAAATCTGAATTATCTTTTCGAAGTGACAGTACTAACAAATTTCTCTTCAAAACGAAAGGAAGATAATGACGACACTTTGTGACTTTGAATTGAAAACTGCTTTCGACACTTGAAAAAATACTAATTCAAATCAAATACAACAGTAACTATATAATCGGCCATCAAGAATGATAGGATTCTTTTCTTTGACTAAAAACGACACTTGTGACACTTTCAAATCAAAAGACGACAGTTTGATTACGCTACTTTTTGTAAAAGAGAACTGTAAATGGCACACAATACATAAAAACATTCACAATTCTTTGTACTATGGAGGCAAAATCATGCAAAGGAAGGGAGTTTCCACAGTGGTATACTGATCACAAACAACAAAACCCTAAATAAAGCTGAAGAGAGTGAACAAAGAAACCAAAATTTGGAAGCAGAAGAGGTCTTATCTGATCAGCGCACCTGCAACATAGGAAAGTGTGATGCAACACACCTACTACACACGGGAGGTGCGGTGCATCCAGATTCCCAAGAGGAGAAAGTGTGATGGTCTAGGGACGAGACTTCAACTTGGTTCTTGGTCACAGTTTGCAGCTTAGTTGAGGGATTTAGGCTAAGCTAATGATAGTCAGTAAATAGAAATCACAGGGGCTGATCTAATGAGGTTACTAGAGCCACCATCAGGGCAATTAGGATGTTTGCAAATCGATTGTTCAGTTTATAAACAAAACCTGGAGATAGACTGAAGCAGGTGATAAGGCGTGCTCTTCTGGTGATATACCTAAAATTCCTTGTAAGCTTATTGATCGTCTCATTCAAGAAGTGCGTACCGTGATCACTCATCAAGATATTTGGACATCCAAATCGAATCAATACATGCTCAAAGAGGAACTTTGTAGCGGTTGTGCGTATGCAATCCTTCATAGGCTGTGCCTTTGCCCAATGAGTCAAATACTCCATCGCGGTGATAATATACCTTGCCCCTATCTTTCCTTGGGGCTGAATGGGTCCCACAAAATCTATCTCCCATTTCTCAAAGGGTTGCAACATCATCTGTGGATTCAAAGGAATCTCAACCCTTTGTGATGCCCTACCAGTCCTTTGACACACATCACATGCCTTGCAATATGCTTTTGAGTCTTGATGGAGGGTTGGCCACCACAACTCTGTGCATAGAATATTCTACGTGGTTTCTTTTCTTGCATAATGTCCTCCCACGGTGCCTCCATGAGCGTCCGTGAGGATGTTTCTTCTTTCAAACAGGGGTACATACCATCGCAATATCTCATAAGACCCCATTTTATACAGATGCCCAGCAATGACAGAGAAATATGCCGCATGCACCACTAATTCCTTGTTCTGCTGGACAGTGTATCCTTCTGGGGCAGTTCCTATCGTTAGGAAGTGTATTATAACCTCAAAATGACCATCTGCGATGCGCACTACAAATAGTTGTGTGTCGGGCAATCCTTCCTCCAAATTAATTGGCTCTTCCCCTGTTTCGATGTGCGACAGATGGTCTGGTCCTGCGTTCAGTCATCCAGGCTTCACAATGACTTCAAAATCATACTCCTGGAACAATAAGAGCCACCTACAGACTCTACCCCCCAACACAGGCTTATTGACCAAGTACTTCACCACGAAGTGATTTGTATACATCTTCAAATGGCCACCCAAAAAGTAGTTCCTAAACTTCTAGAGCACATACACCATGGCTAACCCTCCACGCTCGGTAGTGAAATAGTTCTTTTACACCTTGGATAACCTTCTGCTTGTAAACGTGATAGGGTGGTCCAAGTCTCCTCTGCCAGCCTATGTTAGCACTGCACCTAGTGCTATACATGATGCGTCGACATGTACATGAAAATACTTCTTCCAATCTAGGAAGACTAGAATCGATGCAGTGAACATCTTTCTTTCAATATCTCGAAGCTCATCTTATAGTCCTCGTTCCAGCAGAATGTGACATCCTTTTTCAATAATTTCTCCATATGTGCAGTGATATGGGGATAGCCTTTGATAAACTTTATGTAATATCCCTTATGTCCCAGGGTAGCGTGTAATTGCTTCGCACTCCTCGACGCTTCCAAGTTCAGTATCACTGCTATCTTTGTGGGATCTAGCATTAGTCCCTGTCTGCAAACCACATGCCCCAATAGGGTCCCAAAAGGAACACAAAACAGACAATTCTTTAGATTGAGCGTGATCTGGTATCTTCGATAGGTATCCAGCATCAGGTGCAAGCTTGCTACATGGCATTTGACCAACCCAAACATAGGCTAGTCATCAAAGTATACCTCTAGTAACTTATGAATAAATTCCTTGAATGCAGCAACAACTATGCGTGAGAATATTGCAGGCACATTCTTCAATCCAAATGGCATTACAGTGTACTAAAAACAACCCCACTAAATCGCGAAGGTTGTCTTGCTCTTGTCCTCCGACATGATTTTGATCTGGTGGTACCACAAGAACCCATCAGTGAAGGAATATGCTTCCTGGAAACCTACATTATCCAAGACTTCATCAGTGAATGAAATAGGGAAAGGATCATGTACACAAGCGTCATTCAACTTTCTGAGATCCATGCATATCCTTATGTCATCCTTCTTCTTCTTTTCTTGTTCCACCATTGGGCTTACCTAGTCATATTCTTCCATAGGCTCAATGATGCCTGCGACGAGCATCTTGTCTAACTCTAAACAGACCTTCTCCTTATACTTCGGATTGAGATGGTAAGGTCTTTTCTTAATCAGCTTCGCATCGGGTTTCAGCATGATCCTCATAACACCTAGGTCTCCAATTATCCCCTTTAGATCCGTAAACCTGGTAGGGAATAAATCTTGGTATTCGTGGAGAAATTCAACAACGTTATCCACCATCGCGTCATTCTAGTGGTCTCCAATCTTCACGAATTTGGGTTTTGCCTCCGTACCAATGTTTACTTGTTTCATTTTCATTGGCGTGGTTACATCAGGGTTCTCAATCTGCGGTCCTTCAACCTTGCGGTGACCCTCTGTTTCCGGAATGTTAATCTTCAGTAGATCCTCATCTTCTTCTTCAACGGTCATGTTATAGTATTCCAGCACGTGACATAGCTGAGTAGCCCACTCAGGCTAAATTAGGTCCAAAGGATCCTATGGTATCCTAAGGATTGATGCTTTCACTTCTTGTGGCGCCGCATCAATACAGTCAAACTCGTCTTCAAAACTGAATGTCATTATGAATCCCTCACATAGAATATCCCATTCACCTATACCATGGCGGAGCTCTGTTTCTATGTATCAATTCATTGGGACAACATCCAGGGTGTGATAGAATAAGTGCACCCATTCAGGTTGGGGCTTTTCTCCATAAGCTTGAGCCCATTTGGCCAAATGCGCGCATGGATCATCTTGCCCATCATACTTGTCTGTCATTCACATCTTAGGCATCCCAAATCATGTTCTCATCATCCTTCTACATTCACGCCAATCATCAAAGCTTCCTTTATGTGTACCCCATCATCTTGCAGGCGTAGCGCACAGTGTCCAATCCAACGCCTAGAAGCATTGCTTTTCTGGTACCTTCCTTTAAATTGCATCCAAAAAGATATCTACCTCATTCAGGATATCATGAGTAAGCATATTTCTTACCTCCGAGGACACATAGTGCAGCGATTGGGTCATCATGTTGCAGTTCAGCATAGTCACTTCATGTAACCGATTCTTCCAGCATTCTAACTCTTTATAGGAGTCCGAAGTGTAGGAAATCTTGTGATCCCATGTAATTCGTCCATCCACAGTGGGATTCAACCAATCTTGACCTCATGCTATCATCTTATAGATACAGCCCAAATCTTCATCACTCTCATAATCGCAGACTAGTTTCATATAGCACAATCCTTCAGCAGGATCTAGGGGTACTATTACATGTGGCGATTTCTTCTCAAAAATTATCTTTCACTTCTTTAGGTTGATTACCCCATTCATATCAGTAGCCCAGTCAATTCCCAGGAGCGCAGGATAGGGGTTGTTGTCATCCACTATCTCTATTACTTCAACGTCAGCCAGCGTGCTCATACCTTCAATATCCACAGTCAACCCCCACAGTCGGCCCATGAGGATGATCTTTTGCTGATTCACCATTCTTAGCTGAATCGGAGACTATTGCAGCAAGGGTCTCCCCATCCTTTCCCAAGTCTGCTTTGGTAGGGCATTCGCATCGGACCCCAGGTCCAAAATAACCTGATCCATCTCATACTCTCCTATCTGCGCGGTCAGTCTCATTTCCCGTCCCGTTCTTGTTTTATGCTTGCCAATCTTTCGTAATATGCGCGGCTCACCTGGAGCATTTCTGGCACATCTATTTATGAGCTTTTGTAACCCCTTCACAACCTTAATATCATGCAGTAACTTCATACAGGTCCCTAGGAAGGCTGTGAGCATAGAAGTGTCAATCTCCTGATCAGGCTTATCCTTGCTTCCCGATGTGGAGGCCTCAACAAAGCTCTTCTTAGATTCCATGAATGTTTCACGTGCGCACTCTAAATCGAACTCAACCTCCTTCACTAGAGCTTTGTGAACCCATGTACTGTCTTCTCGTTTTTTCCCATTGTCATCTCCTATTGTGATTCCACCTCTGAGCACTATATTCATGTTTGGATCCTCTTCGCGTGGCTCAGACCTCATCATCTACAGATTCTGATTCGGCGGAGGTGGTAGCGCCCATTTGTAACATATCCTTGCTATTAGCATAGGATAGTCTTCCGTTTCATGATCAAACAACATGCAATACTTGCATGACGAACATGTTGGGTTGGTGCAATCGCGGGCATAGTGTCCTAGTCCTCCGCAATTGTAGTAGATCAATTGTGCTCGACCCTTGCGAGATCCTCCTCTGCCTCGGCCTCGTCCGCGCCCCTGAAATCCTGCCCACGCCATCCCTGCACTCTGGTCAGGGGGCCGCGCTTCTGCCTGTATCCTATAGGCGGAAGTTCTATCCATCATCAATTCATAACTCCTACAATTATGCTCATCATGCCCTACCGATCTACAAAAGTTGCAGAACAACTGTTGGGGTGTCTGTACAAACTTTTGCAACAAATGACAGTTATTCGTGGCATGTTTTCTTGCTACCTGACATATAGCATACCATAATGTAGGCCTTGCGCTCAATCTTGCTTGAGCTTCTATCCTCAAAGGCATCAAGCCTCCCCCTGTAATATAGTTCGCAAAGACTGGGCAATGGTCTCTGTCATGCCCCTGTCCCTTGCATTTCAAGCATCATACCTTTTCGTGCACCTCTGGTCGAACTGTCCTGTCTTGCTTCAAACTTTGCATCTCCAAGCAAAGGTTTTTCAATTGCGCATGGATCTGTTGAACCCCCAGATTCGGATCTTGCATCGGGGTTTCATGTAGTCTCATTGCAATCTCCAAGGCCTCCGCTTGAGTTGTTATCTTTTGCCGTGACAATGCAACCCTTAAGTGTGGTAGTAGCGAAGTCACAAACCACTCGCAATGTTTTCCATCTGTCAAATTCTGTTGGCTTCATGGATTGTACACTTAAATATCTTATCTAGTTCCCAAGGCATTTTGCCTGGTTGCATCGCGATTTATTTGAATCCCACAATAGACTGTGCCTCAGATTTAGGCCTACTGAATTCTCTATTCAATGTTGTTTGGATGTCTACCACTCGAGTATTCGGGTTACCATTGGAGTACTTGATATACCAGGTTAGCGTGCAATCTTGCAGAGTACTAACCAATGTCGCCTTCTTTATATGATCATCTATAATGCCTTGAGCTTCCCACATGTCTTTCACGACGAACCAGAATTGGTCCAGGTCCTCATTTCCAAAACCTTTAAAGAAAGGAAACTTCACTAAATTTTCCATACTGAACTGTGGTGGAGGTGGAGGTGGTACGGGTGAAGTCGCTGGTGATGGTGGTGAAGTTGGAGGTGGAGTGGGTGGCAGTGGTATTCTTGGGAATCCTTGTCTTATTAGCTGAATAGCACTTCGCGGAGAAACCTGCGCTATCCCTTCTTCATCACCTTGCAGAGGTGAAATCAAGGGACTATATTCAGGACCCTTTTTTCCTTCATTCATGTAAGTTTTTCTGCTTCGCATAGTCCCGAACATCAAGGTAGCTACATAACCCATTTTTCGCACAATAGCATTTTAATCCAGGTATTCAAAGATTTCATGTACTTATCTCGCGGTCGTTTAAAAAAGCGCCACTCCACCTCACTATAGTTGACTGAGGTGTCGACCGCAAATTCAATCACAAATCCTCCTATGACACAACCGAGCCAATGATCGATAGTGCAGGCGATCTTGTCCTTAGATGCTTCCAATTTCTGTACCAGCTCTGGGGTCCAAACAATAGGACCGTCAAGTTTCCACCTTCCTTGGCTATCTGCTAGCTTCATAATCCACTCGTATAGCTCAACTAGAAGGAGCAGAAAAATATTTCATGGATCTCCATATATAGGTATCTTTCCAACCATAGTTCCTTTTTCAGTTGTGAGTTTCTATTCTCCTGCGCTGCAAACTTGTGGATCTTCCTATCCAGCCAGTCTCCAATCTCTTTCTTAGTTGGATTATAGTGATATGACATCACATGTCTCTTATGTAGATTCCGGTCCCGACAACAAAACCATTTGTTAGCTTGAGGGGGCCTGACCCAGGTTCAATGTTAATTAGGCAAACACATCCCTACACTATTGGCCATTTCGGCATCAGCCCGCGGGGCGTGGACCAAAGTCTCACCCGAAGCAGTATGGGGGGATGCTAGAACCAAGTTTTCACACCTTAAGATGGTTGTGATGTTGGTTAATTCCTTCTATCCCTGCCTTCGCGCAAGTCACTTAGCTCTAAGGCTTGCCATATTAACCCCTTATCCTGCCCTTTAATACCTCCGCGAAAGGGTACGATCAACCTTTGTGCAACCCTAACCTACAGCTTAGGTACTTTTGAGCTGCTATGGCAGCGTGCCGAGCAGATTCCCAAAAGTAGTCTAAGTAACTTGCTTATCTTATCAAACAATTATAGTGATCTGATAATGAGATCTGAGACAATTATTAAGGTATTACAAACTCATGTGCATGGATTTTCCTATGTTACTTTGTGCAAAGGATCAATAAGATTGCGAAATACATGGACAATGAAGTAGTTAAAGATCATAATAGACAACACACATAAACACAATAGTTTAATAAGGAGTTCACCCAACACTCCTGGGCTACTTCTCCTGGTCCAGCCTTCAGTGATGGCCTCTCTATTATGTATTCAAAACAGAGTTTTACAAAAGTATGAGCTCAATTTGAGTCTCAACGCACAACAGTTACAATAGGAAGAGTTTTGCTTGAACCCCTCAAGTCTCTCTGAGTACACAGACTCTCTCTATCACTCTATGTTGAAAAATGTGCAACAAGAAATGTTAAATTTAGAATGTGCTAAAAATAGGACTTCTAAAAATAGCATGTCTAAAAATAGCAGTTTTGCCAGTGAGGTCATTGGCCACATTGGGTGAGAGGTGAAACTGTTAAAAATAGAAAGTTCTAAAAATAGCATTTCTGAGTCCCTTCCTATTTATAGCAGTCCCTAGTCTATCTATAGGAAGTAAAATTAATTTTGGTCTTAACAACAGTTGGAAATATTAATTAATTAATTCAGTTGAGTTAATTAGTTAAGAAAATTCGAATTTGAAGTCTTTGTGAGCATGCACATGAGTTGTCCCAGTGATTGAGGAATTTATCCTTAATTTCCTCTGCTGATTGAGGGAATAAGTATGAGTTTTATAGTGAGAGAATCAGTTGACTTAGTTCTAACTAGTCAAGTTTAGTTAGATTAATTTAACAAGTTGTTAAATTAATGAAATATAGTTTGTTAATGCTTGCATGCATGTGACAAATATTATTTTAGATAACTGAGGATTCACTCATGGATAACTGTTGCATGTCAGTTCCGTCAGAGACCAAGTTGATATCAGATGTGGGACAATGTACTATCAGATGCTTGACTATTTCTAGTAAGTAGTTTTTGCATGGTTGAGGAACTAGTGTCCTCAAGGATTGCGTAGTTGGACCATTGATTATTTTGGTATGTTTGGAATTAATAGCATATGCTTTTGCTATTATTTCCTAAGCAAACTACGTAAGGACCATAGGTAAAGCCTATATAAACAGGGCTTGGTTGGTTCATGAGACATCTTCATATCTTCATAGTTCATTGAGAACTGAATAGCTTGAGAGCTAATTCTTTTTGTATGTTAAAGAGGATTTCCACTTGATTGATAATACAGTGTCGGGGTTTTATGTTGGTGCTTTACCCAGTGATATATTTTGTGTTATGTGTGATTGATTTCTCTTGATCAGTTATGCATGTTTCTACTTGATGTTTCTCATGAATTCAATTTTGCTTCCACTTAATGTTTTGTAGAAGTAGAACAAGTATTATGCTTTCGGACATTGCATATATCGGTTTGTTCTACAGGTGAAATTTCTACACTCTCTATCTCTGTCTTTGCTCTGTCTCAGCACTGCCTGCCCTTGTCTTCTGTCTTTTGTGGCTTTAAAGCCAATTTGTGTTGTTTGTTCATTTCTCCTTCTCAAGCTCTCTGGCTTCTCGACCTCTGTCTGCTCAGATCCCACTTTGAGCGTTAGCAATCATCGCTAAATGCTTTCAGGGATGGTGGCCACCTGTTCTGTAATGTAATGGGTCATTGGGCCTTTGAAATCCCAAAATTGGCCGTTTTCTATTTACACAGAGAAATGTTGCAAAACACGGGAAAATCCACCAAATCACTGTTCATCGGATTTTAAATATTCATAACTCCGCACTATTTTTCTATCGGGTCTGCCTTTAGGCCACTTATCACATCTCTACCATTGATCTGGGAGATCTGGATCCGATGGCTATGGTTCATTTCAGGCGGCTCTTCCATACGGGGGTTAACGCCTGATAAGGGTGGTTTTCTCTCTCCTTAGCCTGGACACGTGGTAGCCAGTGTATGGGATCGGGTGGAGCCCAGCCCAAACCACTTACTGCCTTTGTTCCTCCCGAAATCCCACTTGTTTCCTTTGTATTAAAAAAATACATTAAACACTGAAATCCTGTTCATATCAGACATGAAACAATATAAATTTGCATTAAGAAACTCTTTCGGGTCCAGTTCATCACATCAACACTTTATCCTTGTATTTCGTTTATTTAATGAAAATCATAAATACAAAGGAAAACCCTGTTTTCCGGATCTCAAATTACATAACATATCATTTATAATATTATCGGGTCCGGTTATCACAAGTTATGTTTATATCGGCCCCGCTCCTCTGTAATCACCAATTGCGATTTCACGATTCAACTTGGGTCGTCGATCTGCGCACTTGATCAACAGTCCTCGTTGACCTCGCTGATCACAGTCGCATATACCATGTGGTATCCACCGATAGCCTCCACTTTGCATTGTCGATTGCGATTTGCCGATTAGATCTAGACCATTGATTGGCCAGATCTGATGGCTCTCATTCAAAATAGTTTTAAACCGCCTATACTCTATTTTTCAATGTTTTCTCTATGTTTTTGCCTCTCGATAGTGCAATATGACTTTATAAAAAGCTATTCTTTTTCGATAGTCTTGAATGTTTAGAAGACATTGAAGACTTAGAGGGTTTCCTAGGATCCATTTGGATCACGCCTTCCCACGGAAAAAGGCTTTTGGACTACCAAAAGTTGGTTTTAAAGCATCAATCAAGTGAGGATAGAACTTCCTCACTTTTCCAATCTCTATCCATCTTGCACTATTGGTTTTGAACCTTTGAGTCCAATTCTCATGTACTCAACATCTCCTCTATGTGTAGTTCTCACCTTTCTGTCCAGAACTGTATCTTCTTGCAACTCATTAATATATTCAGGCAACAGATCATCAATAGAAGGCAACTAACTTTTCTCTTCGGGATCTTCAATCAATGAAGGTTCAAATAGTCTCAAGTTCTCTGCATTAATGACTAAATAGATATGCATATAAGTTGGCAAATCAAGGCAAAAAGCATTCTCACCAATTTTCGGAAGTATCTTGAAAGGTCCATACCTTATTGGCTTTAGCTTCTTACCTTCACCTTGCATTCTGTATTTGCTGATGTACAGCCAGACTTGATCACCAACTTGGAAGCTATGCTCAATTCGATGCTTATCATGCCTTGCCTTGTACTTGGCCTGGCTCTTTTCCAGCTATTCCTACACTGCCTGGTGAATTTTTTGGATCTGTTAAATGAACTTGGCTGCTTTGTCCAAATCAATGTGTCCATCAATCACTATGTCTTTTTCATAGACAAAATCCAAGGGAGACCTTGGTGTAAAACTAAAACAAGTCTCAAAAGGAGATCTTTGTGTAGAAGAGTGCTTAGCACGGTTGTAAGCATGTTGCACATAACATAAATGTTCATCCCAAAGCTTGGGATGCTTGCTGCAATAGCCCTTGAGCAACTTGATCACTGTCCTATTGACCAGCTTTGTTTGGTCATCTATTTGTGGATGAAAGTCTATGCTCTTCTTCAGTCTGGTGTCCATCAATTCCCACAGACTTGACCAAAAATCCCCAACAAATCAGGAATCTCGATCAGATACTATGGAAATGGGTAACCCAAAATGCACCCAAACATGCCGAAAGAACAACTTCGTTGTTTGTTCAGCTGTAATCTGCTTGCTACAAGGTATTAAAATACACATTTCGCTGAACTTGTCCACAATAACATATAAATAGTCATGACCTTTTCTAGATTTTGGCAATCCCCCAACAAAATCCATGGAAACACTTTCCCAAGGACGAGAAGGAACTGGTAGTGGAGTGTACAAGCCTAATTTTCTATTGTTGGGCTTGCTTTTAGCACACATGGTGCACCCTTTAATATATCTAGAAACTGTTTCATGCATTCTTGGCCAATAGCAGAATCTTTGCAGCTGTGCAACTATTTTATTGACACCAAAATGACTTGATATTAGAGAAGTATGTGCTTCTCAGATTATGTTAACTCTTTCAGTTTGAGGAATGCATAACTTTCCCAAATAATACAAGAGTTGGTCCTTAACATGATAATCCAATTCTTCTACTTGTTTTCCTTGACTTAAAGTTGCATATACATCTTTAAAATCTACATCTTGAGCATATTGTTCAATGTAGCTTTAGTAGCTGCATTTATGATTGGTCTTGATAACATATTTTCAACTTTATTATGTATGCCTTTCTTATACCTGATGACTAGATGAAACTGTTGTAGGAAACCCATCCACCTATAGTGTCTTGATTACTGCAATTTAGTTTGTGAGTGAAAATATTGCAGTGGTTGATGATCAGTATGTATAACTGTTTCTTTGCTCAATAGGTAATGTTTCCAATTTTTCACACTTTGCACTAATGCATACAATTCTTTATCATATGTGGGATGATTAACTACTGTAGAATTAAATGTCTCAGAATAAGAACATATGGGTTTACCATGTTGCATCAACACTGCTCCCATGGCGTAGTCACTGGCATCTGTTTCAATCTCAAATTGTCTTTGAAGATCTGGCAATGCTAGTACAGGTGTTGTACTAATCTTTTCTTTCAAGGTGTCGAAGGCTTTCTACTATTTTCCTCCCCACTAAAACACCTTTTTCAATCCTGTCAAAGCATGCAAGGGAGATGCAATCAAGGAAAAGTTAGCAATAAACTTTCTCCAATATTGTGCTGCTCCTAGGAAGCTCCTAATTTCTGTAGCAGATTTGGGTTTAGGCTAGTTCACAATGACTTCAACCTTAGAGGGATCTATCTTCAATTCACCACCCCCTACTATATGACCCAAATAATTCAAAGATGTTTTGCCAAATTCACATTTTGATAATTTAACATAGATATTTTCTTTTTTCAAAACATCTAGAGTCTGCTTTACATGCTTAAAACGTTCTTCCCATGTTTTACTGAAAACAAGAATGTCATCTAAATATACAATTACAAAATCATCAATAAAAGGTCAGAGTACATCATTCATAACTCTCATGAAAGTGGTAGGAGCATTAGTTAAGCCAAAAGGCATAACTAGCCATTCATACAGCCCTTGCTTTGTTTTGAAAGCAGTGTTCCATGCATCTTGTTCTGCAACTCTGACCTAATGGTAGCCACTATGCAAGTCCAACTTGGAAAATTAAATAGCTTCTTTCAACTGATCTAATAGATCATCTATGCGAGGAAGAGGATAACGATTCTTGATCATTATTTTATTTAGTGCTCGGTAATCAATGCACATCCTCCACGAACCATCTTTCTTTCTCACTAACATGATTGGAGATCTGCATGGTGATGTGCTTGGTCTTATGAACCCTTTGTCGAGCAGCTCATGTACCTGCTTCTTGATCTCTGCATTCTCTAAAGTGGATAACCTATACATTCCGATGTTAGGCAATGGAGCATCTTGCTGCAAATGAATATCATGTACAATTTCCCTTTTGGGTGGCTGACCTTTAGGTTCTTGAAATAGGATATCATATTCTAAAACAACTTTTTCTAAATCAGCTTTCTGTTTAGTATCACAACCCTTAAATACATTAGCTTTATCAGGTTTATTTTCCTTTACAACCATTAGTAAAAATTGCTTGCATGAATTTACAATTCTTTTCATCTGCCCTGAGTTTATGAGAGAATAATTATTTTTGAGTTGATGAGATCTTACAATATATTCTATTCCGTCTTTTGTGAGTTGATATTTATTTTCAGCTCTATAGAAAATGGCTTTTCTATCATACAAGTAAGGACTTCCTAAAATAATACCACATATATCCAAGGGAACTATATCCAACTCAACCTCATCTACAAATGTTGACCCAAATGCAAACCTAAGTTTACATTGTCTAGTCACTTGTAGCTTTGCTTTATCACATACCCAACCTAATGGATATGGCTTCTTGTGAGGTGTGGTTAGTAGTCCCAACTTCTTTACAATTGCTTCAGAAATCAAGTTTACTTGTGAACCACTATCAAATAAAGTATCAATATACGATTGCTTCAGAACTCAAGTTTACTTGTGAACCACTATCAAATAAAGTATCAATATTTTGATGCTTGGAAATAACTCTAATATGAAAAAGCTCATGTCTTTTCCTCTCATTTTCTTCATTATCAATAGTTTGTGCAGAATTACTAGTAGATGCTTAAGAATTTTTACCTTTTATACCTGTGGCTGCGATTGTTGTTTCATCACCTGAGTCTGACCCCAAATCTTTCTGTATAGTAGCAACAATCTTCTTCTTCTTGCCATCAAAATTCTTGGGTTTCAACTCCGGATGCAAAGACCAGTAATGTTCATCATCGTGTCCATCCTTCTTGCAGTGAGTGCATGAAGGTTTGTCTTTCTGTACAACGTTTTCCTTCCTCTCTTTCCATTTCTGCTTCCTCTTTTCCTTGTTCTTGCTTGTAGTGGGTTTTGATGATCCCCCAATCTCTGGGTTCACATTCTTGCCTCTAGCCTCTAGATATGTAGCTTGAACTGATACCTCATCTATGCTAGTAGGGTTAAAAATGAGAATGGTGTGCCTCAAATAGCTATGTAGACCACCTATATACTTCAACAAAGTTTTAGGTGAGTCTAGAGAAATGCCTAGAATTAAAGCTCTTTTTCTAAATTCTTGGGTATAGCTTTGTACACTTTGCCCCTTTAATTGGTGAAGAGATTGCCAACTCATCATAGCTTGCTACATATAATCTAGTGGATAGAATTTTTTTTAATGGAAAAAACAAATTCACTCTAGGTAGAAAGAATTTTACCATGCTTCTTCAAATTAGCTTGTGTCCTGCCTTCCCACCACACTAGGGAATTTCCTCCAAGGCAAAGGCTGGTTAACTGAATCTTTCTCCTTTCTGAATCGATGTTCTACACCCTACAATATACATCAATCTGTCTAATCCAGTTATCTAACTTTTCTTCATTTAATTCTCCATCATATATCGACAAATCAAATTTTACATCTAATTTAATCACAGGCCTAGAAGGAGGTGTCAATAGAGGAGGCTCTTTTCCTTTCCCTTTACCTTTAGAATGACCATCTAGAAGAGGTTCCTCTATTCCTTTGTCTTGTTTGGATGTTGAAGTATCTTCACCTCGACCTTTCTTAAATTCTCGATACATCTCTTCTACCATGGCTCTCATGGTCATGAAACTGTCCATGAACTGAGAGTCTGATTCCAAGGGAATTTATTCTGCCATTTTCCGCCTAGGATAGACTCTTCCTATTTCTGGGTTGGTCTCAACCAGTTCTCCTTCTCCTAATTTGAGCTTTGACTTAGTTAGCATTCAACAATCCAGCACAAGCTTGTCTAACCTTAGCAAACCTAAAGCTCTGATACCACTTGATCTGATAATGAGATCTAAGACAATTATTAAGGTATTACAGACATGTGCATGCCTATGTTACTTTGTGCAATGGATCGATAAGACTGAGAAATACATAGACAATGAAGCGGTTAAAGAACATAATAAACAACACACATAAACACAACAATTTAATAAGGATTTCACCCAACACTCCTGGGCTACGTCTCCTGGTCCAACCTTCAGTGGTGACCTCTCTATTATGTCTTCAAAACATAGTTTTACAAAAGTATGAGCTCAATTTGAGTCTCAACACACAATAGTTACAACAACAAGAGTTTTGCTTGAAGCCCTCAAGCCTCTCTGAGTACACAAACTCTCTCTATCACTCTTTGTCTCTGTCTTTGCTATGTCTCAGCACTGCTTGCCCCTGTCTTCTGTCTTTAAAGCCAATCTCCACTGTCTATTCGTTTCTCCTTCTTGGGCTCTCTAGCTTCCCGACCTTTGTTCGCTTAGATCCCCCTCTGAGCGTTAGCAATCATTGCTAAACGCTTTCAGGGATGGTGGCTACCTGTTCTGTAATGGAATGGGTCATCGAGCCTTTGAAATGCCCAAATTGGTCATTTTCTATTTACACAAAGAAACGCTGTAAAACATAGGAAAATCCGCCAAATCACTGTTCATCGGATTTGAAATATTCATAACTCCACACTATTTTTCTATCGGGTCTACCTTTAGGCCGCTAATTGCATCTCCACCATTGATCGGGGAGTTCTGTATCCAATGATTGTGGTTCATTTCAGGCAGCTCTTTCGTACAGTGGTTAGCCGCCCGATAAGGGTGGCTTTATCTCTCCTTAGCCTGGACACGTGGTAGCTAGTGTATGGGATCGGGCAGAGCCTGGCCCAAACCACTTACCGCCTTTGTTCGTCCCGAAATCCCGCTTGTTTCCTTTGTATTAAAAAGATAAATTAAACACTGAAATCCCACCCATATCGGATTTGAAACAATATAAATTTGCATTAAGAAACCCTTTGAGGTTCGGTTCATCGCATCTGTGGTTTATCCTTTGTATTTCGTTTATTTAACAAAAATAGCAAATACAAAGGAAAACCCTGTTTTCCGGATCTCAAATTACATCAAATATCGTTTATAATATTAGCGGGTCCAGCTATCGCAAGTTATGTTTATATCGACCCCACTCCTCTGTAATCGCTGATTGCGATTTCGCGATTCAATTTGGGTCATTGACCTGCGCACTTGATTAATGGTTCTCGTTGACCCTGCTGATCGCAGTCACATATACCATGTGGTATCTGTCGATAGCCTTCGCTTGCCACTGCCGATTGTGATTTTCCAATCGGATCTGAACCGTTGATCAGCCAGATCCGACGACTCTCATTCAAAATAGTTTTAAACTGTCGATACTCTGTTTTTCAATGTTTTCTCTATGTTTTTGCCTCTCGATAGTGTAATCCGACTTTTTAAAAGGCTCTTCTTTTTCGATAGTCTTGAATGTTTAGAAGACTTTGAAGACTTAGAGGGGTTTCTAGGATCCATTTGGATCATATAGTTAACACTGTGTAAACAAATATCCTTAATTGTGTTTGGTTTTCCAATGTAATTACATTCATTCGTGCATCATATAAGCATAATAAAGGAAATTCATACATAACATATCAAGATGCATCAATAGAACAAAGACACAGAAATTGGAAAATATTTCTCTTTATTGATAACTTCCAAGTGATTACATACTCTATCCACCCTGCGCACACAACTGCAGGGGTACACACACTCAAATGTGGACTTCTATCCTATGCCTCTATGCACTCAGCTGCAGAGCCTCTACCTACGCTACGACCCAAGACTTAGACTTCTTACTTCAGAGCTATGACTCTTTTACATTATATCTCTTCAAAACTACTTAGAGCTTAACTCTTTTTATACAATCCCATGGTCTGCGGACCATGGGTAGATCTCTTACAACCAACTTTTTTTTACAAAACTAAGGGTGGATTACCCTTTATGATTTATGGCACCTTTGCACTCTACGATCACAAAATGTGGAGTCTTTATAATTTTATTACAAAATTTGACTCAAACATGGTCTTTTAGCCCCAAAACCGCCCTTGGGGGATCCTGCTTCCAACACCCCGTAACCTTGGAAATTTTGTGGTATGATGACCCTCTACATGATAATTAGTACACCATGCTTAAGGATCTAAAGGTGATGAAACATGCATGTCTTTTAGTTTCTCCATTAAGTCAACAATCCGATGTTGCAGTCCAATAAAGGTAGGATCACTAGACGCAACTCCTCCTCTATGCTTGTAAGGATACCCCACGATAGCTTCAATCTTTGTAGCTTTATCAAGCACATCTTGCAATGTATTAATCTTTTTATGAGTTAAAGGCATCCAAGTTAATGGAAACACGACTTTAATCAAATAGTCCCACTGATGGTTGGGATAAATAGGATAACTTAACTTACCAATAACATCCTCAAATCACTACATCATCTCCCATGCAGTTTTTCCTTCACGTTGTTTAATATCCCACAATTTAGATATTCCTTGTTGTCTTGTCTGTATAAGTTTGAACTCTTAAACAAATTCTAGTTGAACCTCATCAATGGTATGATTTTGATGCATAGGTACCATTTAATAAACCACTTGAACTATATTTCTCTTAGGGAATTCTAAAACTAAATAATTTTAGTAGCATCCAAATTTGTCCATCCCTCCATATCGCTTCACACAAATACTAGTGTTGTTCAACATCTCCATTCCCTAGTATTAAAAATTTAGGGTATCAAGTGAATGAACCTGCTATGTTACCAACCATTATAGATTGTCTAGGTATATGAGTATAAATCCTTGCGAACTAGGTTATGAAGACCTGGAAGAATTTGATTGAGAAATATTACAACCACTACTAGAAATACCAGTTGTATATGTATTGTAAACCCTTTGAACTTTTATAACTTTAACAGGGTTTGAAATAAAATGATTAGGATCTTGTAAGGTACGAGGGGAGGTCGGGGAAGGTGCTACCTATGTTTCTAGGCAATTAAGTATTACTTGTAGGAGAGGCAAAATCTTCATAAAATAATTTTCTCATTACAAAATATATCTTCATGAGGAGGTATATTCTGGTTCACTATTCCAATTATGGGTCCTGATCTGTCTAGCGTCTTTACTCCTTTTGGTACATGGATATCTCCCCTACTTCCCTCCGTCCGTCTCACGACAATGTTTTTGGCACCTTCTATTTGGCTAGAACCATAAATGCTACTATCTTGTATCTGTTGCAACTCCAGGCTACTTGGTCCTCCCAATCGCAATCTTGGACTACTCAACACCTCTCCTATTTGGTGTAATTCCCTTTGTTGTGTTCATATCTCATGTAAAGTTTTCTCCTACCATTCATCATCGATTTGGACTCTCCTTTGTGATCTTGATTCTTGATCCCTCCATAAATCATCTGCATCCATCACAACAACATCTTCATCTTCCCTAGCCAGGAATCATTACTCCCCTAAATCTTACCCTCGGTACTTAAAGTTTTAAGCTGCCATACTCTAACCTTGAAACAACAATAAATTTTATTCCACCATCAAAACTTTTAACACGGAGGGGATTTGCTTTAGAAACCTTGCCCACAACCTGTATCTAATCCAAACTTCAGCTTTAGAAAAAGATAAATGATCCTTTGCAGAAAAATTCAATAATATAACTCTCTAGGGTTTCTTGTACCCAGAAATCAATGGCTCTTGTCAGCTTCGTCTCTAGCCTATGTAGCTAATCTAAATCAACACTAGTCTAGGTACGATGACATATAAGGTTATTTCCAAACCCCTTTGATTTGCAAATGACACAACCCGTTATGAAGTTCTTTAGGTGACTTACGCCATAATATTTTGTATTGGTCATGGGCAGGTTCAATATACAAAACCTCCTCTTTCACGCACTCTAAATTTTTCTGGCATAACCACGCTTGTTGGGAAATAAATCAAGCAACCTGCTCATGCCACCAATATTGAATATATCCTCTAAGGACCTTCGATACCATGATCCAAATCCATTCAAAATACTAACGGTCCTGGCAAAAAAAACATTTTTTGGCTTAAAATTGAAATAGAGGTAGACCTTGGGTTTGGACACAAGGTACCAACAAAATATTAGTTTAGAAATTCATCGACATTTTCACCTCCCTTATTAGGAAATAGAGGTGTATCACTCGAGGCGTGCCAAGACTCAAGAGGACAAGGGATCACAGGATGGTATCATGGAATATCACAACAAATAACTTATCACAAAGAGTATACCATGCAATCACCTTATACATTCTTGCATTTGTTGACATAACAAACTCAAAAGTAAACAAAAACACAAAATGGGAGGAATAACATAGAGCAACCAAAGTTATAATTAATTTTTTTTTTAAAGGGGATGAATGATTCAATCATCATTCAGACAAACAAATATTTCCCGCAACTCCTCATTTATTGACAATCAGATAATTACATCATAAAAAATCCTTTCATCAGAAGCGAGAGCATGGATCACTATTGGATCCGATTACATAATAGAATTTAGAGAAACATTAGAATCAACAAGAATTTCTTCAACATAGCAGCAACATTTCGGCATATGCTCTCAATCCTCTCTCTTCTTACATCTTCCCTTAATATTTTATAACTTTACTTCCCTTGATCTCACTCGCTTGATATGGTCCTTATCGCGATGGATTATTTAAAAATCCAACATGCCTCTTTCCAATCATTCTCGACATTTGGTTGTTTCGACCATTCAATTCCCTTTTTTCAGCGATCTCTTGCGCAACCATTTTTTGATAAAAAAACATAACAAAAATTTGCCAGAATTTCTTACTAAAAAAAGCAAGGACCCGAAAGCACATTTGAAATTTTTATAGGTGGGATTTTACCCAAAGGAAATAGATCATGGAAACAATAGAGAAAACCTTCAAATACACACAAAAGGACTAACAAAGAAATACCTCAAATAGCACTTGTGGTATTGTTTTGAGAAAAATATCAAATTTGATCTAGTGAGGTGCCAGTTGACTTATTCATGGCTTATAAGAACATGTTGATAAAATAAATATCCCTAGGAAGCTTTTGATGGAAGGAGACATTGGTGTTGACCTACATCAAATTGACAGTAGTTTGGGATTAGGCATAGAGTGAGACAACTTGGGAAACCCTGTGACTGTTGTGGGATATTGATGAGGACTTTCTTTTTCATCTCTCTTCAACTAAGATTCATTATAATTGGTTTATAATACTATCAACATCTTGTAATTAAAATATTTATTAATTACTATATATATATATATATAATTTATGTAAAGTATTATTTTATATTTTTATTAAAACTTTGTCCAAATTGATATACATGAATAAATTGAATGCATATACACTTTTAAGATTATAAAGAAGCAGTTACAAGTCAATATGTCAATAAAATAGAAAAATGTATCTCTAAAACACTTTTTTTTCTTTTTTCATTTTATACTAGATTAAAATGGATATCTTAACTAAAAAAGAAGTTCCATCCGAACATTTTTTTGGGTTTAAAGGTTAAATACATTCTATTTAAAGAGAGGAGCACATCATCAAGCAATTAGATGATATGATGGTAAGGTTGGTCATCATTTTTATTTTATCTATTGTTACTGTAATTTAAAGAAAAAATATGTTAATTAAAAAATTAGAATAATATGAACTATATTTTTGAAAAAGAAAAAAACCTATATTTCATAAAAATAAATATACATAGTGTGGTCCAAAAGGACTAATCAATCATACTGATATTCATACCTTTTAGGCATTGATCAAATAAAAAAGGTTATTCCAAAGCTTCCTTAAAGTCAAAAGGATAAATCATATGACTGTATAAAATAGTTTTAACCATGAAGACTAGAAGTGGAATTCCATTCCATTGATTTTTTTATCATCCCATAATTTGTATTGGCCAAACGAACCAAATGGAAACTAAAGAAATTCTTTGGATAATTTATGATCTTATTCATTCAATTCTATGTAGATATGCGTATACAAGGTCCATTCAAAGGATTTCATCTCCAAAGATATTTCCTGAAGTATATGGTTTATGTTTGGGAAGTTTACTTCAACTTTGTTATTGGCCCAATTTATTACAAGTTTGGAATCACCTAAAACTTGTAATTTCCTCACACCAAGAAGTCGAGTTGTATACAATAAAACCCATAAACTAGTAAACTCAACTTTGGTATTCAAACCACATCCAAGAGCGTATTTGAGTAGATAATGATGGTGTTGATTTAGGAACAACACACCTCCCACACCACAAAGAGGAGGGTTTCTTTAATTAGCATCGTTAAAGAAGTCTCATGGAATATCTTTGTTGAAGTTAGACATAATAGGAATGCAAATCTTCTTTATTTTTAGTTCTCTTTTGAATTCCTTGACTTGTTTATCAACAAGATATCCTGTAGCTTTACGTGGAACAAAATTGTTATGAAAAATTGATTGATTTCTTTCTCACCATAAGTTATTAACAAAAATAACTAGAAATTCCTGAAAACTATGGATAGAACGATCAAAAGCCCATTCCCTTATGCATTCTTCAAGGGAGTCAATTCCAATGAGCTTGAGCAGGAGAAAAAAAATCTAACTTAAGGATTTCTAGATTTTTTTTACATATGGACATAAAAAAATGTGTGTGAGATGGATTCTTCCTCAGAAAGATAAAGAGCATTCTGATTAGGCCCATTCCACCCTCTTTTTAGTAAGTTGTTCCATGTCAATAGTTTATCAGCTAGGGAAAGCCAAAGAGTAAGTTTTCTCTTTAGAGGACCATGATGTTTCCATATGCAACTCCACCACCATCTCTGTTGGATATTTGAAATACTTTCAAAATGTGCCTTATATCCCATCTTTGCAATGCATTATCAATTGGTGGGGTTTTTAGACCATATAAGTTAGTCAAGATCAGCAAGAATAATATGAATTATATATTCACATAGATAATTAAATTATTATTATTATTATTTATGAATTAGGTTGACTTATTCTATTAATAAAAAATGTTTACATAATCTATACTTTTGATTTTTCATTGGGGAAACGAAACCAAAAGTATACTAGTAAATATGGAGTTTTAAAAATCGGCCCAAAAATATAGAAATATTAAACTAAGCACTTTTCTCTAGATATATCCTGTTAAGGACTAGTTCCATCCTATTGAAGTTTATAAAATTTCCCCACTTTATAAAATTTCCCCACTTTAGGTCATATGATGGCTCTTGAACTCAAGGGGTAACCCTTAATGTGTCACAAACGAAAATCATCCAAAATTACCTCAGAACAATTCATTCAAGCCTTTAGATTTCCATGTTTATGAGAGTGAATACAATTAAATGTGAAGAATTAAATAAAATTGTAGATGATAAAAAACTCAAAATAAAGTCTAAGAATGAGGCCCCCTCCAATTAACACCTTTATTCATACAATTGATACTTAAAAGTTAATGGATGAAAGATTTAAAGGAAAGAATGTGTCTAATGAATAGCATAAGTATTCACCAGCACAAAGGAACATAAAGATATTAAATACTAATTAATATCATGAGTACTCACCTTCGTAATTTAATAAGAGGAAAAGTTATTAAGTTAGCATGAATAAACTAGTGTCATGTGTGAAAACCATAGATTGATCATTTATCTTAATAGCTTACAAAAAAATGTACATATTTATAATATTTTTTGTTTAAGAAAGTAAATATTCATGAGTGACAGGTGATAATGTATATCATACTCATATAAAATTTTTAGTAAAGATAATTTCTGAAACAACACTTTCATGACTTACGAATGATGGTGTATATCATATTTGTAGGAAAGTTCAAGAATAAGTAATTTATTAAAACCTATTCATTCATTAAATGATGTTTAATATAGTTAAAAAAAATGAGGCTTTGTTCATAATAATTTTATTCTCGACTATAATAAAGGATTTGGAATACATAAGAATGTTTTAATATCATGAAAGAGGTTGGACTTGTGACACCCCTGGTATGCTTCCCCCAATTTTTGTAATGTAATGATACTTGACATTATAAAAGAATACATTTTTATGTAATGGCCTAAAGAGTAAGACTATAGATCCATGATCTAAGAGGGAAGAGGAAAGATAAACCTATGTGGGATTAGCTATCACCTTTAATTAATTTTATGATGAAAATAATAATAAAAATAAGAGGAAGAGTTCAAGAAGAAGATGGAGAGACACCTTGAAGAAATGATAAAAGGAAATTGCACAATGTTGTGGGGGTTGGACCTCTTCTTGGTGAAGCTCATGAGTAAATATGGAAAGAGCTATGAGATGAGGGAATGAGATTCCCTTAAAGAGAAAATGGTGACCAGAAGAGTAAGAGGATAAAGAGGTAATGTGAATGAGTGCTTGCCAAGGACTGGCTAAGAAACCACTAAGAATGCTAGCTAAGGATTATAAACCACATGCATAAGGGTGCTTGCTGAGAGAGAGCTGATAAACCACCCAGGGTGCTTGTTGTGGGATAATAAACCACTCCAAGAGTTATTCACATAGATGATAAACCACCTATTATTGTGAATTATGTTGTTCTTGAATAGATGATAAACCACCCAATGCCATATGTATTTCCTATCCTCTATTTACTAAAGATGGCTTCCTGCTAATTTTGATGAAAAAAATTCCCTTTAGATCATGGATTTGGCTCGAGGGTGATTGTCGTAAGTGATTTTGGATACAATAGGTATAAGGTTGGGTGGAAAATTGAAGTCCCACCTTGAGTTAGCCCCTTTTCTATATTGTAAATAATTTTTTCTGAACTAAAAGCTACGAACTTAAAGAATTTCTTTGCAGAAAATTGGCATGTAGATCTAATAATGTCGCATTGCTATTTAGTGTTGGTGCATGAGCTTGCTGAATGTAATGCATGAAAGTAAATCATATAATATATATCTATGGGCTAAATCTTTGGAGTTTTCTATTTACTAGTTGAGTGGATTCAAGGTTGAATTGCTCCAAATCACATCATGGAATACCCTATTTCTTTTGTAGAGATGGGAGGTTGATTTCCTGAATATTTTCCTAATGAATGGGTTATTCATGTGTTCGCTATAAGCCTACAAAATTTTCTATATACCCTTATTTAGACAGAAAGAAAAGATTTGATAAAAATAATGGAATGCCTATGTTAAAGAAATTTGGCCATTAAGCCTTATTCTGCAAAATTTCAAGCTCAAGAAGGATAACACTATTCTTTTTCTTTTATCTAAAATTGCAAATATAATTTTGCTAGCTGTAGCACGAGAAGTGTTGAGGTAGTGTAAAATATAAGGAGGGATGAGTGCAAGGCACATATATATGAATATATATGCACAAACACTTAGGTGTAAACCCTTCTTCATAGCAATGGAAGACTCTACCGAGTTATATCTAAATCTTAGAAGGGATAACTCAATGAGGTCACACACATTCTCATATATGATATGGCTTTGGAGACCCCGGGAAAAGGCTCTATTATACATGTATGTGAAAGCTTTTATTTTGATAATGCGTGGGAGTTGAAACCCTATACCTTGGAGGAATTTATACCTTGAGGCTCATACACCGATGTGCCCGAGCACCATGATCGAAGGAGAGAGAGATGTGTTATTAGGGATGTTGATCTCCTCGTTGAATTCGCGCCATTAGATGGATCCCATAAGTGTTACCCTAGATGTTCAAGGGGAGGATTTTCTTGAAACTTCTGATATGTAATTTATGGGATGACGTGGCTCATGGGCTCATTTGTTTATAACCCCTTATAATGGAGAAAAAACTTCAAATATATCTTATAGTGTGATAAACAGAAAAGGGTTGGTGGTCAAGTGGGACTGGACCATGTGATCCCAATGATTTCCATTGAAGTCATCCTGACATTTTTCAAGAGGTCTTGAAGGGAAACTCTTGAGATTTTATCCTCAGTGGTACATGGATCTCATGAGGATCTTGGAATGGAGATCAATTCCAAGCAGTGCCTACAAATCACAAAATGGCAAATGGGGAATGCTTATGCATATGAACATATTTTCAATGAGGATGCTCCACATAAACTTGGTCTATTCTATTAATGGTACGAGGAAAAATCCCTAGGATTATGTGGTATGAGTAGGCCCCTCCAATATGTTTAGGAACATAAGACACATGGAAATGTAATATAGAAATGCATGGAATAGGGTGCTCCACATCTCATAGACGTTTTCAATCGAAAGCACCCAAGATATTTGTAAAGGGGAATCAAAGGGAAACTCCTAGGGTTTTAACCTGGGGAAGACATGGTGTAGTCGATCCATTCATTGGTGACCGATGCGAATGGTTGAGTACTTCTGATAAGTTGATGTGGTAGCACATTTGGGTGGAACCTCCATGTAACCCTGAAGGATTATTCCCTGGTGGTTTCAATAAGGGACTTTGAAGGAAATCCCCGAGAATATTTTCCCTCAATGAGGTGGAATAAGGGGGTCTACCATTTTGGTAATATATATGGTGTGTGTGTGTGTGTATTGGATCGTGGATAGATGGGGTCCCATGGGTATTGACCGCTATGAATGGGTCGCTAGATGACATGTGGGATGTGACTTGGATGCCGACACGGGTACCACGTGGATGCCAAATGGCAAGCTAGAATGACTTGGCATAAGTTAATAGGCCACATATTTAAATGGTTGTATCTTTTGAACTGAGAATTAGATCAAGGTAAATTATATATCATTGGAAATTTCTTTAGGAGATGAATGCAACGATACTATACATTTAGAGTATTGAAGGGATTGAAAATAATAACAAAATTTATACCCCATTTTCCATAACTAGAATATTGGAGATCAGGTCAACTCATTAATTGCCCTCTTTCTACCTTAGTTTGGGCCAAGGATAGTAGGGATTATGTTACAAGGCTAAATATATGTGGTGGAGAAAAATTCACTGGTTGGTCTTAATATATTGTGAACTTAGTCCTCCAAGATACCCTGAGCATTGATCTCCTATCCTTGTGTAAAACTTTAACCCCTCTTTTGTACTCAAGACTTCTAATTTATTCTTCTATGAGATTTTGTTTCTAACAAGTAGTTTTATACTAATTTATATTAGGTCAACAAAATTGCACGTTATATTAAAGTTGACTTGAATTAATCTATTCCTGTCACTTATTTTGTTTAAATATTAATTTTTTTACATCCTTGTGTAACGATGTTCTATAAGCAAAACAATTTTTCATTATTTAATAATTTCTTCTTTTAATATTAACAACTAACAAATTCCAAGTATGTAGAATATCTCTAAGTTGTTTGGGATGTGATACAAAATGAAGAGATTATTAAGAATGTTCAACACTAAATTTGTGCTCTAATGGTTAGTATCTTGTTTAGTACAAGTTTGATAACTCAGTGGCATTGTATCTCATGATGGAAGCATGTAAGCCTCATAAAGTGCCTGTTCATCTTCTCTACTAGTAATTCTAGATTCCTCTAGCCATGGTGATTCCAAATGATCTTGAATGATTAGATGTTCATTCAAGTGCCAAATATCATATTTCCAAAGAGACCCATAGAAAACCTCTATAGTCTCAAAATAAAAATACATGTGGCATTGAATCTCCATGCATATTATTGATGATGATTCCAAATTCACGAAGAGTAATAAGTTCTACTAGAAAATCAAGCTCCATGCCCACATAGTCATAATACATCAATTCCATAATATAAGGCATCGTTAATGTCACTTCAATATTCCCATTTGTAGTTAATTTCTATTTTTTAATTGAACCCAACTCATTAGTGGAATCAACATTATGTTGTGTGTGCGCCTACGAATTTCATATTCTATAGAATTTCTAACCCTGTTGATCCCAACGTTAGTCTCTTGTGGGTTGTTGTCATTGTTATCCATATTATTGATCTTGTTGAGCAATGACCTAAGAGCACTGTCATGAATCAATGTTATCTTCTTGTTTGGAAAAACAAATCCATTTTTCCAATACTCTTCTTTCCTTCACTTACTTCGATGAGGAAGCTGTTGTAACATAAATGATTTTGATAAGTTAGATATTTATAAAAGAGGGGATAAAAAATTAAAAATAAAAACAAAAAATAAAATAAGAGAATTAATATATATATATATATATATTTAAAAAAATAATAATGAAATGAACCCCATGAAAAGAAAAAACAAGTGTACAAGTGAGCAAGCTCAAATGCCACTAGAAATAATTCATGTTTGAATCATATAGTATAATCATGATAAAAATATTTAAATTTATGTTTTTAGATTAGGAAATAATTCAACCAAACTGTCTAATCTTGGTTTAAATTAGTAGATAGGATGGATTAGAGAAAAAGTGACCAAAGCATTTAAACTTGGTCAATTTTGTTGATAATGGCAACAAGAAATGCTAAAAATAGAAGTGCTAAAAATAGCACTGCTATAAATAGTAGTTTGTGTACCAGTGCTGGATTGAGCAATAGGGAATGAAAAATGGAAGTGCTAAAAATATCATTGCTATTTTTAGCAGTTCGGGATGGATTCCAATTTTAGTCAGTCCCTGGACTAAAATAGCAAGTAAAATTCGAATTTGAACTTGACAACGGGTTGAAAATAAATAAATAAATTCATCATTAGTTAATTAGTTAAGGAAAATCAAACTTGAAGTCTATGTGAGGACATGCAACAGTTTATCCATTAATTGAGGAATTTATCCATCAGTTAAAGATATAAGGATGAGTTGTAATATTGGGTTGTAACTAGTTGGCTCAGTTAACTGAGTCAAGTCCAGTTAGATTAATTCAAACAGTTTGTTGAATTAATTGTGAGTTGAGTTAGTTCATGCTTACATGCATGTAACTTCTGCACTTCATATAACTGAATATTCTCTCATAAATAACTCATGCATGTCAGTTTAGACAGAGACCCAGTTGAGATAAGACAAGGGACATTGTACTATCAGTTGGATGGATTTTTCCTATAAAGGAAGCTCATCCATGGAGAAGGATTTATCTCCTTTAGGACTGTGTAGTTGGATCAGAGGTTAGTGAGTGTGTGAAGAGGCCAATTCACACAAGTGGTTGCACTGGACCCCAATCAAAATTGCGCAAAGAAATAGGAGGCTTGGAGGGTAGACCAGAGGTTAGATAAAGGCCTTTGACTGTCTATGAGCAACAGAGGTATTGCAGAGAGAAGGATAGATTTTGAGCTGATTCTTTTTGTAATACTGGCTATATTTCCACTTGTATGATAACACAGAGTTGGGGTTTCATGCTGAGGCTTTCCCCGGGTTATTTCTTTTGTGTTATGTGTGATTGATTTCTCATTTTCAGTTATATGTGTTCTCATTGATCTTGCTCATATTCGGTTAAGCCTTTGCAAAGTTTGATTGTAGAAGTATATGTAGTACTTTGCTTTAGTATATTGCATTATTAGGTGATCTACTGTGGGAATTTCTACAAATTCTATTATATGTACTAGAATAGGGTTGGAAGTAACCTTGGGAAATAAAAAGAGGGTCTGCTAGATCAAAAGCGCCCTTAGGATGTATTAATCATGCTTGAGATAGATTAATCTTGATTAAATAATGAAATAATTATGTCATTTAAACATGATTAACAATTTGTAATAAGCATTGGGTTTTATTAAAAAGTCAGAAGACGACAAGATGTTTTGTCAACTTGTGATATCGCAAAGGCACCTTTCAACGACCATGATTTTCCCTGCTTGGATCAACGATGGGGAAACAAATTCGCACCCCCTCATCCCATTTCCCGTTAATGACAAGGGGGGGGGGTTCAAAAAGTTATATTTCTTTTCTTGGGCCCCACACAATGTGGAGCTTCCTCACAACTTCGCACCCCTTTGCTGAAAACCACGTACCACCACTCACCCTCCCTCTAAAATCTGCCTATCTCTCCTCCGCTCCTGCCAACGGTCACCACGTCACCTCTCGTATTTACCTATCACTAATTACTTTGTGCCACTTGTCATTCCTCCATTTGCTCACCACCTATTTTCGTTGCCATCTACCCGTTATACATTTGTTCGTTGCAAATTTCCTATTGCCCATTGATTCATCTAAATCCCATTCTGTAACATTTCTAAACCATAATGGTAATTGAAAAAGTCTTATAAAATCCACCTCTTCTAATCCCGAGTGACTCTCCTAGCTGCGCTGTTACTATTTTGATTGCAACTACTAATTTTATCTCTCTCAACCCCTACTATTAGCAACACCTATCAACCATAGCAAATTCATAGCCCGCTACCATTGACAGATATTCATTGCTTATCCAGGTACTTATTCACGCCGAATCTCTGTTATGTTATTATTCTCAAACTCCTTAGACATGGAACCAAATGGAAAGGGACAATCCTCTAATAGAAAATCAAACAATGAGGATAACCCTAAAATCTTTGCTACCCTAGACCTCGACCATATGCCACTGTAAAACCAGTATTACATTATTGCTGATACCGAGTGTAAATTCAACCTGTTCGAATTACGCCACTGGTTGAAGCAAAACTACCTAGACCAAAAATATGAAATTAACATTTGGGAATCCTTATTACTCATGTTCACGTTCCCATAAGACACACTATTTCCCCGATCTTTTCATGTGGTGTCAATCTGGATACAATCCACTACAAACAATCATTTTGGCCCAGAATGGAGACATTCTGATCTCAATTGCACCTCAAACCATAAACCATATGTTGATAATTCTTGAAAATGACTCCCTTAACCATTTTTCTGTAGTTGTTCTTATGGATTTGTATCATAAGCTCACCTTTCCTCAAAGAGCCCAGATTTTCGAGATTTTCCTTCTAGAATATTCTCAACTTCCCAATAAAAATCCCCCTTATCTAGCTTCTATGTTCCCAGAGAAATCCAAACATATCATTTCTTTAGTTTCTTTCCTTTTAGGGTATCAATCAGACCAGTGGGTAGATGAGCCTATTTTAGGCTTTCTATCTATTTTCTCTAATGAACATAAGCCAACATTCATGTTTAATTTTAGTCAATTTCTGGCTGATAATATAAATGAACAAATGATGAAGATTACTATAGAAGGCATGTTTAAATATGAATTTGTATTATTCTACATGTTTCTTTTTCAACAATAATATAGGTTTCCAATAACTTTACATAAACAAGATGATCAAGACACTAACCAATTAGTGATATAGTGGACTTCATTACTCAGGAAAAACTCAACATAGTTTAAATTTGCAGACTTCATAGAAAATTTTGTTCTTACAGTTACAGGGCTTCTTAGCAGTCAGAGTGAGCCAATGATCAATTCAGAGATTAGAAGGTTTTTGCACCTGAGTGAGTAGATAAAAACTGGAGACTGGTATATATACCAGAATTATATAGAGAGAAGGATATATGGATGTGAGTTGGCTCCCTACAAGTTGCCTGAATATGTTCCAATGAGGATTTTCTCTCTGGAATATATAAGGTAGATGACCAATATGGATGATATCCATTTTTTCTCATGTAAAATAAAATCACAATTGAAGATCAACACCCAAGTGGGACCATTTATATGTAATACCAGAACAATAGGTAATGATGCAGACTCATTCCTCAAGTAATTCAATTTTCAGCCCAGTTTCATTGTGTCATATGATCCATTCGACTTAATTTATAATTTAAGGGTGGAACTCAAAACCATACCTTATAATCATATCCCAAAATAGAGATCGAGAAGTTCATGAATCAAGACCAGTGGGAGGAAAATACACTACAAGAATGTAGAGATAAAAACACTCAGGAAACAACTGAAGTTACCTTCTACAGAGGATCCACAAACAAAAGAGATAGAAGAAAGTGAGTAGCATAAAGAAGACATGCTCAAATTGATCATTGAGAAAAATGTACAGATAAAGGAAATGGAGGAACAGATGGAGAAGCTACTTAAGGGGAAAGAAGAGGCTCCACAATTAACAATAGTTCCAGTAACAACGATACCAATTGTAGTTGCAGGGACAACAAAGGATTTTACATCAGTAACAAATGATTTGAACAAAGTTATGCAAGACATGTATCTTAAGAGACAAGAAAATGATAAGGTTTAACAAAAACTAAAGACTATAGAAGCATAGAAGATAAAAAATGATACACTCTTGGTGGAAGAGATGCAAAAATCTCACCAACTTGCCAAGAATATTGATTAATTATAGAAACAGTCACTGATGGCTCACACCTTGGCCCAAGCCAAGGAAAGTATTTGGCTGGATATAAATCATGCCATAACCGATATTTGACCATCAATTCAGATTATTTTTGAACACGAAGAGTTAATTGACAGGTGAAAAACAACCATTGAAAAAGTTAGAATAGCACTGGGACAAAAACCAGCAGAGCCTAGATCCTTGATCAAAGTGTTGACCTCAAAGACTAGATTAGAGTTAGAGTAGATCCAGATTGAAAATAGGACAGAGACCATCCTACAAATGAAGAAGGTATTGCAGAAAATGAATTTAATGACTCGGTTGGAGACTAAGTTTCAAACTTTGGAAAATGTTCTCCAAAGATTTCATACTAAATTTAATTTTCTGAATCAAAGAGGATTGACAGGGTTAGTAGCGCCGAATGATAGATTAATAAACTTTGAAGATTACTGTAAGAAACTTTATACTATTGAAAAAGATAAATCAAAGTTTTCAGGTATCAAAGGACATGTCACAAGGAAAGCTTTCATAGAAGCTTTGGAGTTTGACTTAAATATCAAACATGAAATCAAGTAGATTTTCATCAACAAGCCAACTTTCGAGAAATATACTAAAGTAGATGAAGTTTATAAAAATATAATAATTCTTTCTATACCCAATGATGAAAGGTGGGATCAGTTGTGTGATACTATCGAGTAAAAGTTTTATCTCCAACAGACAGACAACAAGACAACACATTTTGGGGCCAAGTCATCAACAATTTCCTTGAAGATAGTGCCAACAACCTCAATAGTTTAAGCATTCCTACATTTTTGTACTATTTTTGTAAATCCGTTAGATATTTCTAGAATTCATATATTTTTGTATAAATAAGAAGCAATTCGATGTATTAAGGGTTGAACCAGTGGATGAGTTTTCTAAAGTAGAATTGTATCAAACTAAAATTGCTTCACATTAATGAAAGGATTCTGGATTTGGTTCAAACAACTTGTCACTTTGTGATTTTTTCTTATGTTTTCACTTCATTTTGTTGTTCTACATGTATTTAAGTTTTTATGAAGAAAATTGGGTAAGAGAAAATTGAATATCAGTCTATCTTAAATCCCCTCTGAAGTTATAATCTATTTTAGAGATTGGTTTATTGGACTGTTTGTCTTTATAAGCTCCTCTACATTTATAAATTGTCAATCATCTTCATAAGATTAAATATATTTTGTTGGGTTGTAAACATTGTTTACTTGCATTCTTTCTTATGATTAACTAAAAATTCAGTTTGAATATTTAGGAAATCATAGCCTCTTACATCTCTGCCTTTCCACACACTTTTAAATCAAATTATTGTTCAGAGGTAAAGAATCAGCCCTTTCTAAATATTTAGTATTAATAAGGTTTATGTACATGCCTTAATATACTCATAACATTGGTAATCCAATTTTTTTTTAAACAACCAAACATTTTAAATGCTCTGGAAAAATTACTTAACCTAGAATTATCTCAGAGGACAACATCAAATTGGCGTTGTTGTTGGGGAATGGAAATTGAATTATTTTCCTTGGGGAAACGACATAAATTTTCCTTTAAGGTGAATAAATGACTAGTAGGTTGAAATCTTTCACCTCGGCCTCTAAATTAGACATAAATTAAGGCCCATTCCTCTAAATTAAACATAAATTAAGGCCTATGACAATCCTTCAACACATTAAACCTCTCTTTTTTCATTAGATAATGTATCTTTAAATTTAATATATTCATTAGGAAAGTTTATGAATAATTGCATATTTGTGCCTAATATTATTTATTTTTGTGGAATATTATGAGAATGTTGGGCAAATTGTGAAGATTTGGAGGAGGAGATAATTTAGGGACTTTCTCCCTACTAAAAGAGGATAACTATTAAATAATAAATCAACAAGATATTATGGAATTATGGCATAGATTGTGGAACTCCAATGATTGAGAAAATCTAGGAATGTGTTCCTTTCCATTTAATGCAAATTCCTAGTATTGGGAACCAGATCCACTCATCAAGGGATTTTGGTGCAGAAAGCTTCCTCCATTGATGGGGAATGATTCCCAATCATTTTTTATAAGTACCAAGTCGAATTTTCCTCCAGAGGTTAGATTTTCATTAGTCTTCTTGTGGAGAGAGCTCATATTTCTTTAGCTGCATTGTATTTTCTTGTAGGGATGTAATTGTATTGATGGAAATAATGAAGATTGGTGTCATGCTTAGATTCTAAATCTTGTTCTCCTCCATAGGTCTCTGATTTTCCTTTGGCTTGGACATCCCAGGAGCCTCAGAGCCTTCATTTTATTTCCTTCTTTTCACTTCTTATTCACATGCATCTCTTGTTTTTATTTCTTTCTATTTATGCATTTAGTATTAATGATTTCTTATTGTAGGATTGTGTTAAATGGTTGACGTAAGTTCTTTTGTAAGATCACAAGAATCATTTCATATTTGGAAAAGATTTTGAAGGTCATAGTAATCATTGAGATTCTCGGATTAGCTTTCTTATTCCCAAATCTAGATTTCTAGAACTCCTTTATGGCAAAGAACAATAAATTTCTGCTATTTTTTAGAGCATGCTAATGAGATTCAATCTAGTTGGTTCCACTTACATTAGATCAAAAACAAATTCTAGTTCATAAAAAAATTACCACATTGCATTTTCACTTGATCAGGTTAGGCATTTTATAGATTTACTATCTCACTAGTTCTCGAATTTCTAGATTTTCGACTGGTAATTTTCTGCTATTTTTTAGCATGGGTTAATAGAGGTCTTTTTGAGTGATTCCACTTGGAATGGGGACCTAAGAAATCCTAGTAAATAAAAAAAAATTTCCCATCCAATTTGGATTTGATTTTCTTGGTCATTTAATATACTATAATTTCATACAATAAATCTGTAACATCTTGTAGTAAAACACGGGATCCTGTAGGAGAATTAGTACATCCTATAGGAAATCCCGTGGTGGTCTGTTTTGAGCCCGAATTGAGAAAAATCATCATTGAAGTTAGGATTAGGCCTCTACTTGACCTCCAAGCCATCAAAACCATTGTACCCCTCTTCCTCCACACCTGTCTCCCCTACCAAAGAACAACCAAAGATTAGCATTTGCATTTATAAAGAAAAAAGATAAAAAAAAAAGAGTTTTTTTTTTTTTTTTTTTTTGTATATGCGCATGAACACAACAATTAGTACTCTCTAGATCAGATTTTATGCTCAGTTAGTTTAAATCATCACATGTGACAAATAGGGTTAAGTTAGGTTTATTTTACATTTAGTCCATGATCTTTATGCAATTAGAATATGTTTCTTCCTTTGTACTTTATTTCTTGCAATAGGTTAAGGTTTCCATTTCGAGCATTTCATTTTCTACAATTAGTTTAGAATTTGATTTCAGTACATGCACTCCATTACATCATGACAACAAAGGAAGGACACATTGTATGCTGCACATATAGTGTCGATACCTCTTAAGTTTGTACGAACCACAGGTTGATAATTAAAGTCGATAGCCTTGGGAGTTGCAACATTCTTATTGCAATACCGAGGCTCATCACTTTTTGGTGCCATTTCCGGGGAGGTGTAAAAGTATGCATTGTTTTCTTCCCTAGTTGATTGATTTCTTCTTATTTTGTGTGAAAAAAATATATTTGGATTAGGCATATTTAATTTCAAAAGTAGAGAATTGCATTGCATTATAATTTTCATTCAATCATAAAAACAAAAAACAAAAAACAAAAAACTCTCCAACACCAAACCACCCCCCCATTTGATCACGTGGTGCAGTAAGAGCGACAACACCATTCAATTTTGTAGGTGGAATAAGAATAGATGGCAAAGAATGTAGAAGAAATGGATGGAGATGATGACAATGAGGAAGATCCTTTTGGATTTCTCATTCAAGATACTGATATAAATGTGCACATGAAGAACATCCCTCCATCTTTTCTTCCAAAATTTCATGTCCTAAGGTCAGAGGATTCAGAAACATTTCTCTTTGAATTTGAAATTATTTGTAGATCTTATGGTTACTTATTGAAAACTCAAAAATTGAGATTGTTTCCAACAACATTGAAGGATAGAGCTCCTAAATGGTTCATGATTTTAGGAACTAATTCATTAAGATTATGGAATGATATGCAAAAGATATTTCTAGAAAAATATAAAGATCATGATCTTAAAGAAGAAATCTTTAGAATGAATCAAAGAGAAGATGAGAGTCTAGAGGATATAATATAGAGGTTCATGTATAATGTTAAGAGGGAAAAATTACATAATTTAGGATCCTACACACTAAAAACCCTTTTACTTAGAACAATTAGGGATGAATGGATTGATATTCTTGATCTCATGAGTAGAGGTGATGTATACCAATTATCATTTGAAGCAATTTGTGAAACATGAAAACACATATCAAGAGGAAGGGAAAGAGTAGGTAAATCAACATCAAGATCAGTAAGTCAAGCTAAACTTGGAAATTTTCTTGATAACTTTAAAACAAAATTTCTTAGAAATCTAAGTGAACAAGTAGAAATGTTAAGAATACAAAATGGGCAAAAAGAAGATGCTGATATTCGTGTTGTCCATGCAGAATCACATGATGTTAAATGTTGCTCTCATTACCAAGGTTGAAGGAATTTCACCAAGAGGACAATGCAGAATTACATTTGCCAATGCAGCTATGTTATGTAGCTCGAAGAGGACCATGGAAGCCTAGTCAACCTAGTATGATGCAAGAGTCTAATTCACAATTTCAAGGTTATGCATATCCACCTCAAAGTAATTGGAACACACCCTTTCCTTGGCAACAATAGCCATATCAACCCCAAAACCAATCTTGGAAACAAGGTTGGCAAGGAACTTATGGGAGTCATCCAAAATATCCTCAGTATTTTCCTCAATATCCTCCATGCCCAACTCCATGTTATCCTTACCATTCACCTCCACCACAACTACAAACCCAACCACATCCATCTCAAATATACACTCCCACTCAACTACCTGTACCACCATTTCCAAACCCACACATTAAAGTAGTTGAGCCCACTTACAATGCTAAGGTACAACACTTCCAAACATCTCCTCTTAAGCTCAATGGTACTCACCATAGCTCAGGAAGAGTATTGCAAAAAAGAGATTATCTTGATATCATTGAAGGACCTCATCCAGAAGAAGAAGATTCAAATGAGAAGACCAAATAATCATGGGCTGCACTTGATGAAGAGAAGACATCAAAATCAGGGATTGAGATAGCGTCCTCATGGTTACCATCAAATCCTCCATGTATTCAAGATAACAATCAACAAAAAGAGGAAGGATTGAAGGTGATGGTAGAAGAAAACATGAAGAATGATCTAGATAAGCAATCAAACCAAGGGAATGAAAGTTTTATTGAGGTTTTGTTCCAATCAGTCACTAAGTTGTGGCAACACTCTCTTCTTCAATTGTGCTTGACATCATCAAAGTCAAAGCATTTTATAACTCAAATCCAAGTGAAAAAAAAATGTAAAATAAGAGAAAAAATAAAAATATCACATGAAAGCCTCCTTGAAGGTGCCTCAGATTGACTCATTGATTGAAAACCTCCATGAGGCGGTCAATGGGTTGGAAAAAAGAGAAAAAATAAAAGACCCTAGGTGAAAACCTCCTTTGAGGCACCTAGGCAGGCCTACTATTTGAAAACCTCTTTGAGGTGACTAGTAGACCTAGAAGAAAAAAGGAGAAAAAAATAAAAAATCCTTGCTCCATGTATCTCTTTGATGAATGTAGGTGCTCTCCAACTTCTACAAGGAACAAAAACAAGTTGCCACCAAATAAAGAAAAAACAGGTCAAACCTAGTTAAAAGAAGTCAAATTTTGACTTTCTCCTCATTTTCTAAAATTCTCTAACAAGTCAAAGGCTATGCCAATCCATCACCCTCATCTATTTCCACCATCCACTCGTCATTCACAATCTTTTCCCATTCAGTTTGCTTGCTGTCCTAAAAAACTACAAGAAGGCCCTGTTTTACTACAGGAAACAAAAGTACAGGGAGCATAAATTTATTTTTGCCATAGCTTGAAAAACATGCATTCATTCAAAAACTTGTTTCATGGGGAGATGCATATGGATGATGGTAACATGCCCAAGAAATTTCAAAAAATCCCAGTGCATGGTTTCCAAGAAATCAACCTCCAACACCTTCAACCATTTTTTGTTTTTCTTGAGATCCATGCATCCATTGACCAAATTATTTTTATGGGGAGGTGCATAATGATGATGGAAACATGTTCATAAAGATTCAGGTTAATCCATTTTACCATTTGGGAGATATGGACAAAAAAAGTCTGCTACAAGAGGCTGGCGGAATTATTACAGGAGTTTCCTATAATACTACATGAAGTTTTGAAAATCTACATGAAAGGCAGTTCGATGGAATAATTATGATGCAGGCCTGTTTTGGGATAGAAGGAAAGGACATTGAATTCACCACATCTCAGCAAATACCCATCATGACCATGTCACTCTATGGCCACACCTTCACTCATTCCAATACCTATTTACCCTCCAACAAAGAAATGCCACAAACATTAAAAACAAAAGGGCAGCAATAGCAGCCTATTTGGAAGTAAGAGTAGGCTCCAAGCCTAACATTCATCACCATGTTGAAAGAGGAGAAGTATAGCTACAGGCACAATGAAACTCCTCCAGAGCTACACAACAATAGAGGAAGGCATTACCTGCACATCAACAAGAAGAAAACTTATATGCAAAATAAGATCAACAAAAAAGAGAAAAGTAGCCAAGAAGATGTACCTAAGTCATGAGAAGCATGAAAACATCAACTCAACAACAACATGCATGTCTCTCCAATAACCATCAGGTAGGTACAGGTATGCGATATTATTGACCTCTTATCTTGAGCATATTATAGTTAGAAATTTGTTGTTAATGCATGAGAGATGAGGTTTTCTAAGCTAAGGATGGGTCAGCAGTACCAACCACCTTCAACTAGTTAATTGCAGCTCACTCCTTCACTCATGCAATGTTGAAAAGTCAAATTATGATGCGTGATGAATTCAAGGAATGAGGACAACAATTAAAAGAAGAAATTTTTGCAAAGGCCAAGTCACCAAAACACTCCAAGCCCTCCATCCACTTCATATTCACTATCTATCCATCATTCATCCATCCCATTTCATAATTTCAAGAAAAAGCCCTATCTCACAGTGAAAATTTGTTGAAAAAGCAAACAAAGAATCCTCTCCATTTTCACAAACCTACATCATTTCTCATCACTCCCATACAATTAGAAGACTCTGAAGAAAGAAGGAATGACTACTACAGGAAGGCAGAATACTGCTACAAGAAGGAAGAAAGAAAAAATTGTCCTAAAACCAAAAATGTGCCTAAGAGCGATCTAATCAAAACAGAGAACTCCAAGGTCATTAGGAAACCATCTAGGCCACAAGAGAGAAGAAGAAGGAAACAAAAGGAAATGAGGCATCCACCATCAAAACAGAACTCAAACTACAGTGATGAAAAGAGACTTTCCAAGAGGTGTCTAATCTCTTTCTAGCTTTTGTCGAAGGCCTAAAAGATGTTGTAGAAATGAGAGAGGCATGGGAGTCAAGTTGAGGGCTTGTCCTAGGCTCAAACTATCATTTATGCTCAAAAACGGTTTCTTGTAGTTTTAACACGGTTTCCTATAGTTTTGACAGGAATTACTATAGGATGTCCTAGTTCTCATCTAAAGACATTTTGAAGGTTTCAAAGGGTTTCCAAATGGTGGAACAAGGTAGCAGGAGGTTGATAAGGATGTGGAATACCTTGCCAAAATGAAAAATATTCAAGAACCATCTTGAATAATGGGAAGAAGGCAAACTAATGGTCTTAAGAAACAAAAATTTTTCTTTGCACAAATATGTTTTTGGGCTTGTCCTTGCAGAACTTATAGCCAAGATTCTTAATGCACAAGAGAGAGGCCACCAGGGCCATGAATGAGGCACAATTAGGTCACTAAGTTGCTTAGAGGATGAGCAACACTTTCAACACAGGGGTATGATGGGCCTCTAATTTAGACATAAGTTAAGACCCATGCCTCCAAATTAAACATAAATTAAGGCCTATGACCATCATTCAACACATTAAATCTCTATTTTTGCATTAGATAATGTATTTTTAACTTTAATATATTCATTAGGAAGGTCTATGAATAATTGCATATTTGTGCCTAATATTATCTATTTTTGTGGAATATTGGGCAAATTATGAAGATTTGGAGGAGGAGATAATTTAGGGAATTGCCCCCTACTATAGCAGGATCACTATTAAATAATAAATCGACAAGATATTGTAGAATTATGGCATACCTTGTGGAGCTCTAATGATTGATAAAATCTAGGAATGTGTTTCCTACCATTTAATGTAGATTCCTAGTATTGGGAACCAGATCCACTAATCAAGAGATTTTGGTGGGGAAAGATTCTTCCATTCATGGGGAATGATTCATAATCATTTTGTATAAGTGCCAAGTCGAATTTTCCTCTGGGGGGGACATTTTCATTAGTCTTCTTGTGGAGATAACTCGTATTTCTGTAGCTCCATTGTATTTTCTTGCAGGGATGTAATTGTATTGACGAAAATAATGAAGATTGGTGTCATGTTCAGCTTCTAAATCTTGTTCTCCTCCATAGGTCTTTGAGTTTCCTTGGGCTTGACCATCCTAGGAGCCTCAAAGCCCTCTTGTATCATTTTCTTTCCTTCTTTTCACTTCCTATTCACATGCATCTCTTGTTTTTATTTCTTTCTATTTCTGCATTTAGTATTAATGATTTCTTATTGTAGGATTGGGTTAAATGGTTGATGTAAGTTCTTTTGCAGGATCACAAGCATAATTTCATCATTGGAAAATATTTGGAAGGTCATAGTAATAATTGAGCTACTTGGATTAGCTTTCTTATTCCCAAATCTAGATTTATTGAACTCCTTTGTGGCAAAGAACAATAAATTTCTGCTAATTTTTAGAGCATACTAACAAGATTCAATGGAGTTGGTTCCACTTGCATTAGATCATAAAAACATTATAGTTCAAAACAAAAATCACCCCATTTTATTTTCACTTGATTAGGTTAGGCATTTTATAGATTTATTAGCTTACTTGTTCTCAAATTTTTAGATTTTTGACTAATAATTTTCTGCTATTTTTTAGCATGGGTTAACAGAGGTCTTTTTGAGTGATTCCACTTGGAATTGGGGCCTAAGAGATCCTAGTCAATAAAAATTTTTTGTCCCATCCAATTTGGATTTTATTTTCTTAGTCATTCGATGAATTATAATTTTGTATAGTAAATCTGTAACATCCTGTAGTAAAACAAGGAATGTTGTAGGAGAATTAGTACATCATGTAGGAAATCTTGTAGTAGCCTGTTTTGACCCCGAATTGAGAAAAATGATCATTGAATCTGGGATTAGATCTCTTATAGACCTCCAAGCCATCAGAACTATTGTACCCCTCTTCCTCCACACCTGTCTCCACTGCCAAAGAACAAAGAAATATTAACATTTGCATTTATAAAGAAAAAAGATAAAAAAAAAGCTTTTTTATATTTGCACATGCACACAATAGTTAGTACTCTCTAGATCATATTTAATGCTCAGTCAATTTAAATCATTGATTGAAAACCTCCATGAGGCAGTCAATGGGTTGGAAAAAGAAAAAAGAGAAAAAAGAAAAGATCCTAGGTGAAAACCTCATTTGAGGCACCTAGGCATACCTGCTAGTTGAAAACCTCCTTGAGGCAGCTAGTAGGCCTAGAAGAAAAAATGAGAAAAAAAAAAATCTTTCTCCATGTATCTCTTTGATGAATGTAGGTTCTCTCCAGCAGCTACAAGGAACAAACACAAGTTTCCACCAAAGAAAGAAAAAATAGGTCAAGCCTAGTCAAAAGAAGTCAAATTTTGATTTTCTCCTCCTCTGCTCAAATGATCCAACAAGGCCAAGGCTATGCAAATCCATCACCCTCATCTATTTCCACCATCCACCCATCATTCTCAAGATTTTCCCATTCAGTTTGGTTACTGTCCTAAAAACCTAAACGAAGGCTTTGTTTTACTACAGGAAACAAAAATACATAGAGCATAAATTTATTTTTGACATAACTTGAAAATTATGCATCAATTTAAAAATATGTTTCATCGGGAGATGCAAATGGATGATGGTAATATGACCAAGCAATTTCAGCAAATTCTAGTGCACCGTTTCCAAGAAATGAACCTCCATCACCTTCAGCCATTTTTTATTTTTCTTGATATCCGTGCATCCATTGACTAATTTTTTTTTATGGGGAGGTGCATAATGATGATGGAAATATGATTATAAATTTTCTTGGGCAGCAGATCCCTCCATAGCAGGTTTTTGGGGCTTGAAGCCTGAATTTTGGTTAAGTGCAATGTAAAGAGCCCGTGAAATGCGGGAGCAGAGAGTAAAAGTCTAGGGTTGTCCACCCTAAAATAATGTAATTTTTAATGTATGGTATGTCAGCCTATCCATGGTCTGCGGACCATGGGATTGTATAAATAAAGTGAGGCTCTAAGTGTAAAGGCAGTCTTAAGTCATATGATGTTTTCTTAGATGAGGAATTAAGCTCTGAGTTTGTAAGTCCGATTCTTGGGTTGTAGTAGTAGGAAAAGGCTCTGCAGCTGTGTCCGCAGAAGCCTGGTAGAGTCTACAGCTATGTGTGTGGACCCCTATAGCTGAGTGCACAGGGCGGAGTTGGGATTGTACTTGAACAGAGGATTAATAAAATATAAGTTGATTATGAAATATTGTGCGTTTATGCTTCTATTGTATTTATGCATCTCTTTACAATTTTATGATTGCGTGCACTTGTTATGAATGTTGAATGGTTAATAAGAATATTGGGTACACACAATTAAGTCAAGATCTATAATAATAGCATAGTAAGGATAAAGGATCTAGATAGCACCTCTTCATGCTCTTTATAGAGTTGCGTGGAAGCAGTCGCACAAGTTGCAAAGGTCAGACGGCTGCGCGGAGCAGTGCAAGCGCACAGGTTGGGTTCGCGAACTTCCTAGACCTCATCAAGACATCCCTAGGGTGCAGAAACCTGGTTCCAACACCCTCCCATACTACCTCGGGTGAGACCTCAGTCCATGCACTGCGGGCTGTTGCCGAAAGGGACAGTAATTTCAGGATTTGTTTGGCTAAATCACCTCTAAACCTGGGTCAGGCCCCAACAAAGCCAACAAATTGGTAGAATAAGTGCACCCATTCAGGCTGAGGTTCTTCTCCATAGGCCTTGGTCCATTTCGTGAGGTGCGTGCGCAGGTCATCTCGTCCATCATATTTATCTTCTATCCATAGTTGCGGTTTCCCAAATCGTAGGTGCATCATCCTTCTACATCCACGCTAGTTTCAAAATTTCCTTGATGTGTTCCCCACTAACGCGAAGGTGTCATGCATAGCGCCCACTTCAACGCATTGAACCGCTGTTGTTCCGGTACTGCGCTTTCAAACTTGTCCAAGAATTCTTCCACCACTGTCAATCCATCATATGTTGGTAGATCTCGGGCCTGGGTTGTTACGCAACGCAGTGATCTAATCATCATGTTGCAATTTAGGATTGTCACTTCGTTCAACCAATTGTGCCAGCGTTCATCTTCTTCGTCTGAATCCAAGGTGTCGGAACTTGCATGGTCCCATGAGATCCTTTCATCTACAGTTGGATTCACCCAATCTTGATCTCACACAGTTATCTTGTAGATACAATCCAATTCATCGTTGCTTCCATCATCACACATAGGTTAAGTGTAGTGCGCTCCCTCGGTTGGATCTAACGGAACTACTACACATAGGGACTTTTTCTCAAATATCATCTTCCACTTCTTCAGGTTAATGACTCCATTCATATCCATGGCCCAGTGTATTCTTAGCAACATGGGATAAGGATTGCTATCATGAACAATCTCTATTACTTCAAAGTCTGTCTACGTGCTCGTGCCTTCGATATCAACTGTTACCCCTTGCAACCTCCCCATGGGAAAAATCTTATGTTGGTTCACCATTCGTAATTGAATAGGAGACCACTGTAACGCGGGCTTACCCATATGTTCCCATGTTTTCTTAGGTAACACATTCGCGTTAGACCCCAGGTCCAAGATTACCTAATCCATTTCATAGTTGCCAATATGTGTCGTCAATCTCATTTCTCTCCCGGTGCGTAATGTATGCTTTCCTAGTTTCCAAACTACACGCGTTTCCTTGGATGGTGGTGCGAAACTATAAACACAGGTACTAGAAGTCGACATCAAAGTACAAAATCAAGTCAGATGCAGAAGATTCAGAAGCAAAAATGGAGTAGATCCAAATGACGACAGCATGGTGCATTGCGAACCTTCGCACAACATAGGCACAGTTGGATGGACTTCCTACATAGCTCGCCACACTAGTAGAGTGACTCGAGGACGAGTCACGATGATTGTGTTGGGGGCTTGTTGGGCAGCGGATCCCCCCATAGCAGGTTTTTGGGGATTGAAGCCCGAATTTTGGTCAAGTACAATGTAAAGACCCTGTGAAATGCGGGCGTGGAGCATGAAAGTCTAGGGTTGTTTGCCCTAAAATAATGTAATTTAATGTATGGTATGTTAGCCTACCATAGATAGAGCGAGGCTCTAAGTGTAAAGGTAGTCTTAAGTCATATGATGTTTTTTTGGATGAGGAATTAAGCTCTGAGTCTGTAAGTCCAATTCTTGGGTTGTAGTAGTAGGAAGAGGCTCTGCAACTGTGTGCGTAGAGGCTTGGTAGAGTCCACAGTTGTGTGCGCAGACCCCTGCAGCTAAGTGCACAGGGCGGAATTGGGATTGTACTTGAATAGTGGATTAATAAAAGATAAGTTGATTTTGAAATATTGTGCATCTGCTCGTAGATCTGTGTGTTTATGCTTCTGTTGTATTTATGCATCTCTTTACAATTTTATGATTGCACACACTTGTTATGAATGTTGATTGGTTAATAAGAATATTGGGTACACATAATTAAGTCAAGATCTATAATAATAGCATAGTAAGGATAAAGGATCTAGATAGCACCTCTTTGCGCTCTTTATAAAGATGCGCAGAAGCAGTTGCACGAGTTGTGAAGGTTAGATGGTTGCACAGAGTAGTGCAAGCGTGCAGGTTGGGTTCGCGAAATTCATAGACCTCATCAAGACATTCCTAGTGTGCAGAAACCAGGTTCCAGCACCCTCCCATACTACCTCGGGTGAGACCTCAGTCTGCGCACCGCGGGCTATTGCCAAAAGGGCCGGTAGTTTTGGGATTTGTTTGGCTAAATCACCTCTGAACCTGGGTCAGGCCCCAACAAAGCCAACAAAGTTTTAGGTCAATACATTCTACCATTTGGGATATATGGGAAAAAACAAGTCTACTACAAGAGATTGTCCTCGATTACTATAGGAGTTTCCTGTAGTACTACAGGAAGTTTTGAAAATCTACAGGAAAGGAAGTACAATGAAAAAAATATGATGTAGTATTGTTTTGGGATAAGAAAAAATGACATTGAATTCACCACATCTCAGCCAACACCCATCATGACCATGTCACTCTATGGCCACACCTTCCACTCATTCCAATACCTATTTACCCTCCAAGAGAGAAAGGACACAAACATAAAAAAAAGGGCAGTTATAGCAGCCTATTTGGAAGTAATAGCAGGCTCCAAGCCTAACCTTCAGCACCATGATTGAAAGAGGAGAAACATAACTATAGGCACAATGAAACTCCTCCAAAGCTCAACGATAACAGAGGAAGTCATCACCTGCACATCAACAAGAATTCAACCCATCAACAAAATAAGATCAACAAAAAAGAGAAAGGTAGTGAAGAAGATGTACCTGAGTCATGAGAAGCACAACAACATCAACTCAGCAGCAACATGCATGTCTCTCCGACAACCATCAGGTAGGTATAGGTATGAAATATTCTTAACCTCTTCTCTTGAGCATATTATAGTTAGAAATTTGTTTTCAATGCATGAGAGATGAGGTTTTATAAGCTAAGGATGGGTCAGCAGTCTTAACCGCCTTCAACTAATTAATTGCTGTTCACTCCTTCACTCATGCAATGTTGAAAATTGAAATTATGAAGGGTTATGATTTCAAGGAATTAGGACAACAGTTAAAAGAAGATTTTTTTGCAAAGGCCAAGTCACCACAACACTCCAAGCCCTCCATCCTATTCATATTCACTATCTATCCATCATTCATCCATCCCATTTCATAATTTCAAGAACAAAGAAATACCTCAAATAGCACTTGTGGTATTGTTTTGAGAAAAATCTCAAATTTGATCTAGTGAGGTGTCAGTTGACTTATTCATGGCTTATAAGAACATGTTGATAAAATAAATATTCCTAGGAATCTTTTGATGGAAGGAGACATTGGTGTCGACCTACATCAAATTGATAGTAGTTAGGGATTAGGCATAGAGTGAGACAACTTGGGAAACCCTGTGGCTGTTGTGGGATCTTGATGGGGACTTTCTTTTTCATCTCTCTTCAACTAAGATTCATTATAATTGGTTTATAATATTATCAACATCTTGTAATTAAAATATTTATTAATTACTATATATATATATATATAATTATATAATTTATGTAAAGTTTTATTTTATATTTTATATCTTATATTTTTATTAAAACTTTGTCCAAATTGATATACATGAATAAATTGAATGCATATACACTTTTAAGATTATATAGGAGTTACAAGTCAATATGTCAATAAAATAACAAAATGTATGTCTAAAACACTTTTTTTCTTTTTTCTTTTTATACTAGATTAAAATGGATATCTTATCTCAAAAAGAAGTTCCATCCAAACATTTTTTTGGGGTTTAATGGTCAAATACATTCTATTTAAAGAGAGGAGCACACCATCAAGCAATTAGATGATTTGATGGTAAGATTGGTCATTATTTTCATTTTATCTATTGTTACCGTATTTTAAAGAAAAAATATGTTAATTAAAAATTTAGAATAATATGAATTATATTTTTGAAAAAGAAAAAAACTTATATTTCATAAAAATAAATATACATATTGTGGTCCAAAAGGACTAATCAATTATACTGATATTCATACCTTGTAGGCATTGATCAGATAGAAAAAGGTTATTCCAAAACTTCCTTAAAATCAAAAGGATAAATCATATGACTGTATAAAATAGTTTTAACCATGAAGACTAGAAGTGGAATTCCATTCCATTGATTTTTTTATCATCCCATAATTCGTATTGGCCAAACGAACCAAATGGAAACTGAAGAGCTTATTTGGATAATTTATGAGCTTGTTCGTCCAATTCTAGGTAGATATGCATATACAAGGTCCATTCAAAGGATTTCATCTCCAAAGATATTTCCTGAAGGATATGGCTTATGTTTGGGACGTTTACTTCAACTTTGTTAGTGGCCCAATCTAATATTAGTTTGGAATCACCTAAAACTTTCAATATCCTCATACCAAGAAGTTGATTTGTATATAAGAAAACCCATAACTAGTAAATTCAACTTTGGTATTCGAACCACATCCAAGAGAGTATTTGAATAGATAATGATGGTGTTGATTTAGGAACAACACACCTCCCACACCACAAAGAGGAGGGTCTCTTTAATTAGCATCATTAGAGAAGCCTCATGGAATATCTTTGTTGAAGTAAGACATAATAGGAATGCAAGTCTTCTTTATTTTTAGTTCTTTCTTGAATTCCTTGACTTGTTTCTCAACAAGACATCCTATAGCTTTACGTGGAACAAAATTGTTATGAAAAATTGATTGATTTCTTTCTCACCATAAGTTATTAACAAAAATAGCTAGAAATTCCTGAAAACTATGGATAGAATGATCAAAAGCCCATTCCCTTATGCATTCTTCAAGGGAGTCAATTCCAATGAGCTTGAGTAGGAGAAAAAAATCTTACTTAAGGATTTCTAGATTTTTTTGCATATGGACATAAAAAAATGTGTGTGAGATGGATTCTTCATCATAAAGATAAAGAGCATTCTGATTAGGCCCATTCCACCCTCTTTTTAGTAAGTTGTTCCACGTCAATAGTTTATCGGCTAGTGAAAGCCAAAAAGTAAGTTTCCTCTTTAGAGGGCCGTGATGTTTCCATGTGTAACTCCACCACCATCTCTGTTGGATATTTGGAATACTTTCAAAATGTGCCTTATATCCCATCTTTGCAATGCATTATCGATTGGTGGGGTTTCTAGATCATATAAGTTAGTCAAGATCAACGAGAATAATATGAATTATATATTTATATAGATAATTAAATTATTATTATTGTTATTTATGAATTAGGTTGACTTATTTTACTAATAATTTTTTTTTACATAATCTATACTTTCGATTTTTGATTGGGGAAACGAAACCAAAAGTATACTAGTAAATATGGAGTTTTAAAAATTGGCCCAAGAATATAGAAGTATTAAACTAAGCACTTTTCTCTAAATATATCTTGTTAAGGACTAGTTCCATCCCATTGAAGTTTATAAAATTTCCCCACTTTAGTTCATATGATGGCTCTTGGACTAAGGGGGTAACCCTTAATGTGTCACAAACGAAAATCATCTAGAATTACCTCAGAACAATTCATTCAAGCCTTTAGATTTCCATGTTTATAGGAGTGAATAAAATTAAATGTGAAGAATTAAATAAAATTGTAGATGATAAAAAACTCAAAATAAAGTCTAAGAATGAGGCCTCTTCCAATTAACACCTTTACTCATACAACTGATACTTAAAAGTTAATGGATGAAAGATTTAAAGGAAAGAATGTGTCTAATGAATAGCATAAGTATTCACCAGCACAAAGGAACATAAATATATTAAATACTAATTAATATCATGAGTACTCACCTTCATAATTTAATAAGAGGAAAAGTTATCAAGTTAGCATGAATACACTAATGGTATGTGGGAAAACCATAAATCGATCATTTAGCTTAATAGCTTACAAAAAATGTACATATTTATAATATTGTTTGTTTAAGAAAGAAAATCTTATGAGTGATAGGTGATAATGTATATCATACTCGTATAAATTTTTTAGTAAAGATAACTTCTGAAACAACACTTTCATGACTCACGAATGATGGTGTATATCATATTTGTAGGAAAGTTCAAGAATAAGTAATTTATTAAAACCTATTCATTCACTGAATGATGTTTAATATAGTTTAAAAAAATGAGCCTTTGTTCATGATAATTTTATTCCTGACTATAACAAAAGATTTGGAATACATAAGAATGTTTTAATATCATGAAAGAGGTTGGACTTGTGACACCCCTGGTATGCTTCCCCCAATTTTTGTAATGTAATGATACTTGAAATTATAAAAGAATATATTTTTATGTAATGGCCTAAAGAGTAAGACTATAGATCCATGATCTAAGAGGGAAGAGGAAAGATAAACCTATGTGGGATTAGCTAGCACCTTTAATTAATTTTATGATGAAAATAATAATAAAAATAAGAGGAAGAGTCCAAGAAGAACACGGAGAGACACCTTGAAGAAATGATAAAAAGGAAATTGCACAATGTTGTGGGGGTTTGATCTCTTCTTGGTGAAGCTCATGAGTAAATATGGAAAGAGCTATGAGCTAAGGGAATGAGATTCCCTTAAAGAGAAAATCGTGACCAGAAGAGTAAGAGGATAAAGAGGTAATGTGAATGAGTGCTTGCCAAGGACTGGCTGAGAATCCACTCAAAATGCTAGCTAGGGATTATAAACCACATGCATAAGGGTGCTTGCTGAGAGAGAGTTGATAAACCATCCAGGGTGCTTGTTGTGGGATAATAAAACACTCTTAGAGTTATTCACATAGATGATAAATCACCTATTATTGTGAATTATGTTGTGCTTGAATAGATGATAAACCACCCAATGGAATATGTATTTCCTATCCTCTATTTACTAAAGATGGCTTCCTGCTAATTTTGCTGAAAAAATTCCCTTTAGATTGTGGATTTGGCTCGAGGGTGATTGTTGTAAGTGATTTTGGCTACAATAGGTATAAGGTTGGGTGGAAAATTGAAGTCCCACCTTGAGTTAGCCACTTTTATATATTGTAAATAATTTTTTTTGAGCTAAAAGCTACGAACTTAAAGAATTTCTATGCAGAAAATTGGCATGTAAATCTAATAATGTTGCATTGCTATTTAATGTTGGTGCATGAGCTTGTTGAATGTAATGCATGAAAGTAAATCATATAATATATATCTATGGACTAAATCTTTGAAGTTTTCTATATACTAGTTGAGTGCATTCAAGGTTGAATTGCTTCAAGTCACATCATGGAATGCCCTATTTCTTTTGTAGAGATGAGAGGATGATTTCCTGATTATTTTCCTAAGGAATGGGTTATTCATGTGTTCGCTATGAGCCTACAAAATTTTCTATATACCTATGTATAGATAGAAAGAAAATATTTGATGAAAATAATGGAATGCCTATGTTAAAGTAATTTGGCCATTAAGCCTTATTCTGCAAAATTTCAAGCTCAAGAATGATAACACTATTCTTTTTCTTTTATGTAAAATTGAAAATATAATTTTGCAAGTTGTAACACGAGAAGGGCTGAGGTAGTGTAAAATATAAGGAGGGATGAGTGAAAGGCACATATATATGAATATATATGCACAAACACTTAGGTGTAAACCCTTCTTCATAGCAAGGGAAGACTCTACTGAGTTATATCTAAATCTTATAAGGGATAGCTCAATAAGGCCACACACATTCTCATATATGATATGGATTTGGAGACCCCAGGAAAAGGCTTTATTATACATGTATGTGAAAGCTTTTATTTTGATAATGCGTGGGAGTTGAAACCCTATACCTTGGAGGAATTTATACCTTGAGTCTCATACACCCATGTGGCTGGGCACCATGACCGAAGGAGAGAGATATGTGCTATCAGGGATGTTGATCTCCTCGTTGAATTTGTGCCATTAGATGGATCCCATAAGTATTACCCTAGATGTTTCAAGGGGAGGATTTTCTTGAAACTTCTGATATGTAATTTCTGGGATGACGTAGCTCATCGGCTCATTTGTTTGTAACCCCTTATAATGGAGAAAAAACCTTAAATATCTCTTATAGTGTGACAAACAAAAAAGGGTTTGCGGTCAAGTGGGACTAGACCATGTGATCCCGATGATTTCCATTGAAGTCATCCTGACATTTTTCAAGAGCTCTTGAAGGGAAACTCTTGAGATTTTATCCTTGGTAGTACATGGATCTCATGAGGCTCTTGGAATGGAGATCAATTCCAAGCAGTGCCTGCAAATCACAAAATGGCAAATGGGGAATGCTTATGTACGTGCACATATTTTCAATGAGGATGCTCCACATAAACTTGGTCTATTCTATTAATGGTACAGGGAAAAATCCCCAGGATTATGTGGTAGGAGTAGGACCCTCCAATATGTTTAGGAACATAAGCCACACGGAAAAGTAATATAGGAATGCATGGAATAGGGTGCTCCACATCACCTAGACGTTTTCAATTGAAAGCACCCCAGATATTTGTAAAAGGGAATCAAAGGGAAACTCCCAGGGTTTTAACCTGGGGAAGACGTGGTGTAGTCGATCCATTCATTGGTGATCGATGTGAATGGTTGAGCACTTCTGATAAGTTGATGTGGTAGCAAATTTGGGTGGAACCTCCAAATAACCCTTAAGGATTATTCCTTGGTGGTTTCAATAAGGGACTTTGAAGGAAATATCCGAGAATATTTTCCCTCAATGAGGTGGAATAAGGGGGTATGCCATTTTGGTAATATATATATATATATATATGTGTGTGTGTGTGTATTGGATCATGGATAGATGGGGTCCCATGGGTATTGAGTTCTATGAATGGGTCACTAGATGACATGTGGGATGTGAATTGGATGCCCACATGGGTACCACGTGGATGCCAAATGGCAGGCTAGAATGACTTGCGATAAGTTAATAGGCCACATCTTTAAATGGCTGTATCTTTTGATCTGAGAATCAGATCAAGGTAAATTATATATCATTGGAAATTTCTTGAGGAGATGAATGCAATGATACTATACATTTAGAGTATTGAAGGGATTGAAAATAATAACAAAATTTATACCCCATTTTCCATAACTAGAATATTGGAGATGAGGTCAACTCAGTAATTACCCTCTTTCTATCTTAGTATGGGTTGGGGATAGTAGGGATTATGTTACAAGGCTAAATATATGTGGTGGAGAAAAATTCATTGGTTGGACTCAATATATTGTGAACTTAGCCCTCCGAGATACCCTGAGTGTTGATCTCCTATCCTTGTGTAAAACTTTAACCCCTCTTTTGTACTCAAAACTTCTAATTTATTCTTCTATGAGATTTTGTTTCTAACAAGTAGTTTTATACTAATTTATATTAGGTCAACAAAATTTCACGTTATATTAAAGTTGATTTGAATTAATCTATTCCTGTCACTTATTTTGTTTAAATATTAAATTTTTTACATCCTTGTGTAACTATGTTCTATACGAAAAATTATTTTTCATTATTTAATAATTTCGATTTTTAATATTAACATCTAACAAATTCCAAGTATGTAGAATATCCCTAAGTTGTTTGGGATTGTGATACAAAATGAAGAAATTATTAAGAATGTTCAACACTAAATTTGTTCTCTAATGGTTGGTATCTTGTTTAGTACAAGTTTGATAACTCAGTGGCATTGTATCTCATGATGGAAGCATATAAGCCTCATCAAGTGCCTCTTCATCTACTCTACTAGTAATTCTAGATTCCTCTAGCCATGGTGATTCCAAATGATCTTGAATGATTAGATGTTCATTCAAGTGCCAAATATCATATTTCCAAAGAGACCCATAGAAAACCTCTATAGTCTCAAAATACAAATACATGTGGCATTGAATCTCCATGCATATTATTGATGATGATTCCAAGTTCATGAAGAGTAATAAGTTATACTAGAAAATCAAGCTCTATGCCCACATAGTCATAATACATCAATTCCATAATATAAGACATCATTAATGTCACTTCAATATTCCCATTTGTAGTTAATTTCTATTTTTTAATTGAACCCATGTCATTAGTGGAATCAACATTATGTTGTGTGTGCACCTACAACCAAATTTCATATTCTATAGAATTTCTAACCCCGTTGATCCCAACGTTAGTCTCTTGTGGGTTGTTGTCATTGTTATCCATATTATTGATCTTGTCGAGCAATGACCTAAGAGCACTGTCATGAATCAATGTTATCTTCTTATTTGGAAAAACAAATCCATTTTTCCAATACTCATCTTTCCTTCACTTACTTCGATGAGGAAGCTGTTGTAACATAAATGATTTAGATAAGTTAGATATTTATAAAAGAGGGTATACAAAAAATAAAAGTAGAAACAATAAATAGAATAAAAGAATTAAAATATATTTTTTTTTGAAAAAAATAATGAAAAGAACCCCATGAAAAGAAAAACAAGTGTACAAGTGAGCAAGCTCAAATGCCACTAGAAATAATTCATGTTTGAATCATATAGTATAATCATGATAAAAAATATTTAAATTTATGTTTTTAGATTAGGAAATAATTCAACCAAACTGTCTAATATTGGTTGAAATTAGTAGATAGGATGGATTAGAGAAAAAGTGACCAAAGCATTTAAACTTGGTCAATTTGTTGAAAATGGCAACAATAAATGGTAAAAATAGAAGTGCTATAAATAGCAATTTTGGTACTGGTGCTGGATTGAGCAACAGGGAATGAAAAATGGAAGTGCTAAAAATAGCATTGTTATTTTTAGCAGTTCGGGATGGATTCCAATTTTAGTTAGTCCCTGGACTAAAATAACAAGTAAAATTCGAATTTGAACTTGACAACGGTTTGAAAATAAATAAATTAATTCCTCATGAGTTAATTATTTAAGGAAAATCAAACTTGAAGTCTATGTGAGGACATGCAACAGTTTATCCATTAATTGAGGAATTTATCCATCAGTTAAAGAGATAAGGGTGAGTTGTAATATTGGGTTGTAATTAGTTGGCTCAGTTAACTAAGTCAAGTCGAGTTAGATTAATTCAAACAGTTTGTTGAATTAATTGTGAGTTCAGTTAGTTAATGCTTGCATGCATGTAACTTATGCACTTCAGATAACTGAATATTCTCTCATAAATAACTCATGCATGTTAGTTCAGACAGAGACCCAGTTGAGATCAGAGGAGGGACAATGTACTATCAGTTGGATGGATTTTTCCTATAAAGGAAGCTCATCCATGGAGAAGGATTTATCTCCTTCAGGACTGTGTAGTTGGATCAGAGGTTAGTGAGTGTGTGAAGAGACCAATTCACACAAGTGGTTGCACTGGACCCCAATCAAAATTGCGCAAAGAACTAGGAGGCTTGGAGGGCAGACCAGAGGTTAGATAAAGGCCTTTGACTATCTATGAGTAGCAGAGGTATTGCAGAGAGAGAAGGATAGCTTTTGAGTTGATTCTTTTTGTAATATTGGCTATATTTCCACTTTTATGATAATATAGAGTTGGGGCTTTAGGCTGAGGCTTTCCCTGCATTATTTCTTCTGTGTTATGTGTGATTGATTTCTCATTCTCAGTTATATGTTTTCTCATTGATCTTGCTCATATTTAGTTAAGCTTCCGCAAAGTTTGATTGTAGAAGTAGATCTAGTATTTTGCTTTAGTATATTGCATTATGAAGTGATCTATAGTGGGAATTTCTACAAATTCTATTATATGTACTAGAATAGGGTTGGAAGTAACCTTGGGAAATAAAAAGAGGGTTTGCTAGATCAAAAGCGCCCTTAGGATGTATTAATCATGCTTGAGATAGATTAATCTTTACTAAATAATGAAATAATTATGTCATTTAAACAAGGTTAGCAATTTGTAATAAGAAGTAAGCATTGGGTTTTATTAAAAGGTCAGAAGACGACAAGATTTTTTGTCAACTTGTGATATCGCAAAGACACCTTTCAACGACCATGATTTTCCCTGCTCGGATCAATGATGGGGAAACAAATTCTCACCCCCTCATCCCATTTCCTGTTAATGACGGGGGGGTGGGGGGGGGGGGTCCGAAAGGTTGTATTTCTTTTCTTAGGCCCCACGCAACATGGACCTTCCTCACAACTTCACACCCCTTTGCTCAAAGCCACATACCACCACTCCCTCCTCCCTCTAAAATCTTCCTACCTCTCCTCCGCTCCTACCAACGGTCACGACGTCACCTCCCGTATTTACCTATCACTAATTACTTTGTGCAACTTGTCATTCCTCCATTTACTCACAACCTATTTTCGTTGCCATCTACCCGTTATACATTTGTTCATTGAAAATTTCCTATTTCCCATTATCTCATCTAAATCCCATTCTGTAACGGTTCTAAACCATAACATTAATTGAAAAAGTCTTATAAAATCCACATTGTCTAATCTCGCGTGACTCTCTTAGCTGCACTATTACTATTTTGATTGCAGGTACTGATTTTATCTCTCGCAACCCCCACTATTTCCAACACCTATCAATCCCAGCAAATTCATGAACCACTACCGTTGACAGATATTTATCGCTTATCCAAGTACCTGTTCACGCCGAATCTCTATTATGTTATTATTCTCAAACTCCTTAGACATGGAACCAAAGGGAAAGGGCCAATCCTCTAGTAGAGAATCAAGCAATGAGGATAAACCTAAAATCTTTGCTACCCTGGACATCAACCATATGCCATTGGAAAACCAATATTACATTATTGCTGATACCGAGTGTGAATTCAACCTATTCGAACTACACCACTAGTTGAAGCAAAACTACCTAGACCAGAAATATGAAATTAACCTTTGGGAATCCTTATTACTCATGTTCATGTTCCCATAGGACACACTATTTCCCTGATCTTTTCATGTGGTGTCAATCCAGATACAATCCACTACAAAGAACCATTTTGGCCTAGAATGGAGACATTCTGATCTCAATTGCACCTGAAACCATAAACCATATATTAATAATTCCTGAAAATAACTCCCTTAACCATTTTTTTGTAGTTGTTCTTATGGATTTGTATCATAGGCTCGCCTTTCCTCAGAGAGCCCAGATTTTCAAGATTTTCCTTCCAGAATCTTCTCAACTTCCTAATAAAAATCCCCCTTATCCAGCTTTTATGTTCCCAGAGAAATCCAAACATATCATTGCTTTAGTTTCTTTCCTTTTAGGGTATCAATCAGACCAATGGGTAGATGATCCTATTTTAGGCTTTCTATCTATTTTCTCCAATGAACATAAGCCAACATTCATGTTTAATTTTAGTCAATTTCTGGTCGATAATATAAATGAACAAATGATGAAGATTACTACAGAAGGCATGTTTAAATATGAATTTGTATTAGTCTAAATGTTTATTTTTCAACAAGAATATAGGTTTCCAATAACTTTACATAAACAAGATGCTCTAGGCACCAACCAATTAGTGATATAATGGACTTCATTACTTAGGAAAAACTCAACAGAGTTTAAATTTGCAGACTTCATAAACAATTTTGTTCATACAGTTGCAAGGCTTCTTAGTAGTCAGAGTGAGCCAAGGATCAATTCAGAGATTAAAAGGTTTTTGCACCCGAGTGAGTAGACAAAAACTGGAGACTGGTATCTATACCAGAATTATACAGAGATAAGGATATATGGATGTGAGCTTGCTCCCTACAAGCTGCCTAAATATGTTCCAATGAGGATTTTCTCTCTGGAATATATAAGGCAGATGATCAATATGGATGAAATCCATTTTGTCTCATGTAAAAGAAAATCACAATTGAAGATCAAGACCCAAGTGGGACCATTCATATGTAATACCAGAACAACAGGTAATGAGGTAGACTCAATCCTCAAGTAATTCAATTTTCAACCCAGTTTCACCATGTCATATGATCCATTCAACATAATTTCTAATTTAAGGGTGGAACTAAAAACCATATCTTATAATCATACCCCAAACTAGAGATTGAGAAGTTCATGAATCAAGACCAGTGGGAGGAAAATACACTACAAGAATGCAGAGATAACAAAACTCAGGAAACAACTGAAGTTACCTTCCACAAAGGATCCAAAAACAAAAGAGATAGAAGAAAGTTAGTAGCATAAAGAAGACATGCTCAAATTGATCATTGAGAAAAATGTACAGATAAAGGAAATGGAGGAACAGATGAAGAAGCTACTTAAGGAGAAAGAAGAGGCTCCACAATTAACAATAGCTCCAGTAACAACCATATCAATTATAGTTGCAAGGACAATAAAGGATTTTACATCAGTAACAAATGATTTGAACAAAGTTATGCAAGACATGTCTCTTTAGAGATAAGAAAATGATAAGGTTTAACAAAAACTAAAGACTCTAGAAGCATAGAAGATAAAATGATACCCTCTTGGTGGAAGAGATGCAAAAATCTCACTAACTTGCCAAGAATATTGATCAATTATAAAATTAGTCACTAATGGCTCACACCTTGGCCCAAGCCAAGGAAAGTATTTGGTTGGATATAAATCATGCCATAACTGAGATTTGATCATCAATTCGGATTATTTTTGAACAAGAAGAGTTAATTGACAGGTGAAAAACAACCATTGAAAAAGTTAGAATAATACTGGGACAAAAACCAATGGAGTCTAGATCCATGATCAAAGTGTTGATCTCAAAGACTAGATTAGAGTTAGAGTAGATCCAGATTGTAGATAGGACAGAGACCATCCTAGAAATGAAGAAGGTATTGTAGAAAAGGAATTTAATGACTTGGTTGGAGGCTAAGTGTCGAACTCTGGAAAATGTTGTCCAAATATTTCATACTAAATTTAACTTTCTGAATCAAAGAGGATTGACAGGGTTAGTAGTGCCCAATGACAGATTAATAAACTTGGAATATTACTATAAGAAACTTTACACTATTGCAACAGATAAATCAAAGTTTGCAGGTATCAAAGGACATGTCATAGGGAAAGCTTTCATAGAAGCTTTGGAGTTTCACTTAAATATCAAACATGAAATCAAGCAGATTTTCATCAACAAGCCAACTTTCGAGAAATATACTGAAGTAGATGAAGTTTTTAAAAATATAATAAATCTTTCTATACCCAATGATGAAAGGTGGGATCAATTGTGTGATACTATAGAGTAAAAGTTTTTATCTCCAACATACAGACAACAAAACAATACATTTTGGGGCCAAGTCATCAACAATCTCCTTTATGATAGTGCCAACAACCTCTATAGTTTAAGCATTCCTACATTTTTGTACTAATTTTGTAAATCCGTGAGATATTTCTAGAATCTAGATATTTTTGTATAAATAAGAAACAATTCGATGTATTAAGGGTTGAACCAGTGGATGAGTTTTCTAAAGTAGAATTATATCAAACTGAAATTGCTTCACATTAATGAAAGGATTCTGGATTTTGTTCAAACAACTTGTCATTTTGTGATTTTTTCTTATGTTTTCACTTCATTTTGTTTTTCTACATGTATTTAAGGTTTTATGAAGAAAACTGGGCAAGAGAAAATTGAATATCAGTCTATCTTAAATCCCCTTTGAAGTTATAATCTATTTTAGAGATTGGTTTATTAGACATTTTGTCTTTATAAGCTCCTCTACATTTACAAATTTTCAATCATCTTCATAAGATTAAATATATTTTTCTGGTATGTAAACATTGTTTACTTGCATTCTTTCTTATGATTAACTAAAAAGTCAGTTTGAATATTTAGGAAATCATAGCCTCTTACATCTATGCCTTTCCACACACTTTTAAATCAAGTTACTGTTGAGAGGTAAAGAATTAACCCTTTCTAAATATTTAGTATTAATAAGGTTTATGCACATGCCTTAAGCTACTCATAACATTGGTCATCCAATTTTTTTTTTTTTAAACAACCAAACATTTTAGATGCTCTTGAAAAATTACTTAACCTAGAATTATATCAGAGGACAAAATCAGATTGGTGTCGTTGTTGGGGAACAGAAATTGAATTATTTTCCTTGGGGCAATGATAGAAATTTTCCTTTAGGGTGAATAAAGGACTAGTAGGTTGAAATCTTTCACCCGGGCCTCTAAATTAGACATAAATTAAGGCCCATTCCTATAAATTAAACATAAATTAAGGCCTATGACAATCCTTCAACACATTAAACCTCTCTTTTTTCATTAGATAATGTATTTTTAACTTTAATATATTCACTAGGAAAGTTTATGAATAATTTCATATTTGTGCCTACTATTATTTATTTTTGTGGAATATTATGAGAATGTTGGGCAGATTATGAAGATTTGGAGGAGGAGATAATTTAGGGACTTGCTCCCTACTACTGGAGGATCACTATTAAATAATAAATCAACAAGATATTATGGAATCATGGCATAGATTGTGGAACTCCAATGATTGAGAAAATCTAAGAATGTGTTCCCTGCCATTTAATGCAAATTCCTAGTATTGGGAACCAGATCCACTCATCAAGGGATTTTGGTGGGGAAAGCTTCCTCCATTCATGGGGAATGGTTTTTAATCATTTTTTATAAGTACCAAGTCGAATTTGCCTCTAGGGTGGAGATTTTCATTAGTCTTCTTGTGGAGAGAACTCGTATTTCTATAGCTCCATTGTATTTTCTTATAGGGATGTAATTGTATTGATGGAAATAATGAAGATTGGTGTCATGTTTAGCTTCTAAATCTTGTTCTCCTCCATAGGTCTCTAATTTTCCTTGGGCTTGGACATGCCAAGAGCCTCAGAGCCTTCATTTCCTTTCCTTTTTTTCACTTCTTACTCACATGCATCTCTTGTTTTTATTTCTTTCTATTTCTGCATTTAGTATTAATGATTTCTTATTGTAGGATTGTGTTAAATGGTTGATGTAAGTTCTTTTGCAACATCAAAATCATGATTTAATATTTGGAAAAGCTTTGGAAGGTCATAGTAATCATTGAGCTTCTTGGATTAGCTTTCTTATTCCCATATCTAGATTTCTAGAACTCCTTTGTGGCAAAAAACAATGAATTTCTGCTATTTTTTAGAGCATACTAATGAAATTCAATCGAGTTGGTTCCACTTACATTAGATCACAAAAACATTCTAGTTCATAACAAAAATTACCACATTGCATTTTCACTTGATTAGGTTAGGAATTTTATAGATTTAATATCTCACTAGTTCTCGAATTTCTAGATTTTCGACTAGTAATTTTCTCCTATTTTTTAGCATGGGTTAATAGAGGTCTTTTTGAGTGAATCCACTTGGAATGGGGACCTAAGAAATCCTAGTCAATAAAAAAAATTGTCCCATCCAATTTGGATTTGATTTTCTTGGTCATTCAAGGAACTATAATTTCATACAATAAATCTGTAACATCCTGTAGTAAAACAGGGGATCCTATAGGAGAACTAGTACATCCTGTAGGAAACCCTGTAGCGGCCTATTTTGAGCCTGAATTGAGAAAAATCATCATTGAAGTTGGGATTAGGCCTCTACTTGACCTCCAAGCCATCAAAACCATTGTACCCCTCTTCCTCCACACCTGTCTCACCTGCCAAAGAACAACCAAAGATTAGCATTTGCATTTATAAAGAAAAAAGATAAAAAAAAGAGTTTTTTTTTTTAATATTTGCACATGAACACAACAATTAGTACTCTCTAGATCAGATTTCATGCTCAGTTAGTTTAAATCATCACATGTGATAAATAGGGTTAAGTTAGGTTTATTTTACATTTAGTCCATGATCTTTATGCAATTAGAATATGTTTCTTCCTTTGTACTTTATTTCTTGCAATAGGTTAAGGTTTCCATTTCGAACATTTCATTTTCTGCAATTAGTTTAGAATTTGATTTCAGTACATGCACTCCATTGCATCATGGCAGCAAAGGAAGGACACATTGTATGCTGCACATATAATGTCGATACTTCTTAAGTTTGTATGAACCACAGGTTGATAATTAAAGTCGGTAGCCTTGGGAGTTGCAACATTCTTGTTGCAATACCGACGCTCGTCACTTTTTGGCATTGTTTCCAGGGAGGTGTCAAAGTATGCATTGTTTTCTTCCTTAGTTGATTGGTTTCTTCTTACTTTGTGCAAAAAACAAGTTATTTGGATTAGGCATATTTAATTTCAAAAGTAGAGAATTGCATTGCATTATAGTTTTCATTCAATCATAAAAACAAAAAACAAAAAAATCTCCAACACCAAACCACCCCCCCCCATGTGATCGTGTGGTGCAGTAAGAGCGACATCGCCATTCAATTTTGTAGGTAGAATAAGAATATATGGCAAAGAATGTGGAAGAAATGGATGAAGATGAGGACAATGAGGAAGATCCTCTTGGATTTCCCATTCAAGATATTGATATCAATGTGCACACGAAGAACACCCCTCCATATTTTCTTCCAAAATTTCATGGCCTAAGGTTACAGGATCCAAACCCCTTTCTCTTTGAATTTGAAATTATTTGTAGATTTTATGGTTACTTATTGAAAACTCAAAAATTGAAATTGTTTCCGACAACATTGAAGGATAGAGCTCTTAATTGGTTCATGAGTTTAGGAACTAATTCAATAAGATCATGGAATGATATGCAAAAGATATTTCTAGAAAAATATAAAGATCATGATCTTAAAGAAGAAATCTTTAGAATTAATCAAAGAGAAGATGAGAGTCTAGATGATCTAATAGAGAGGTTCATGTATGATGTTAAGAGGGAAAAATTACATCATTTAGGATCCTACACACTAAAAACCCTTTTACTTAGAACAATTAGGGATGAATGGATTGATATTCTTGATCTCATGAGTAGAGGTGATGTATACCAATTATCATTTGAAGAAATTTGTGAAAGATGAAAACACATATCAAGAGGAAAGGAAAGAGTAGGTAAATCACCATCAAGATCAGTAAGTCAAGCTAAACTTGGAAATTTCCTTGATAACTTTGAAACAAAATTTCTTAGAAATCTAAGTGAACAAGTAGAATGTTAAGAATACAAAATGAGCAAAACGAATATGCTGATATTAGTGTTGTCTATGCAAAATCACATGATGTTAAATGTTTCTCCTCATTACCAAGGTTGAAGGAATTTCACTAAGAGGACAATGGAGCAATACAATTTCCAATGCAGCTATGTTATGTAGCTCCAAGAGAACCATGGAAGCCTAGTCAACCTAGTATGATGCAAGAGTCTAATTCACAATTTCAAGGTTATGCATATCCACCTCAAAGTAATTGGAACACACCCTTTCCTTAGTAGCAATGGCCATATCAACCCCAAAACCAATCTTAGAAACAAGGTTGGCAGGGAACTTATGGGAGCCATCCAAAATATCCTTAGTATTTTCCTCAATATACTCCATACCCAACTCCATGTTATCCTTACCATTCACCTCCACCACATCCATCTCAAATGTACACTCCCACTCAACTACCTGTACCACCATTTCCAAACCCACACAATAAAGTAGCTGAGCTCACTTACAATGCTAAGGTATAACACTTCCAAACATCTCCTCTTAAGCTCAATGGTATTCACCATAGCTAAGGAAGAGTATTGCAGAAAAGAGATTATCTTGATAACATTGAAGGACCACATCCAGAAGAAGAAGATTCAAATGAGAAGATCAAAGAATCATGGGCTGCACTTGATGAAGAGAAGACATCAAAATCAGGGATTGAGACAATGCCCTCATGGTTACCATGAAATCCTCCATGTATTCAAGAGAACAATTAGCAAAAAGAGGAAGATTTTATTGAAAATGAAATAAACTCTAACAGATTACAGAAAAACACACATAATAAACCAGACACAAAATATTGGCGGAAAAAGGCTGAAGCCTCATGCTTCCTCGGGTATTCTCTCTCATTTTTATTCATTAAATAATTGAATATAGTGTTACAAATAAATAGATGAGAGACAGTGTTCTCAAGATAGTGCGTGCTATCTTAGACACCTTTGGTTGAGATAATTTCTCCTTTGGTTGAGACAATTTCTCACCAGACACACACCAATATAGGAGTTACCTAAACTAACTCCTATCTTAGAGGAACAACCCAAGAGTTAGGCACAAATTCCTAACTTGGAATATTTAATTTATTTATTTATTTTTGGATTTATTATTGTTTTGTGAGAGAGGCTAACATTCCCCCCCTCAATGATAAATCCAAAATAAGAACGAGGAACCATCTTCCAAGTTCTCATGTTGATCCTAAAAAACATTGCCTGAAAAAACCGCCAAATCTGGATGCTGAAGAAACTACAATATGAAGAGACTGAGTCAGCTGCACGACTGATTCATCTCAGAAGGACGCTTGACAACTCCATCATGTGCCAAGACGCAAAAGGATCTAACTATCCTTTGCTTGAAAACAACATCCAGTGTCCACTGACACAATTTGATGAACGCCCACTGGCGTATTTGCTAATGATGATCGCCCACTGGCGTATTTGCTAATGATGATCGCCCACTGGCTGAAGATGTTGAAAAACAACTCAATGTTGCTTTTGCTATGATGAAAGATGCTCACTGCTGCTTTGGCTGTCGATCGCCCACTAGCGAATTTGCTGATGCTCACTGCTGATGACAAATTCCCACTGGCTGATGAAGATGCCCACTGGCTGCTTCGCTGATGTTGTCGAGACTTTCAGTCTGACAACCACTTGTCAATTTCATTGACATTTCCCCCCTTTGTCAGCTGAAAGGAGAGACAATCTTCTCCAAAATATATCTGAACTCCCCCCCTTCAGGTGTAGGAGAGTTTCATGTTGGCATTATGATACAAGTGTTGTCCTTGATGGCAACTCACTCAGAAGTAGGTACAAGTGATGGCAACTTAATCAGAGGACAGATCTTAGTACAACAGGACAAGAAAGAGATATACACAGGTTCATTAAGGAAAAGCAGCGTATACACGCAGGTTGGCTTCAGTAAAAGCGCGTACATGTGAAAATGTACCTTTGGTCCGTGGCGGTTAGTCCTTGGAAGTTGTGCCTATGGTTTTGGACCATGGTGTCTTGACGGATGTGTCGATCCCTAGTTTTGAAGTTGATGGTATTGTGTTACTATGGTTTTGGACCGTGGTATTGTGAAGGGCCTAAGGCTATATAAGGAGAAGATCATTAGGCAAAGGGTGTAAGCAAGGTGTGTCTGATGAAGTGAGAAGATCTGGTATTGCTGGTTATCTGTTCGGGACGCTTGGCAAGGGTCGGATCTGACAGTGAAGGTATAAGTAATTATTTCTAGATCTGCACGCGGGTTGCCTTTGGAGAAAGTGCGTATACACGCGGTATTGGTATAGCGAAGTAGCGTATGCATAATAAGATTTGATATTTCAGGTTGCTGTTGATTCTGGTGGTTGTTGCAGAGTTCTGGGCTCTGGTTTGTGTTCTGTGTTCTTGATGATAGGGTTTCAGTGATTCAGTATTGGGTGATCTAAAGAATTATGATGCAAGTATAAGTTGATGATTGTATTGCAGCAGTGTTTGTTTTGTACTCATGGATCCAGTCTGAAAATTGATGAAACGTGGTCCCTGTAGGAAAGAAGGTTGTATCCTTCTGTAGGGTCAGCACCTACGTACTAGTAAATGGATCAGCTAGTACAAGAGCTGGGGGGGGGGGGGGTTGTAGCTCCCTTCCAGAAGTAGTTGGAAAATGAGAGAGGGTTGTAGCCCTCTACAGGTTGTAGCCTGCGTACTGGTAAAGGACTGCACCAGTACATTGTAAAAGAAGTTTCTTATTAAAGAAGAAAGAGACGAATTGCAGCAGGTGGTTTTCACCCACATTGGGTTTCCACCTTATATCATGGTGTTCATGTGTGTGGCTTTTGTGTGATGATCTGTTCTATTATACTGCACCTGTTTACTGTTAATATGGTTAATAATTTTCTGATGCATTTATTGAAGATAAGCTAACTGAATCATAAGATCTCTGGATATACGCTAGTTGCTTTAGACACAGTAGCGTGTACACGCGGGTTCACTTAACTGAAGTAGCGTATATGTTTCTGAGTATGAAGTTGGAAAGGTTTTACTGATATGATAATACTGATTCACCCCCCCCCCTCTCAGTATTATTTCCAACATTTCACTGTTGTACTCCCTCATTCAATTGCATGAGAGTACCATCATCGGTACACTGCTGGTTGTACTATGTGTGATTGTAGTCAGTTGTAGAACTGAGATGACCGTTTGATTGTGGATGACCATTCCCAAGGATCGATCCATTCATAATGTATCTTCAATCTGGATGATTTTTGTTGGTTGCGACATTTTTCTGAGGAATGATTGGGCTTGCCACAATGGCAACAAGGATGGAGATCAAAACAATGATCTTCCATATGACCAGTTCTTTGACAATGAGAACATTTCGGTTGGACATCAACTTCAGGTTGCGTGCAATTCTATTTGTCTGCAACTTTCTCAGAACCTACTGAGGTGAGTTGTTCATGAAATCCTGCACTCACAAACTTAATTGGCTTGGAATAATCTGGGATATGTAAGTTGGTGTCATCAATGACATATCCTAAGCCTCGTCGATTCTTGTTATTTTGAATCTCTTCCCAGGGCTTGGTGATGGGTTTGGAAGAAATTTGAATTTGTTCATGAACAACTTCGACACTTGAAGTTGTTTGGATGAGTGATTTGGAATCAACATCTTTATCTTCATCTGTATGGTTGAATGACTTGGAAGAAGCACTCTTCTGTTGCAACTCATCTCTTTGTAGTTGCGATTCTAGTTGAAGGAACTCAATTGTTTCATGTGTTTGTCGTAGATGCCGTGAAATATCAGCAAGAGTTTCTTTGCTGATGTGCACCATGTCTTCATCACTGGAGATGATCAAACTGTGAAGAACGTTTAACAACTGAATATGTTGCGCCATCTGAACTTGCTCACTTGAACTCAGGCTCTCTTGTCGTAGATGTTGTGCTTTGAACTGTTTCACTTGATTTTGTTACTTGAATGATAGGCTCGCTTGTTATGGGACTTGAATGGCACACTCGCTTGATTTGTTGCTTATTGCACTTGCTGGAATTCATGCTCACTTGATGATGATCGTGTTTGCATGAATGCTCACTTGCCTTACTTGATGACTTTACGCTCACTTGAATGAATAGCCACGCTCGCTTGATATCGATCTCAACTTGCTTGTTTGGTTGCTGCAATGAACTTTACTCTGGCTCGCTTGAAGGTTTGAACTTTGTATTGTTTTGACGCAGATTGCTTGAATGAATACTCACGCTCGCTTGCAGGAGATGTGAACTTGTTGCTTGTTTGCTTTAGAGTTAAAATTCATGCATTCACTTGATTCTGCTTAAAGGAAGGGTGTTGACCACTGTCGAAAATACACCCAAAAAACGCTTAATGATTTAATGACTCACTACAATGAATTCAATTTGACTCAATTCAAGACTTGGGTGTCGGTTTCAACCGAGAATGCACCCTTACAATTCAATAATGTTGATGTAGACTGTGCTCTGAAACGTTGAATTTTACAGATTCATTAACTTGATTGTAGTGATGTAGACTTTGCTTTGAAATGCTGGAGTCTGCAGATTCATGAACTTGATTGTATTGAGTGAATTTGTTTGTTGAGGTAGAATGCCGATGTTGAAAACTTTGATTATTTGTTGTAGTGACACAAATGCATGTGTTGAGCTTAATTATCCTTCCTTGATGCTATTCTGTTACAAGTGTTGTGCTTGCTTGCATTGAACTTTATGTGTGTTAAATGAGATCATTTATGTGTCAAAACTAGACACAAATCAAAAAGCAACAACATGAAGCATACACCATCATCAACACACTCTTCGTGTACCTAAGATCCCCTTATTCAATTTCGGGCGGATCTAGGACACAAGCACCACACAAAAAAAATGTCTTTATTAAGCATTAAGCACATCAGCACTTTATCTTTACAACATCATCATTGAGACTTCTCAAGTAATGAGAATCCACTTTTGAAATAACTTGTCTTCAAGAACTAAATAACTAGTGACTCAGCCTTCTGGAAAAAAACATTCACGTATCTCTCAAAATTTACAAAACACTTATCGCTCCAAAATCACAAAAAAATCACCTTATCACTCCACACCATCACTTCAAAACTCTCAACACCTCATCACTCCAAAAAAAAAAATTACATTAAAAAACTCATCTCCCCAAAGTATATTAAAGCACTTTTACATACCAACCTTTTAAAACTTTCCCTAAAATATTTTTTTACACTATTTTAAAATATTAGTTTACACCCTTTTTTTCAAGCATGAACTAATATATTCTAAAAAATGTGCCCACTTATCTTCAAACCAATCATTTATACCTTTTTTATTTCAAGCATATTCTAATATAGAAATGTGACCACTTAAATCTTCTAATATAGAAATGTGACCACTTAAATTTTCAAACCGTAAAACTTAAAGCCTAGAAAACAAAACGACGTATGCAATTTTTTTGCCTTTGACTTCCATGCATATAACTTGCTCCATAGGTCGAATGGGACTGGGACTCACGTTGTACAACTTCATTCCAATGCAACACTATGAAAATGGTCCATCACGTGCATATGTGTTTTGTTTTATTAATACACCGCTCATCAATGCAGCTCATGGAGAGAGTATTACACCAGGTATACAGGTAGGCTCTTCACGATTTTAATGATTGCATGCAACTCTTCACACAAGTAAACCGGCAAGTCCTATTTAGAAACATCAATCCGACATTGTAAAATGTAATTAACTTGCTCATACGAATATGTTGAGAATCGACCAGGAAGCAAAATTTTTGCCATAAAAATCAAACTTGGATAAAATAAACCTTGCGGTCTTTTGGCCTTGACCTTGGCACAATATAAATTGAATAAAAATTAATAACCGGGTCGTTTTCGACTATGCATGGAACTATGCATCCTTTCACTCCGAGTTGTCAGCGCTCCATCCTGAGCTCGAACCCCAGCGACAGGTTTCACACCGATTTGATTTTTTTATGTGAATCGCCCAACTGTAACAAATAAAGGAATAGAACCGTAAAAATAGAGACCGAAATTTCAATACTCCAAACCCCGTTGTCTTTTGAGAGCTCCGAAAGCCTCAGCACCACGACGCAGAGCAACAGAGAAAAGCTATGGTCTGGCTCCGGCAAAGTCCACAGTCTGACCTCAAACAACGATAGCGCTACCTCAATTCGCTCAGGTGCACAGGTCCTTTCACACAATTGCAACCCCAAAAATAGATATGTCCACGCAACTTGCAATCACCCAACAGTGCACACACTGCAAATTTTTCAGTCCTAGCTCTGATACCACATATTGAAAAAAGAAATTAACTCAAACAGATCACTGAAAACACACATAAAAACCAGACACAAAATATTGGCAGAAAAAAGGCTGAAGCCTCATGCTTCCTCACGTATTCTCTCTCATTCTTATTCGTTAAATAATTGAATATAGTGTTACAAATAAATAGATGAGAGACAGTGTTCTCAAGATAGTGCGTGCTATCTTAGACACCTTTGGTTGAGATAATTTCTCCTTTGGTTGAGACAATTTCTCACCAGACACACACCAATATAGGAGTTACCTAAACTAACTCCTATATTAGAGGAACAACCCAAGAGTTAGGCACAAATTCCTAACTTGGAATATTTAATTTATTTATTTATTTTTGGATTTATTATTGTTTTGTGAGAGAGGCTAACAGATTTGAAGGTCATGGTAGAAGAAAACATGAAGAATGATCTATATAAGCAATCAAACCAAGGGCATGAAAGTTTTATTGAGGTTTGGTTCAAGTTAGTCACTAAGTTGCAGCAACACTCTCTTCTTCAAGTGCGCTTGATATCATCAAAGTCAAAGCATTTGATAACTCAAATCTAGGTGAAAAAAAATTTAAAATAAGAGAAAAAAAAATAAAAATCTCATGTGAAAGCCTCCTTGAAGGTGCCTCAGATTGACTCATTGATTGAAAACCTCCATGAGGTAGTCAATGGGTTGGAAAAAAGAAAAAAGAGAAAAAAGAAAATATCCTAGGTGAAAACCTCCTTTGAGGTGCCTTGGCAGACCTACTATTTGAAAACCTCCTTGAGGCGGTTAGTAGACCTAGAAGAAAAAAAGGAGAAAAAAATAAAAAAAATCCTTGCTCCATGTATCTCTTTCATGAATGTAGGTGCTCTCCAACATCTGCAAGGAACAAAAACAAGTTGCCACCAAAGAAAGAAAAAATAGGGCAAACCTAGTTAAATGAAGTCAAATTTCGACTTTCTCCTCATTTTCTCAAATTCTCCAACATGTCCAAGGTTATGCCAATCCATCACCCTCATCTATTTCCACCATCCACCCATCATTCATAATATTTTTCCATTCAGTTTTCTTGTTGTCCTAAAAAACTACAGGAAGGCTCTGTTTTACTATAGGAAACAAAAGTATAGGAAGCATATATTTATTTTTGCCATAGCTTGAAAACCATGCATCCATTCAAAAACTTGTTTCATGGGGAGATGCATATGGATGATGGTAACATGCCCAAGAAATTTCAACAAATTATAATGCACAGTTTCCAAGAAATCGACCTCCATCACCTTCAACCATTTTTTGTTTTTCTTGAGATCCATGCATCCATTGACCAAATTCTTTTTATGGGGAGGTGCATAATGATGATGGAAACATGCTCATAAAGATTAAGGTCAATCCATTCTACCATTTGGGAGATATGGACAAAAAAAGTCTACTACAAGAGGCTGCCTGGATTACTACAGGAGTTTCCTGTAATACTACATGAAGTTTTGAAAATCTACATGAAAGGCAGTTTGATGGAATAATTATGATGCAAGCTTGTTTTGGGATAGGAGGAAAGGACATTGAATTCACCACATCTCAGCAAATACCCATCATGACCATGTCACTCTATGGCCACACCTTCACTCATTCCAATACCTATTTACCCTCCAATAGAGAAATGCCACAAACATTAAAAACAAAAAGGCAGCGATAACAACATATTTGGAAGTAAGAGTAGGCTCCAAGCCTAACCTTCAGCACCATGATTGAAAGAGGAGAAGTATAGCTACAGGCATAATGAAACTCCTCCAGAGCTCAGCAGCAACAGAGGAAGCCATTACCTGTACATCAACAAGAAGACAACCCATAAGCAAAATAAGATCAACGAAAAAGAGAAAGGCAGTCAAGAAGATGTACCTAAGTCATGAGAAGCACGAAAACATCAACTCAACAACAACATGCATGTCTCTCCAATAACCATCAGGTAAGTACAGGTATGCAATATTATTGACCTCTTATATTGAGCATATTATAGTTAGAAATTTGTTGTTAATGCATGAGAGATGAGGTTTTCTAAGCTAAGGATGGGTCAACAGTCACAACTACCTTCAACTAGTTAATTACAGCTCACTCCTTCACTCATGCAATATTGAAAGGTCAAATTATGATGCGTGATGATTTCAAGGAATGAGGACAACAATTAAAAGAAGAAATTATTGCAAAGGCCAAGTCACCACAACACTCCAAGCCCTCCATCCACTTCATATTCACTATCTATCCATCATTCATCCATCCCATTTCATAATTTCAAGAAAAAACCCTATCTCACCTTGAAAATTTGTTGAAAAAGCAAACAAATCATCCTCTCTATTTTCACAAACCTACATCATTTCTCATCACTCCCATACAATTAGAAGAATCTAAAGGAAGAAGGAATGGCTACTACAGGAAGGCAGAATATTGCTACGAGAAGGAAGAAAGAAAAAATTGTCCTAAAACCAAAAATGTGCCTAAGAGAGATGTAATCAAAACAGAGAACTCCAAGGCCATTAGGAAACCATCTAGGCCACAAGAGAGAAGAAGAAGGCAACAAAAGGAAATAAGGCATCCACCATCAAAATAGAACTCAAACTGCAGTGATGAAAAGAGACTTTCCAAGAGGTGTCTAATCTATTTCTAGCTTTTGTCAAAGGCCTAAAAGATGTTGTAGAAATGAGAGAAAGGCATGGGAGTCAAGTTGAGGGCCTGTCCTAGGCTCAGACTATCATTTATGGTAAAAAACGATTTCTTGTAGTTAACAGGGTTTCCTGTAGTTTTGACAAGAATTACTATAGGATGTCCTAGTTCTCATCTAAAGACATTTTGAAGGTTTCATAGGGTTTCCAAATGGTGGAACAAGGTAGCAGGAGGTTGATAAGGATGTGGAATACCTTGCCAAAAATATTCAAGAAAAATCTTGAATAAGGGGAAGAAGGCAAACTAATGGTCTTAAGAAACACAAATTTTTCTTTGCACAAATATGTTTTTGGGCTTGTCCTTGCAGAACTTACAGCCAAGATTCTTAATGCACAAGAGAGAGGCCACCAGGGCCATGAATGAGGCACAATTAGGTCACTAAGTTGCTTAGAGGATGAGAAACACTTTCAACATAGGGGTATGATGGGCCTCTAAATTAGACATAAGTTAAGACCCATGCCTCTAAATTAAACATAAATTAAGGCCTATGACCATCATTCAGCACATTAAACCTCTCTTTTTGCATTAGATAATGTATTTTTAACTTTAATATATTCATTAGGAAGGTCTATGAATAATTTCATATTTGTGCCTAATATTATCTATTTTTGTGGAATATTATGAGAATATTGGGCAAATTATGAAGATTTGGAGGAGGAGATAATTTAGGGAATTGCTCCCTACTATAGGAGGATCACTATTAAATAATAAATCAACAAGATATTATGGAATTATGGCATAGATTGTGGAACTCCAATGATTGATAAAATCTAGGAATGTGTTTCTTGCCATTTAATGCAGATTCCTAGTATTGAGAACCAGATCCACTAATCAAGAGATTTTGGTGGGGAAAGATTCTTATATTCATGGGGAATGATTCATAATAATTTTGTATAAGTACCAAGTCAAAGTTTCCTCCATAAGGGACATTTTCATTAGTCTTCTTGTGGATATAACTCGTATTTCTGTAGTTCCATTGTATTTTCTTGCAAGGATGTAATTGTATTGACGGAAATAATGAAGATTGGTATCATGTTCAGCTTCTAAATCCCATTCTCCTCCATAGGTCTCTATGTTTCCTTGGGCTTGACCATCCCAGGAGCCTCAAAGCCCTCTTGTATCATTTTCTTTCCTTATTTTCACTCCTTATTCACATGCATCTCTTGTTTTTATTTCTTTCTATTTCTACATTTAGTATTAATGATTTCTTATTGTAGGATTGGGTTAAATGGTTGATGTAAGTTCTTTTGCAGGATCAAAAGCATCATTTCATCCTTGGAAAATATTTGGAAGGTCATAGTAATAATTGAGCTACTTGGATTAGCTTTCTTATTCCCAAATCTAGATTTATGGAACTCCTTTGTGGCAAAGAACAATAAATTTCTGCTATTTTTTAGAGCATGCTAACGAGATTCAATCGAGTTGGTTCCACTTGCATTAGATCACAAAAACATTATAGTTCAAAACAAAAACTACCCCATTTCATTTTCACTTGATTAGGTTAGGCATTTTATAGATTTGCTAGCTCACTTGTTCTCGAATTTCTAAATTTTCGACTAATAATTTTCTGCTATTTTTTAGCATGGGTTAGCAAAGGTTTTTTTGAGTGATTCCACTTGGAATGGGGACCTAAGACATCCTAGTCAATAAAAAAAAATTGTCCCATCCAATTTGGATTTTATTTTCTTGGAAATTTGATGAATTATAATTTCATATAGTAAATCTGTAACATCCTGTAGTAAAACAAGGGATGTTTTAGGAGAATTAGTACATCCTATAGGAAATCCTGTAGTAGCCTGTTTTGAGCCTGAATTGAGAAAAATGATCATTGAAGTTGGGACTATGTCTCTAATAGACCTCCAAGCCATGAAAAATATTGTACCCCTCTTCCTCCACACCTATCTCTGCTGCCAAAGAACAAGGAAAGATTAACATTTGCATTTATAAAGAAAAAAGATAAAAGAAAGAGCTTTTCTATATTTTCACATGCACACAATAGTTAGTACTCTCTAGATCAGATTTAATGTCAGTTAGTTTAAATCATTTATTGAAAACCTCCATGAGACAGTCAATGGGTTGGAAAAAGAAAAAAGAGAAGAAAGAAAAGATCCTAGGTGAAAACCTCATTTGAGGCGCCTAGGCATACCTGCTAGTTGAAAACCTTCTTGGGGCGGCTGGTAGGCCTAGAAGAAAAACATAATAAAAAAATAAAAAAATCCTTTCTTCATGTATCTCTTTGATGAATGTAGGTTCTCTCCAACAACTACAAGGAACAAAACCAAGTTTCCACCAAAGAAAGAAAAAATAGGTCAAACCTAGTCAAAAGAAGTCAAATTTTGATTTTCTCCTCCTCTGCTCAAATGATCCAACAACGCCAAGGCTATGCCAATCCATCACCCTCATCTATTTCCACCATCCACCCATCATTCTCAAGATTTTCCCATTCAGTTTGCTTACTGTCCTAAGAAACTACAAGAAGGCTCTATTTTACTACAGGAAACAAAAACACATAGAGCATAAATTTATTTTTACCATAACTTGAAAACCATGCATCAACTTAAAAATATGTTTCATGGGGAGCTGTAAATGGATGATGGTAATATGCCCAAGAAATTTCAGCAAATTCTAGTGTACCGTTTCTAAGAAATCGGCCTCCATCACCTTCAACCATTTTTTATTTTTCTCGAGATCCGTGCATCCATTGACCAATTTTTTTTTATGGGGAGGTGCAGAATGATGATGGAAACATGATCATAAATTTGGTTGGGTAGCGGATCCCCCCATAGTGGGTTTTTGGGGCTTGAAGCCTGAATTTTGGTCAAGTGCAATGTAAAGAGCCCGTGAAATGTGGGCACGGAGTGCGAAAGTCTAGGTTTGTCCACCCTAAAATAATGTAATTTAACGTATGGTATGTCGGCCTACCCATGGTCCACAGACCATGGGATTGTATAAATAGAGCGAGGCTCTAAGTGTAAAGGAAGTCTTAAGTCATATGATGTTTTTTTGGATGAGGAATTAAGCTTTGAGCCTGTAAGTCCGATTCTTGGGTTGAAGTAGTAGGAAGAGGCTTTGTAGCTATGTGCATAGAGGCCTAGTAGAGTCCACAGCTATGTGCATGAACCCCTATAGATGAGTGCACAGGGCGGAGTTGGGATTGTACTTGAACAGAGGAGTAATAAAAGATAAGTTGATTATGAAATATTGTGTGTTTATGCATCTCTTTACAATTTTATGATTGCACGCACTTGTTATGAATGTTGAATGGTTAATAAGAATATTGGGTACACACAATTAAGTCAAGATCTATAATAATATCATAGTAAGGATAAAGGATCTAGATAGCACTTCTTCGCACTCTTTAAAGAGCTACGTGGAAGTAGTCACACAAGTTGCGAAGGTTAAACAGCTGCGCGGAGTAGTGCAAGCACACCAGGTTAGGTTCACGAACTTCCTAGACCTCATCAAGACATCCCTAAGGTGTGGAAACCTGGTTCCAGCACCCTGCCATACTGCCTCGGTGAGACCTCAGTCCACACACCATGGGTTGTCACTGAACCTGGGTCAGGCCCCAACAAATTGGTAGAATAAGTGTACCCATTTAGGCTGAGGTTCTTCCCCATAGGCCTTGGTCCATTTCGCGAGGTGCGTGCGCGGGTCATATCGTCCATCATATTTATCTTCTATCCATAGTTGTGGTTTCCCAAATCGTAGGCGCATCATCCTTTTACATCCATGCCAATTTTCAAAATTTCCTTGATGTGTTGCCCACAAATGCATAGGTGTCGTGCACAACACCCACTTCAACGCATTGAACTGTTGTTTTTCTGGTACTGTGCTTTCAAACTTGTCCAGGAATTCGTCCACCATTGTCCATCCATCATATGTTGGCAAATCTCGGGCCTGGGTTTTTACGCAATGCAGTGATCTAATCATCATGTTGAAATTTAGTGTTGTCACTTCGTTCAATCAATTGTGCCAGCATTTGTCTTCTTCATCTGAATCCGAGGTGTTGGAACTTGCATGCTCCCACGAGATCCTTCCATCTATAGCTGGATTCACCCAATCCTGATCTCGCGCAGTTATCTTTTAGATACAATCCAGCTCATTGTTGCTTCCATCGTCACACACAGGTTAAGTGTAGCGCGCTCCTTCGGCTAGATCTAACGGAACTACTACGCATATGGACTTTTTCTCGAATATCATTTTCCACTTCTTCAGGTTAATGAATCCATTCATATCCGTGGCCCAATCTATTCCTAGCAACGTGGGATAAGAATTGCTATCATCAACAATCTCTATTACTTCAAAGTATGTCTACGTGCTTGCACCTTTGATATCAATTATTACCCCTTGCAACCTCCCCATGGGCAAAATATTCTGTTGGTTCGCCATTCATAAATGAATAGGATAACACTGTAACGTGGGCCTACCTATACATTCCCATGTTTGCTTAGGTAACACAGTCACGTTGGACCCTAGGTCTAAGATTACCTGATCCATTTCATACTTGCCAATCTGCGCCGTCAATCTCATTTCTCTCCCGGTGCACAATGTATTCTTTCCTAGTTTCCAGACTACGCGTGGTTCCCTAGATGGAGGTGCGGGACTATAAACACGGGTACTAGAAGTCGACATAAAAGTACAGAATCAAGTCAGACGTAGATGATTCAGAAGCAGAAATGGAGCAGATCTAGACGATGGCAGCATGGTCTGTTGCAGACCTTTGCGCAGCACAGGCATAGTTGGATGGACTTCCCGCAAAGCTCGCCACACCAAAAGAGTGACTCGAGGATGAGTCACGATGATTATGTTGGGGGCCTGTTGGGCAGCGAACCCTCCCATGGCGGGTTTTTGGGGATTGAAGCCCGAATTTTGGTCAAGTGAAATGTAAAGACCCCGCAGAATGCAGGAGCAGAGCGTGAAAGTCTAGGGTTGTCCACCCTAAAATAATGTAGTTTAATGTATGGTATGTCGGCCTACCCATGGTCTGCAGACCATGGGAGTGTATAAATAGAGCGAGGCTTTAAGTGTAAAGGCAGTCTTAAGTCATATGATGTTTTTTTGGATGAGGAATTAAGCTCTGGGTATGTAAGTCCGATTCTTGGGTTGTAGTAGTAGGAAGAGGCTCTGCAGCTGTGTGCGCAAAGGCATGGTAGAGTCCACATCTGTGTGTGCAGACCCCTGCAGCTAAATGCGCAGGGCGGAGTCGGGATTGTACTTGAACAGAGGATTAATAAAAGATAAGTTGATTATGAAATATTGTGCATCTACTCGTAGATCTGTGTTTATGCTTCTATTTTATTTATGCATCTCCTTACAATTTTATGATTGCGCGCACTTGTTATGAATGTTGAATAGTTAATAAGAATATTGGGTACACACAATTAAGTCAAGATCTATGATAATAGCATAGTAAGGATAAAGGATCTAGATAGCACATCTTTGTGCTCTTTACCGAGCTTCGTGGAAGTATTTGCACAAGTTGTGAAGGTCAGACGGCTGTGCAGAGTAGTGCAAGCATGCAGGTTGGGTTCGTGAACTTCCTATACCTCATCAAGACATTCCTAGGGTGCATAAACCTTGTTCCAGCACCCTCCCATACTACCTCGGTTGATACCTTAATCGCCGCACCGCAGGCTGTTACCGAAAGGGCCGGTAGTTTCGGGATTTGTTTGGCTAAATCACCTTTGAACCTAGGTCAGGTCCCAACAAAGCCAACAAAGTTTTAGGCCAATACTTTATACTGTTTGGGATATATGGAAAAAACAAGTCTGCTACAAGAGATTGTCCTCAATTACTACAGGAGTTTCCTGTAGTACTACAGGAATTTCTGAAAATATACAGGAAAGGAAGTACAATGAAAAAAATATGATGCAGGATTATTTTGGGATAAGAAAAAATGACATTGAATTCACCACATCTCAGCCAACACCCATCATGACCATGTCACTCTATGGCCACACATTCCACTCATTCCAATACCTATTTACCCTCCAAGAGAGAAAGGACACAAACATAAAAGAAAGGGCAACTATAGCAGCCTATTTAGAAGTAACAGCAGGCTCCAAGACTAACCTTCAACACCATGATTGAAAGAGGAGAAGCATAACTACAGGCACAATGAAACTCCTCCAAATCTTAGCAGCAAAAAAAGAAGCCATCACCCACACATCAACAAGAAGACAACCCATCAACAAAATAAGATTAACAAAAAAGAAAAAGGAAGTGAAGAAGATGTACCTGAGTCATGAGAAGCACAACAACATCAACTCAGTAGCAACATGCATGTCTCTCCAACAACAATCAAGTAGGTATAGGTATGAAATATTCTTGACCTCTTCTCTTGAGCATATTATAGTTAGAACTTTGTTGTTAATGCATGAGAGATGAGGTTTTATAAGCTAAGGATGGGTCAATAGTCTCAACTACCTTCAACTAATTAATTGCTTCTCACTCCTTCATTCAGGCAATGTTGAAAATTCAAATTATGAAGGGTGATGATTTCAAGGAATGAGGAAAACAGTTAAAAGAAGATTCTTTTGCAAAGGCTAAGTCACCACAACACTCCAAGCCCTCCATCCTCTTTATATTCACTATCTATCCATCATTCATCCATCCCATTTCATAATTTCAAGAATAAACCCTATCTCACCCTGAAAATTTCTTGAAAAAGCAAACAGAGCATCCTCTCCATTTTCACAAACCTACATCATTTCTCATCACTCCCATATAGTTAGAAGACTCTGAAGGAAGAAGGAATGACTACTACAGGAAGGCAGAATACTTCTAAAAGAAGGAAGAAAGAAAAAAATGTGCTAAAACCCAATATGATAGTGCCTAAGAGAGACCTAATCAAAACATAGAACTCTGAGGCCATTAGGCAACTATCTAGGCCACAAGAGAGAAGAAGATGGAAATAAAAGGAAATGAGGCATCCACCATCAAAATAGAAGTCAAACTGCAGTGATGAAAAGAGACTTTCCAAGAGGTCTCTAATCTCTTTCTAGCTTTTGTCCAAGGCCTAAAAGATGTTGTAGAAATGAGAGAAAGGCATGGGAGTCAATTTTAGGGCATGTCCTAGGCTCAGACTATCATTTATGATAAAAAAGGGTTTCTTATAGTTTTAACAAGTTTTCCTATAGGTTTCATGTAGTTTTGACAGGAATTACTATAGGATGTCCTAGTTCTCATCTAAAGACATTTCGAAGGTTTTAGAGGTTTCCAAATGGTGGAACAAGGTAGCAGAAGGTTGATAAGGATGTGGAAGAGCTTGTAAAACTGAAAAATATTCAAGAACCATTTTGAATAAGGGGAAGAAGGCAAACTAATGGTCTCAAGAAACATGGATTTTTCTTTGCAAAAATATGTTTTTGGGCTTGTCCTTACAAAACTTACAGCTAAGATTCTAATGCACAAGAGAGAGGCCACCAGGGCCATGAATGAGGCACAATGAGGCCACTAAGTTGCTCAGAGGATGAACAACACTTTTAGCAGGGGGTATGATGGGCCTCTAAATTAGACATAAATTACGACCCATGCCTCTAAATTAAACATAAATTAAGGCCTATGACCATCCTTCAGCACATTAAACCTCTCATTTTGCATTAGATAATGTATTTTTAACTTTAATATATTCATTAGGAAGGTTTATAAATAATTGCATATTTGTGCCTAATATTATTTATTTTTGTGGAATATTATGAGAATATTGGGCAAATTATGAAGATTTGGAGGAGGAGATAATTTAGGGAATTTCTCCCTACTACAAGAGGATCACTATTAAATAATAAATCAACAAGATATTATGGAATTATGGCACAGATTATGGAACTCTAATGATTGATAAAATCTAGGAATGTGTTCCCTGCCATTTAATGCAGATTCATAGTATTGGGAACCAGATCCACTAATCTAGTGATTTTGGTGGGGAAAGCTTCCTCCATTCACGGGAAATGATTCCTAATAATTTTGTATAAGTACAAAGTCTAATTTGCCTCTATGTTACACTAAAAAATGTCACCATGACTATTTACAGTTAGTATGGCTCTATCAACAGTCATGCTATCCTCTTAGGCAAGTCTTATACCTCTGCTCTCCATGTCAAACTCCAAAAAAGAGAGAAAGTCTTTATAAATGTATTTATCTCTGGGTACGCAGGTTCTCTTAACCTTACCTGCGGGGACGCACCCAATGTTCACAAAAGCTGCGTCTTTGGACGCTCTGTATGTAAAGGGGCAGGTGCGTCCCCCTGTAAAGGTTAAAATGCGCAAGTTTCATCTTTAAAAAGTTACTTGTGGTCATTTCTAGAGCATTCTAGAAGGTTGTTCGACGTGTATTGAGCGCCTCCAGATGGTTCATGCACTCCTACCAAAGAGGAACTTATCCCATCAATAATGGAGCTATCCCATCCAAAGAGGGGATTATCCCATTGATGGTGGACCTGATTAACCTCCTCTTGAGCACTATAAATACAGGCATTGGGCCAGAAGGAGGAGAGGTTGAAAGCTAAACATTTCTAAGGGTAAATACTGCAGGAATTAGGACTCCCATTTAGAAGCTTGTGAGGAGAGATTGCCATCTTTGCTTGTTCTATTTGGAAGTAGGTGAGCTTTGTCAAAGTAAAGGAGAACTCTTGATGGACCCTGGGAGGGACTTGCACAACACCAAGGCTCAGGTTGTATTTGTTCCTTTTGTTACCTATTAATGCAAATGAGTCCATTCTTCTCAATAACTTGTTATTTATGAGTTGTTTCATGTACTCCTTGGTCTATGTGTTAAATACGTTTTATTCTATGAGATTATCAAGTGCTATTTAATCGTTTGATTGTTAGTGTATGCAGGTTTCAAAGTGAAGGAGGAGCTCATCCAGATCAGCGGAGCTGGACTGCTACAACAACGTTGGATTACAGGTAGGATCTAAACACTTGATTTCCCATATAGTAAATGCATGTTTAGAGAAGGATTGCTCTTATTTGTCTTGTTTGTCACTAGAGAGTCTTAGGCTCCTAGGGAGGTTGGTTGTGTCCGCACAATCGACTCTTTCCGCCTGACAAATTGGCGACTCCACTGGGGACTCCATTGATGTGAAAGTCTTTTCCTTTGTATGAACTTTGCTCTGAGAAAATTGGTTTATTTTTCTGGTTTTTGGCTCTGTGACTTTGTCTTTGGGTGGGTTAGCTTAGGGTTAGATTTATTTTGGTTTTTCTTGAATTTTCCAGTAGGACGCACCCTCTGAGTATTGCACAGTGCGTCCCTGGACGCACTGTCGCTGTGTGCACAGAGCGGGCCCGCACCTGTCTTAACGGGTCGCCTGCGTCCCCTGCTAAAATTTGAAAAAATTCCATTTTTTGCATTTTTTCTCTTAGATTTTTGCTTTTTCTTAGTTTTTACTGCCCAGATACATTAGTCTCTTGTCAAAGATCTTCACCTGAACTTGTTTTGATAGCATTGAGTGTTTTAGTGGATTTCATAGAAGTTTAAGCCCTAGGGTTTGATTTTTGAATAGGTCTTGTAGTGACTTTGGCGGTAGAAGTTGTCAAGCCTTAGATCTCTCTGGTTTTGTCAGCCTTCTTAGAAGTCGGACCTGTCATAAAGTCTACCTGTGAGAGCAACTTACCATTGAGTTGTTTCTTTGGGCAAATTTCGAAGTGCTTGTTGATTGAGTCTTGAATTCCATTTTACAAAAAGAACAAAAAGATTTGAGTTTTGTTTTGACTAGTCTTTTGATTCTGCATTAGCTGGTCCTTGATTTGATTTTGGTCAAGTAAAACAACCTAGAATCATCTTTGTGAGCTTTTGCCTTGTTAGGTTTGCTTAGAGTAATTTCCTTTTTTGGTTTGCTTGTGAGTCAAGTTTTCATAGATTTTATAGCTTTAGAGATTGATTTTCGTTAAAATAGATTTATATGCTTTGTTAAATAAGAGAAAATACAAAAACATCTCCTTTGAAAAGTTTTGTTTCAAGTAGCTTTGAGGCATTTTGAAAGAAAAAGAGTTTTTCGTGCACGTAAGGAGTGGTCATGTTTGTATGCTTGAAAAGATAAAGAGAATTGTTTCTTTGATTCTCTTTACTAAGAAAGTTGTTTTCTATAAAATTTGCATCTCTCAACTCTCTTAGTTAGGAATTTCATTGAAAGAGGAAAGTAGCGTAAATCATCTTAGGTGCATCTTTGTAGTGGTTTGAGTCGAGTCTACACACCATTGGTTTCACTTCCGCTACCTTTTGTCTTTAAGAAAAACCATAAAATCAACGCTTAAAGTAAAATCAACGTAGTAACTTTTATTTATTAGGGCTCTGAAACACCAATTTAGATCAGGCTAGTGTCTTGGAGTAGGAGAGTAATTAACTCTCCAAGACAACAAAACCAAACAAGTAGCTTATCTTGTGATAGAATAAATCCAATTGTCTCATTTGTACTCTGGGAAAGCTCCTCTTAAAGGAGAAGCACGAGCTCGTGTCCGAACCAGTGAGGCGATCAATCGTCCCTCGTTGGGAACGACGCCAGACACGCACGTATTACAAACGATAAACCTCAGATTAACCATTGTCGAGGAGCCAGGGGTCACTTGTCGGTAAACCTTGGATTATTGTCAAGGAACCGGCAAGGGGATTGAGCTTGATACTCTGCCCTTGCGTGCTGTCGGAGTGTAGACTGTTCCCCCAGGTGCATTTGTTGCGGTTGGTAACCTTAGTGACCATTATCTTTAGGATTCTACCGAGGTGACGGTGGAGGGAAGATCCCACTGTACCTGGAACAGACGTCGGCTAGACTCACTTGGATTTTCCGTGGGGTTCACTTCACTCGAGACGGTTAAAGTGGAGGAACTTGTGCCGGTCTATTCATTAAGCAGGTTGCCGGGGTAACTGTTCCACCCGCCACTTCTGTACTGAATCCGGCGATGTTGGGTTTCATCTCCAACTAGCATTTTCGGTCTGGAAGGCTACTGTTTGTGCTTGGTTTGACGCCCTAGATTCTTTAGGCGTGTGATTCAAATTTGTTTGGTTCTTTAGTGACTTTAGGTGGTTTGATTTGAGATTTTACTTTGTTTTCGTGTGTAGTAGTTAAAAGTTTTTAGCTGTGGCGGAATTACCGAGACAGTCCCGTAGACTTCGGGGCAAGTCACCTGAGATTGTTACCGGAACTGATTTGTTGAGGAAACTCCGTAGATCGCGGGGTGGACCTCCTGAAGACGTCCCGGGGCAGTACGAAGGATTGAAGGTCCTTGTAACTCCACCTAGTGGCAGTAGAGTAGGATCACCTGAAGAAGGAGAATCTTCCTTAGTAGTCCATCCAGATTACCAAAGTCTAGAGACAGGTTATAATCCCGAAGCTGTTACAGTTTCTGAGCTTGTTGGTAGTTTTTCGTCTGCTAGTGATACAGGCGAAGAACCTGAAATATCTGAACCTGTTACTCCAACTTCTAGTGTTCCAGATTCACCGAGAATAGAAAGAATTATCACCGAAAATCTTCCTACTGGTTTGATTGCTATCGAAGAACTTGCTCCAGAGGAAGAAATAGGCGTTTCTCACCTTGAAGATCAACTTACTATTGAGCTCAGGGAGCGTGAATCTATCTTTTACAGTCCTCCTAGAAGTACTACTTGGTACCTTTCGTTAACTAATTATTTAGACAACTCAGGGATAGGTTTTTCTCCACCTCACACTCCTTTTCCACCTGGAGGTATTTATACTCCTGTAAATATGTCTGGTCAGTCGTCCGTGTTTACTCAAACTCCTGAATCTTTCTTACACGGCGGTCCTTCTGTTCCCACTGGGTATCAGTCGCTTTCTGGTACCTTTACGGGGGCATCTCCTCAACCCGTTGATCATGGGTTATTAGCTGGAAACAATGGTAATAGACCGTTGGGTGTAGGGGACATTTACATGATGTCAGGATCAATTCCCGTTTCTCAACCTCAAGGTGGCCAATTACCGCCTGGGGGGCAGCCTCAATTACCGCCTGGGGGGCAACCTCAAGGTACACAAATCGTGTCTGGGGGGCAACCTCAAGGTCAGTATGTACCTATGGTGCAATACATGCCTCAGGGTCAACCCCAGCCTCAATATGTACCCCAGGGTCAACCTCAGTATCAATATCAACCTCAAGGATGGCAACCTCAAGGATGGCAACCTCAAGGGTATCAACCCCAAGGGTATCAACCTCAAGGGTATCAACCTCAAGGTCAAGGTCAACCCCAGTATCAGTATTTACCCCAAGGTTATCAACCTCAAGGTCAATACTCGAGTCAAGGTTATCAACCACCTCAAGGTCAGTCATATGGTCAAGGTATGGGAACTGCACCTTTCAATTATCAATCCTATCCTCAATCCGGTTATGGACCTCAGTATTCTCAACCTGTTACGGGTCAATACAGTTGGTATCTCAAGCTGGACAACCCGTAGTTTCTGGTTCACCCCAGCAACCGCAACCTGTCCAGTCAAATGTTCAAACTTCTGTAACTTCGGTAGTTACTCAGCCGCCAATTGCACCTAGTACTCCATCTCAAACGGCTGCTGCAACTACCGCTACATCTACCGCACTTACTTCTGGAGTATCGACAGCTCCAGTTTCTACTGTCTCTGCAACCACTCCTCAGGCATCTTTACCGTTGTCTAGATCTACGATTCAAACCACGGTCCAGATGCCTATGGGTCAGCCTGGTATAAGTACGGTTGTCACTACTCAACCTCAATTTGTTCAACAACCGTACCAGGGACAGTAACAACAAGGGCAAGCTGTCCAACAGCCGGTTTACCAGTATCAACCGTATCCTGGGTACACTTATCAACAACCTCAACAACCCCAGTACGGTCCGGTTAATCCTGGTTTTCCGGGAGGATATAATATCCCTAATGCGATTCCTGTTCCTAGTTATCCTGGATATCCTCCTCCTGGGGCTGGTGTCATGACTCAAAGTTTTAGAGATCCTAATCGGCAATTACCGTTTATCGCAACTTTGGATTTACCAGATTTGACGCGCCTAACGAATGATCTAATTCAATATCTTCAGTTCTGGCCGCCAATGCCAAATAAGTTGCCCAGTGATATACCCAAGTTCGAAGGTAAGCCTGGAGAGGACCCGTCGAATCATGTGATGACTTACCACCTCTGGTGTGCTTCAAATTCTATCTCGGATGATTCGATCCGCTTACCTCTTTTTCAGCGTACACTCATTGGTCTCGCGGCCAAGTGGTACATTGAGTTACCACGGGCCTCTTTTTACAATTTTAGCCAGTTAGCTACCTCGTTCTTAACTCACTTTCAGTTTCTGGTCAGATACGATAACGGCACGGAGTTATTAACTTCACTAAAACAATCGACGTCCACGTATATTTCCGATCACATTCATGAGTGGAGACGTCGAAGAAGGTTGGTGAAAGTTTTTATTCCGGACCAAATCTTAGCTGAATGGTTTGTTAAATCATTGTTACCGAAGATTACTGAAGATGTAGCTAAGGCCGGAGTAGTTACTGAGGAGCAAGTCATTGCTCAGGCGCAGTACCTTGACTTAGTTTATACTCAGTCGGGTATGTTACACGAGAAGATTCCAGATCTTCCAAAATCGAATCAAATCGCTGCTGCTCCTTCGGGATCTCATGCCGCTGATGGTATGATTGGTACGGTGAACACAAAGAGTAAGAAGAAGTCTTCCAAGAGTTCTACTACTCCTATAATCACTCTGCCTGATTCCCCGATAGGAGAGTCTTCTCCTGAACTTTCCGCCGATATTCACGCTGTAGATTCATCTACGGCCAAATCAAAAAACGGTGGAAAGAAGAAAGGAAAGAAGAAGGCTAAAGCAGACAAGGCTCCGAAGGAGAAAACAGAAAAGTCGGAAACCAATGACGAAAAGCGCAAACCTCGATATCCTTGTCTTATTTGTGAAGAGGATCATTTTACAAGAGATTTCCCTCATCGGGCCCAGGTTGTGAAAATAGTCAAAGGTTCTCCCACTCCTGCTGTGTTGAAAGATCCATTTCCAAAGCAGGAGAGTAAGATGATAGGTTCTTCCTCGACTGCCAGTGAAGAACCCATTTTGATGATGTCTCATGTGAGGATTGCGACTCGGTCGCAAGATTATGGTAGTAAGAATCCTGTTGATGGTAAGGAAGCAGAATCTTCTCACTCTAACCCATCAACCTCAGCTCCTGGTTCCGATCCACTACAGATCGAAAAACCTAACCCGGACTTAGTAATTAAACCGCCCACCAAGGGTGTACTTCGAAGGTCTGCTTTTAATCCACATGCGAGAGCAGCCCAGAATTACAACATTGTTGAGGACTTAGCTGTTTCACCCTCAGCAATGTCGGCGTTAGAAGTGCTGCAATCATGCCCAGCACAACGAAAATTACTTTTGTCGGCTATTGGAGCTGTTGATGTTCAGGACCCGAACCTGATAATCTTCGATCTAGAAAATAGTACACCGCATCTACCCCATCAAATGGCTTTCCAAATCCCAGTGATAGTAAAAAACAGGCCTATTCATCGGACTGTGATTGATGAGGGAGCTTCTACGTGTATTATGTCGATTCAATGTTGGAGATCTCTTGGTTCTCCTTCGTTGAACCAATCCCCCACCATCCTTAAGGCCTTTGATGGCCGTGGGTTCCGTCCGTTTGGTATTCTACAGGAATTGCCTATAGGGGTAGAAGGGAAAACCGTTAGTCTGGATGTGGAGGTGGTTGATGCCCCTCTAGACTACAACCTTCTTTTGGGTTGAAGTTGGTCCTATGCTATGACAGCGGTCGTTTCATCGGTCTTCAGAGTAATAAAGTTTCCACATAACGGTAAGATCGTGACAATTGATCAGCTGACATACTTTTCATCCGACCCAGCCTCTTCAGAGAGTATCCAGCATGTCGGTAAGACGACAATCCCTTATAGGGACGTTGGCGTCGGTTTAGTTAAAGATTCCGGTTTACTAGGAACTTTTCCTTTCCCTCCAATCAACGCAGACCCTTCATTTGCATCCATTCATATGATTACATCAGACACCATTATTTACGATGATCCTTGGATTGTCCCTTCTGAATCTGAGATAGACTCATTCGGTGATGCTGATTTGGGAAATTTTAAATGGTTGATTGTGGAGTTTGGGGTTTCAAATTCCGCCTTTTGCGGGGGACGCACCCCGCGTTTAGAACACAGGGCGTCGGGACGCAGTTGGCCTGAAGGTGGGCTGCGTCCCCCGACCTTTTTCCTGTACAGGAAAAAGTCGGGGGACGCATGTCACCCGAAGGGCACCTGCGTCCCCCGCAGAGCGCACTTTGAAACCCAAAACCCCCCAAAATCAAAACTAAAACCTAAAACACAATTTTAATCGGATGAAATTGAAGAGGAGGATGTTGTAAAATACCTGGAAGAGACGGCGTTCGATTCTGACGGTCGGATTTTCCGCAGCGACCACGGGAAGTTTCTTGCCAAAAGCCCTTTTTTCAACCTCAACAGTAAAATGGTAAAAATGACATGGTAAAAAGTCTTTTTATAGGTTTTTTGGATGAATTTGTTCATTTTTCACCATGGAAGGATGTTTTTCGATGTATTTTTGCCTATCTTAAACAGGTATGAGTAATGTGTTGTTTTTGTGCACGACAAAGGGATTTAGAGGGAAAATTGTCATTTTTCACGAACCAAAATATCAGAGTCATCTTTTAAGCCCTTTTCTGACTCCTAAAAAATGAAAAGATTGCCGAGCGTTTCTTTTACACTCGTTAAAATGGAATTAAAAGACGGTCCCCTTATAGCTCTTTTCTGACCGTAAAATCAGGAAAAGATTGCCGGGTTTTTGTCGTTTCAAACTCGATACGGAAATAAAACGACGTGTCCTTGATCACTTTTTACTTTTCAGGTCAGTGGCACTAATTATGAAAGTACTCCTTGGTCGCAAGATCAAGCGGTTCCCCCAGGTATTATTTTATACTTTTTCGGGCTTGAGGTTCACAAATCTACGAAAAAGTTCAACTTGGAGTCTTCTTAAGTTTTTCAGACTCTCTAAAATTGAAAAACGCCGAGTTTCTCCTATACTGGGCTCGTTAAACATTTCACAGTAAAGGACCTGTTCAATTACAAACAGGAACGAACCACTCCTTCCTAGGGTTCGAATCAAAACTAGGTTGGACTCATCCGAAGGATGAGCTTATAATCAAGCATATGTTATCCTCCTCAAGCTTGTAAAAAATAAAGAGGTACTTGCCAGAAATGGTGGGGGAAAAGAGAGAAGAATGAGCCTATTTGTTACCTTTTGTCTCAAAAGAAACTTTATTACCACTCTTGACCACGACACTTTTCATTCACCTGGGTTGGGAAATCTTTTACCTCACAGTTGATCAAACCACATTGAAAGTCTTCAGCCGGGTTCCAGGGATTAACTTTGAGTTATTCATCACCAATCCATCTGTCGTGTCGTTATGTGTTCAAGAGGTCTGCAAACAAAACTTTCATCTGCAAAATACTTATCATCCATTTGACCATCCCAGAGTCAGTCCTTACAGCAACATTTCTTCAACTTGAACAATGATTTCGTGTTGCGGGCTTGCCTGCAACGAGTCGCTTTCTATCGACATCAGCACATTATCTAGAGAGATGACTTAGAAATCGTCAGTACCTTGAAGTCTGCATGCATCAATGGCAGGTTTCTCGCCTTTGACGTCAGTTTACATCATTGACTTTCGATCGAAGGATTCCGTGAAATGTTCGACATCAACTCATTCATTCACATCTCATGGATTGTACTGGGTACTTTGAGAACCATTGACATTACTGGTGGTCTCTCTCACGCTTGTCAACAGTTTTCATCATCGACTGGTAATCAAGTGGTTTCTACCATGTTCGACATCAACTCATTTATTCGAATGGCTAGAATCATACCAATTCGGGAAGTAGAAATGAAGACCCTGGATCTAGTTTCCACCATCCAGGCTGCGAGGAGTTTTGTATTCATTATCTAAGTAGACTAATCATAAACAGATGGTTGCGCCCATACTGTGTCTACAAAAGTCTATGATTATGATGTACTACAAGTTCATTCCTGTATCAGAGTAGTTAGTCTGTTAGTTAAAGTTTTAATCTGAGTATGGGAATGCCTACCTCAGTGATGATATAATCTTATACATGTATTTTGTGTTGAAAATTGCAGGTTCTGACCAGGCTCTCCACGAGATAATCCTTGAAATGATAAAGCGCTTCACCCTTCCTAGATAATACAAAACCCTAATCTATTACAGGCTTCGCACTTTAGGGGGCAATCTGTTACACTAAAAAATGTCACCATGACTATTTACAGTTAGTATGGCTCTATCAACAGTCATGCTATCCTCTTAGGAAAGTCTTATACCTCTGCTCTCCATGTCAAACTCCAAAAAAGAGAGAAAGTCTTTATAAATGTATTTATCTCTGGGTACGCAGGTTCTCTCAACCTTACCTGCGGGGATGCACCCAATGTTCACAAAAGCTGCGTCTTTGGACGCTCTGTATGTAAAGGGGCAGGTGCGTCCCCCTGTAAAGGTTAAAATGCACAAGTTTCATCTTTAAAAAGTTACTTGTGGTCATTTCTAGAGCATTCTAGAAGGTTGTTCGACGTGTATTGAGCGCCTCCAAATGGTTCATGCACTCCTACCAAAGAGGAACTTATCCCATCAATAATGGAGCTATCCCATCCAAAGAGGGGATTATCCCATTGATGGTGGACCTGATTAACCTCCTCTTGAGCACTATAAATATAGGCATTGGGCCAGAAGGAGGAGAGGTTGAAAGCTAAACATTTCTAAGGGTAAATGCTGCAGGAATTAGGACTCCCATTTAGAAGCTTGTGAGGAGAGATTGCCATCTTTGCTTGTTCTATTTGGAAGTAGGTGAGCTTTGTCAAAGTAAAGGAGAACTCTTGATGGACCCTGGGAGGGACTTGCACAACACCAAGGCTCAGGTTGTATTTGTTCCTTTTGTTACCTATTAATGCAAATGAGTCCATTCTTCTCAATAACTTGTTATTTATGAGTTGTTTCATGTACTCCTTGGTCTATGTGTTAAATACGTTTTATTCTATGAGATTATCAAGTGCTATTTAATCGTTTGATTATTAGTGTATGCAGGTTTCAAAGTGAAGGAGGAGCTCATCCGGATCAGCGGAGCTGGACTGCTACAACAGCGTTGGATTACAAGTAGGATCTAAACACTTGATTTCCCATATAGTAAATGCATGTTTAGAGAAGGATTGCTCTTATTTGTCTTGTTTGTCACTAGAGAGTCTTAGGCTCCTAGGGAGGTTGGTTGTGTCTGCACAATCGACTCTTTCCGCCTGACACTCTAGGGGGGACATTTTCATTAGTCTTCTTATGGAGATAACTCGTATTTCTGTAGCTGCATTGTATTTTCTTGCAGGGATGTAATTATATTGATGGAAATAATGAAGATTGGTGTCATGTTAAGCTTCTAGATCTTGTTCTCCTCCATATGTCTCTGAGTTTCCTTGGGATTGGCCATCCCAAGAGCCCTAGAGCCCTTTTTAATCATTTTCCTTCTTTTCACTTCTTATTCACATGCATCTCTTGTTTTTATTTATTTCTATTTCTACATTTAGTATTAATGATTTCTTATTGTAGGATTTGGTTAAATGGTTGATGTAAGTTCTTTTACAAGATCAAAAGCATCATTTCATCCTTGGAAAAGCTTTGGAAGGTTATATTAATCATTGAGCTACTTGGATTAGCTTTCATATTCCCAAATCTAGATTTCTGGAACTCCTTTGTGGCAAAGTACAGTAAATTTCTACTATTTTTTAGAGCATGCTAACGAGATTCAATCAAGTTGGTTCCACATGCATTAGATCACAAAAAAATTATCATTCATAAAACAAATTATCCCATTTCATTTTCACTTGATTAGGTTAAGCATTTTATAGATTTACTGACTCACTAGTTCTCAAATTTCTATATTTTCAACTAATAATTTTCTGCTATTTTTTAGCATGGTTTAACAGAGATATTTTTGAGTTATTCCACTTGGAATGGGGACCTAAGACATCCTAGTCAATAAAAAAATTTGTCCCATCCAATTTATATTTTATTTTCTTTGTCATTCGATGAATTATAATGTCCTATAGTAAATATGTAACATCCTATAGTAAAACAAGGGATGTTGTAGGAGAACTAGTACATCCTGTAGGAAATCTTGTAGTGGCTTGTTTTGACCTCGAATTGAGAAAAATCATCATTGAATCTAGGATTAGGAATCTAATAGACCTCCAAGTCATCAAAACAATTGTACCCCTCTTCCTCCACACCTGTCTTCCCTACCAAAGAACAAGGAAATATTAGCATTTGCATTTATAAAGCAAAAAGATAAAAGAAAAAGAGTTTCTTTATATTTGCACATGCACACAACAGTTAGTACTCTCTAGATCAGATTTCGTGCTCAGTTAGTTCAAATCATCACATGTGATATGTTAGTAGCCTAAATCTACCTTAGGCTGAATAAAGGCAGGTCTAGGGTAACATCAAACCACACTTAACCTGGTAGCTAGCCCTACCAGGTTGGGAGAGGGCTCTCTCCTTGTCAATCTCAAAAGAATATGGAAACTAAGGCTTGAGATGACTGAAAGTTAATGTTGATTTTAGGCTAGGTATATTTTCTTATAGGATTTGATTGATTTTAATGGTTGGTTGCTGGATCAAATGAGGAAGGCAGCTTTGGGTCCGGGAAATCAACTCAGATTTGTAGAGGTTTCTGTGGGGTGAGGTAGGCAAGTGTTTTAGCACTTTGAAATGAATTTTATGGTGAGTCTAAAGACTGGTGAGGATCTGGAGAGGGCATGCAAGTTTCATGAGTCCTCTTCAAACAACAAAAAACATTTAAAACTAAATAAAACCCCAAGGCAGAGCACTGAACATCAATGGATTCCACCCTTTAATCTTGATTCATGATGCAGAAAAAGATAGATGATTCCACATATACACATAAGATAAACTAAATAACAGAGGAGAAAGCAATGCTAATTCACATTACCACAAGAATCCCACAAAATGCTGCAAAACTCTGGTTCATTTCCTTGCCAAACTGCGGAAGTAATGTACAAAGTAGATCAATGCATCCACAAGAGTCCAACCTTGACAAATGACTAAGAAAGTACAAGATATAGGCATCAAACCATCTATGCTAGTGATCAGGGGTCGAACCCATGTGTCAAGGAGTTGTTTCAACAAGATCTAAACTAGGAACTGAAAAATAGGCAGTGGAACAACTTGCCTCTAAAACTATGGAAACTGATTCATTCATCCTTAAACCAACTCTAACTGATGTATCTACATCCTCAAGTCATTTTTCATCATATTTACATCATATTACATCAAGTTACATCATATTACATCATCAATTTACCAAAGAGAGAAGAAAAAGTCAAACTGACAGCAAACTAGGCGAAATTATGAGTTTTTAGGAAAAATTGGCAAAATTTTGCCTGATGCGCAATGCCACTTTAAGGCTGAATTTGAAGGCCTTCCACTTCACCAAATCATGCCCAATATAGCTTTTTGGAAAGCTCTGCCTGTCTATTTTCTAGGACAACTAGAATTTGTGGATTTGGAGTCCATTTTCCCCTTCAAAAATCATTTCTCCCAAGACTGGTTCCTGTGGGTCCAAAAAGTGGTAGAGAGGGCATTTTTTAGGTGTTTTTTGCCCTTTAGGTGACCTAGATCTCCTCCAAATTTCATGAAACTTTTTGGGTTTCATTATTTTTCCATGAGGAATCCAAAAATGTAATCCATTTTGCAAAATTCCTAGCCAACTCAATGTGCAGCGGCAGTGGCTGAAAATTCCTGTGTTTTGCATTTAAAAATTGTGAAATGACAAAATTTTCTCAAAATTGCTTCAAATTTGGCAAGAGGCAAGATTACTAATTTATTTACTGAGCGAAAAAAGCTTCAGCCAAAATTTTAAGTTTATCTTGCTCCTTTTTGGCTTTTAAGGCTCTCTTTAACTTAGCTTTTAGGTTATTTATCCTTATCTTGCATAAGGATAAGCCATGTCGCACAACAATTTCTTCTCCTTGTTAGCCTTATCAATCATATTCTCACGGTGAATATTCACTCTTTCCAACCAAGATTCTCAGTCAACCTCAATTTCTTTCTCAAGTGATGTCATCTTGATTTTTCTTCTTTTTGCCACTTGCCAGTTTTCCCTAATTGTTTGCAGCTCCATAATTGCTTGTTTGTCCTCCAGTTACTTGTTCTCTCGCTCAAGAAAGTTAATGATCCATTTGGCCCTCTCAAGGTCAAGTGATAAGGCTTGAAGTTTAGCCTCTTTCTCTTTGATGATCACATCCTTGAGTCTTGAGCTTTGAGAGCCCAAATCAGTGTCATCCTCCTCAACCAAAACAAAATCCCTGTCCTGCCCTTCAGAAGGACCTTCATCATGTATTTGTTGCTTTCCTTTGTCTTTTTCCTGTACCTGTTCAGTTGAAAAAGAAGGAAAAGCCCCTTTCACCCCAGGTGAAGATAGCATTTTCCTGTTATCTGGTGAAGAGAACGAGACCCCTTCCACCCGTGGTGGAGATAATACTCGTTTGGTAGCTGCAAAAATCCTCTTGGTGCCTTTCTCATAAGTTATAAAGATAGGAATGTGAGCCTCTTCATTTTTGCTTTCAGGCTCCTTTTGTTGCCCGGAAGGTTCACCTTCCTCTTGAGGATTTGTAAAAATTTGAGGCCCCTTGAAGCATTCATGGGCAATGAAAGTTTCCCATGACACTCCCAACTGAGTGAGCTGATGCACAACTATAATTTTGATGACAACAAAGTGATAAATATTGTTGAGCTGTTGTGGGTATGGTTTTCTTTTTGCAATCACAGTCATCCTCTCTATGTTTTTACATATGAAATGTGGAATACTCATCATTCTGAACCTGGTGAAGTGCATAAGTAATCTGATATGGTAGACATAGAGTCTGGAGAACCTACCCTCACATGTGAAGTATTTGATGATGAGTTTCATAAGTGGAACATACCGGTCTTCCAAGAACTTGAAAGGAAACACCCTACTCAGTTTACCATGATATTTGGTATTAATATATGGTTCATAATGCTGCTTGTTGATATTTTTCCTTTTGTTCCACTTTTCCCCTACATCTGGCATTCTAGTGGCTTCTGCAATAATAGCTGGTGAAAGAGTGAAATTGATCCCAACAAGGTTTACCACATTATTCTCCATGGTTATGACAAACTGCCTTGCTAACTCATGATAGTATTTAACCCTCTCAACCATCTCACAAAACTCAAAGCAAGACTGGTATCTGAAACAAGTGGTAGCAAGGGGGAAAGCAAAGAGTTTAGTCATGCTAATAGGTTCCTCTCTGATAATTTTTCCACCGTTATGAGGTCTCCTAGTGTTTCTTCTTCATAATTTTATTCATTGCTTCTTGTCATGGTGCGTGGTGCTTGTCTTAGGGAAGTGATGTGATGATAATATGGTGGAAAATGGTAATGAGGGAGGACAAGAGAGATGAGTACGAAGATATTTTACTAACGGGAAATGGAGTTGGGGAATGAAGGGATAGGTTTTGGGAAACTAGGGTTTTGTGAGGGACTTAGGGTTTGATGAAGGGAATGAGTTGTTTTAGGGGAGTGGGATAGTGAAAATGGATTTAATGAAGTGATTCAGGGCAATGTAAGATAGAAAAGGGGAAAATGATGTTGGTTTTGGTTATGGAGTGAAAGTTATACAATGAAATGGAAAATGATAAAGACAAGCTAGGGTTTGATTTTCAAAAATGCAAAAATCATGAAGAAAACATGTAAGAGATCAAATTCAGCTCAAATGCAATGAGGAATTACTTGTAGAAGAGAAATGCAACATTTTTGAGGGTTATTGAGTGATTTGGAATGTTTGGGCAACTTCTGGACTGATGCGCAGCGCACTGGGCCTAATGCACAATGCCCTCCTGATGCGCAACGCCCTTGTAAATTTACACTGGCAGAAACCCATTGATGCGCAACACACTGCCTCTGATGCACAGTGCCAGGAAGATTTTCTAGAAAAACAGGGTTTTCACCTTCTTTTGTCCAATTTGCCTCCAAATCGCGATTTTAGCTCCTCAAGGATGTCTTGCACAATGAAATAGATGACTAGTATGTTTTCACTTTATATATGGATGCCTTTTAATTTTTCCTTATTTGAAACCCACTTTTATAATGTCAAAGTCACTTTTTCTCATAAACTTTGTTTTTCATTTGAATTGACTTTTCTTGATCATTTGATGAACTAATGCATTGATGCTTTTGTTTCTTGTAGTGGCTGGAGTTGGCAAGGTGACCAAGGGCAGCAGCTGGAACTTATTACATATACAAAACACTTAAATTACATAAATTTTGTACATAGAACTAAAAACTCTGTTTTCACCTCAAAATAGAGTTTTGAGGTAAAAACCATTTATTGAGCATATCATCAGTGAATTTATGATCTTATGAACTTATAAAGCCTCCTCATGTGCCTGCTGACCTTTTATTGAGTTTTGGATGACCATGGTGGCAAACCCTAGACTTAGTGAGACTGAAACCCTAAAACTGATTTTGGTAAATGAAATGAAACAAAATGACAGTAAATGACCTAAACATGTGAAAACAGGTCAGCTGGTAAATGCCATGAGGGAAATTGACAATGAACCACTACCATCAGTTGATCCATGACCTAATGGAATGCAGCTGATCGGATGGGACACCTAATATGCATGCAAAAAAGAGAAATTTGATCACTACTAGAGGGATGAAGATACCGACACTAACATGATAAATAGGGTTAAGTTAGGTTTATTTTACATTTAGTCCATGATATTTTTGCAATTAGAATAGGTTTCTTCCTTTGTACTTTATTTCTTGCAATAGGTTAAGGTTTCGATTTCGAGCATTTCATTTTCTACAATTAGTTAGGATTTGATTTCAGTACATGCACTCCATTACATCATGACAACAAAGGAAGGACACATTGTATGTCATACATATAGTGCTGACACCTCTTCAGTTTGTACGAACCCCGGGTTGATAATTAAAGTCGGTAGCCTTGGGAGTTGGAGCATTCTTGTTGCAATACTGAGGCTCATCACCTGGCAACTTCACAAACCCAAACTGGCTTCTTCAAGACACACTAGATCTCATTCTGATTCTGGAATTGTTTCTCCATTATCTGATCTGGAGAGACGGGTAAGAGAAGCCTCTTTAAGAATAAGACTTCAAGCTTCTTCCTCCTTTTCTATACTACTACAGGCTGAGGATATTTCAACCTCCTATCGCTTTTGGTTTGTTCCATCTCCTTTAAATTTGGTTGGCTTATCACCTAGGGTATTAGAACTACTATCCAAGGGAGTTGATCTGCAGTAAGATCTTTTAGTCCATTCACTAGAATCATATCAAATTCTTGAAGTACCTTTAGAATCACTTAAATTAGAATAAGAATTAGATGTACATTTACCTGAGTTAAAACCTACTAATTTTATCTCCGACTATTTATACTTTTCCATCTACTTCTGCCCAACCCGAGGAAACGTTTTCTGTATATTCAAATTCTTTGTTTGAAACTAAAGAAGAAGTTGAAATAGAGGTCCAGAAGTTAGTCATTCAAACACTTTTAAAAACTTCAAGAAATCGTCCACACTCATTTTCTCCTCCACATTCTTTTACACTTCCATCTTCACCTACAACTCCATCATCATCTACCACATCTTCTACTGATTCATCTTCATCTTCAAGTATGGATGCTTTTCAACCTATTGTTCAAGCCAAGTATGTTGCTTTACAACTTCCTAATATGCTCAATAATTTTCCTGATGGGTATTTAAAATACCTACCTAGGTTTAATGGAGAAACTGGTTTGTCTGCTAAAGACCATTTAACTGCTTTCTTGAACTTTGTTGATAACATGAATATTGAACATGAAAATGTGTATATGAGATTATTTGTTCAATCACTAGAAGGGAATGTTAGAATTCAGTTTAGAAAACTAATACCAAATTCTATCCTACCTTGGAATGAATTAACTATCATATTTAATAATCAATGGGGGGTTAAAAAGGATCCTGTGTATTTTCTTATAGAATTTGAAGAATAGAAAAGAAACCTTGGTGAGCTAGTGGCTGATTTCATAAAGAGGTTTAATAAACTTTCCCTTAAAACTCCACTTGACTTTAAACCACCAGTAGTAGCATCCAAAGTTAGATTTTCCAAAGCATTTGAAGATGATTTTGTAGTTATTCTTAGGGAAAGAACATCTCATACCTTAGAAGACATGCAACGAAATGCCAAAGAATTTGAAGCCAATAGGTTAGCATCAACAAAACTTAAAGCTAAGGTAGAAAAGGATGAAAGGAAAATGAAAGCCAAGGAAGAGGGTTCTTCCTCAAAAACTAAAAATGAAGATCAAAAGATAGATGGAATCACTTCATTGCTTAGAAACCTTTCAAATAGGATTTCAAAAATAGAAGCTCAGCCTAGAACAATTCAAAAAATTCTTGCTAGACCTCAAACTCAATATAGGAGACCTCTCCAACCTCAAATCTTATAAAGACCAAATGCTGATCAACAAATTCAACCTCCATTAATGATTGATGATCAACAACCTAAAGACACTAGACCTTTGATTACTAAGGATATTGATAGTCTTGATCATTCATCTGTTCAAAATGCTATTGTCTCTCTTCCTCTAAATAAATCTTCTAAGAAAGACCAAGAAAACTCTCAAGTTTCAAAATATCAGGCCTTTTATGAACTTTTATTTGTAGAATTGAATAGAAGATATGATTTAAGACCAAGATTAGGGCCTGGTAGACCTCCCAAAAATCCCATTGTGAATGAACCACATATTAAATCTACTGAATCTCAAACAACAACACTCCAACCATTGAATCAGCCAAATGAAATAAATTCAATTGATAAAACTGTTCTAACCACTTTCAATAATGAAAGAGAATTAGAAAGAGTCAAAATACCCATTCCTTTGTCTCAACTTTCAAAGAATCCAGGTTATAAAAATCAAGTTTCCAAATGGATTCAATCTTCAAGTGTTGATGTTGAAGGAGATGTAATAAGCTTACAAGATGAAAAACATTCAATATTCTTTCATCCTAGCTCAGATATGATTGATGAAAATGCACCCCCTTCTATGTTACTTTAAAAGTTCATGGTTTTTTATTATACAACTGCATGTTATATTATGGAGCCTCCCATAATTTGATGCCAAAGGTAATTATAGATCAACTTCAATTAGATGTCACTTGATCTTATCATAATCTATATACTTTTGATTCCAAGAAAGTACCTTGTCTTGGACTTATAAAGGATCTAGTGGTCACTTTAGCTCAAATCCCTGTTAAGAGTGTGGCATTATACATTATAGTTACTGATATTCCTCCTAAATTTGGCATGTTATTATCAAGATCATGTTATGCCAAATTAGGAGGAAGTCTTCAAATGGAAATGTCTTATGCTACTATTCCTATATATGGGGGTGAACATATTAGGTTATACAGAGAGGTAAGATTCATTAATACTGTTTTCAAATCAGATCAAGCAATAAATCATCCAATTTATGCAGTAGATCAATATTTTGGATGTTTTGAATTATCATCAAATAACTTACAAAACACTCAGCTTAGCATTGAAAACATTGTAGATAAACCAAAGGCTATTAAGACTGATATTTGGAAGTTATATTTCGATGGTTCTTGTTCAAAGGAAGGAGTTGGAACTGGTGTTGTACTAGTTTCACCAGACAAAGAGAATATAACTCAATCCTATAAGCTTGAATTTGATGTTACAAATAATGTAGTAGAATATGAAGCCTTGCTTCTAGGATTGGAATTAGCCAAAAGTCTTAAAGTGCAAAATCTAAGTGTATTCAGTGACTCATAACTCATTGTTAAACAAGTAAGGAATATTTTTCAAAAAAAACATCCTAGACTTAGATCTTATAGAAATGAGGTATGGGACTCAGTGGATAATTTCTTTCAAGCATTTAACATCATTGTTATTCCAAGGAATGAGAATATTCATGTAGACTCTTTAGCTGTTTCAGCTAGTTCTTTTAAAATTCCTGATCAAATGCTCATACAATATTAAATTCATGTTAAATATAGGCCTTCAATTCCTGGTAAACTTAAACAGTGACAAATATTTGATGATGATGAATAGTTGAAATCATTTTTGCAAGTAATCGATAAGTTTTCAGACTTACAAATTGAAGAAGAACAACTGGATAATAATGAGCTGAATAAGGAAGATCAAGCTTCACAATTAGACTCAACAATTGGTGATCATAACATCATTCAGTTATCTAACAATTTCATTCCTAAGGGCTTAGTTCCTCTTGAAAAACTGTTTGACCACAATGATGTTCCTAAAAATCCATTATCAAATTCACCCGAAGAAGATACAAAAGAATGTAATATTGGAAATTCAGAAGAAATCATACATATTAAAATCTCTGCATATTTACCAATGGAAGTGAAATATAAATATTTAGATATCCTTAAAGCTTATAAAGATGTTTTTGCTTTGTCCTATAATGAGTTGAAGACATATGATACAACACTCATTGAACATAAAGTCCCTTTAAAACTAGAAGTTAAACCTTTTAAGCCAAAGTTAAGGAGAATTAATCTAGTCCTTCTTCCTACCATTGAGAAAGAACTTAAAAAAGTACTCGATGCCAAGATCATAGTTCCATTGAGGTATTCTGAATGGGTAGAAAATTTAGTTCCACTAAGAAAGAAAAATGGTGAAATCAGATTGTGCGTAGATTTCAGGAACTTAAATAAATAATCCTTGAAAGATAATTATCCATTACCCAAGGGAGGAAAAACTGCAAGCTGCCGAAGATGAACCCTAACTTTACAGCCGTCGTTGCCTCGCCCTCGGCCGCCGTCTGGCCTCTGGTTTGCCATATCGAAGCAGGAGACGCGCATTTCAGTCCAGGATTACGGGATTATCATTTCCTTTTTTTTTTCTGATACGCAGGTTTTCAATCACTTTCTGAAAGCTACCCTATCCCTCTTTTGCTCTGCTCCCGGCATTGCATCTGCGAGATCTTGGACCTCGGCTGCCGCATCTCTTACCAGCCGCCTCCATCAGAATGCAAACACAGAGGCCAAGGATGAGCGCGCCGAATATTCTATCGTCTCTCCTCAGGCGGAGGCTCTTGGGAAGAAAGTCTCTACTCTGGAAGGCTGCTCATTCCTTCCATTGCCCTCTCTGTCCCCCCAAAATAGCCATTTCTCTGCTCTAGATCTTCAGTTTTTTTTACGTGTCCTGGATCTACCTGGACGAATTGTCTGGAAGCTCTTCTGGGTGGATTGCATTGACAGATTCAATGGTCTTTGGACCCTCTCCTCTTCTCCTCACAAACCCCTATGACAAGTTCAGGGGAAGAAGGCCCTTCAATGCTCTAGCCGCCTCTTGACTTGGATCTGCAAAGGAAAGCAGAATCCTGATCCTTCTGTCGCATTTCAGATCCAGATCAGGCTTATCTCTCGCAAAACTTAGCTACATTTGGTGAACTCGTCGGATCTAGTGCAGAACCTCAAGAATGCTCTGGATCTCAAGTTGGGGATACCCTCTGCAGCTCAACGACTTCTCCATGAAGCTAAACAACTTGAGGATTCTCTCCCCCTGTCTTTTTATAGCATTAAGAGAAATGCATCCATTACTCTTACTCTTCGCTTGAGAGCGGGAGCTGTTGGACAATCCTCCTCTGCTAAGACGTTTTAATATAAAGACGTTGTCCATGCTCAGTTGCTTAAGAAGACAGCTCCACCGGTTCAGGCACCCAAGCCTTTTTTGGTGGACAAACTTGAGGAAACCCCCTCTATTGAGATCATGCATCCATCGCTGGATGAGCAAACCCAAACGTTTGCAAAACAAGCCATTATTTGCAGGTTCAATGGGCTATGGCCGAGCACTGCCAACCTCTACCAATGGATTCACTCCAACTGGACCAACAATTGCAAGGTGTTGTTATGCTCAAAGGGCTTCTTCATAGTAGTCTTCGTTGTAGATGAGGACTACCAAAAAGATTTAGCTGTGGGCCCATGGTTCTGGGGATTAGCAGGTTTATTCCTCACCCCTTGGTTCCCAGATTTCAATCCCACTACAACAGTCATCACCAAGCTCCCCATCTGGGTCAGGCTTCCTAATCTCCCAGCACACCTATGGCATTTTGCAGTATTCCAAGGGATCGGAAATTCTCTAGGCCGCTTTCTAGACACAGATGTCTCTAGAGGGGAAAAGGGAATTTACACCTTTTCCAGAATCTGTGTAGAAATAGACATAAGCAAAGGTCTCCTTGACTAGATCAATCTCAAAATTGGAGACTTCCATTGGACTCAGACCCTGGACTATGAGAACACAGCCTTTCAATGTTGTAACTGCCATCACACAAGGCACCTTAAGGGCTCTTGTCCCACGATACCTACCCAAAAGAAGAAAGTAAGTCCTAAGCAGAAATCCAAGAGCTGGAAGCCTCATGATCCTCCCCCCATGGATGACTTTGATTTCAGCTCGGATGAAGAGGAAAAGGTTGAGGAAGGAATGGAAGCAAAGCTGGCATAGGACCCTCCCTTGACCGATCCTGAGGATTTGTCTGTCCTACCAATCTCACAGAAAAGGAATCATGAATCCTCCCCCTCAGATTCAGACAAGGAGTCCTCCCCGTCAGCACAGCCCAATTTGCAAATCATGCCAGTTCAGCAAAGTCCTCTTGACTGGGTCAAAGTTGGTAAAAAGAAAGGAAAAAAGTGTCGAATATCTGATTCTACACATGTTGGGTAGAATCCTCTGTTCTACTCTTGCTCCTATGTTCTTCTTGTCTCTTATTGCTCAGCGCAACTCTCTTCTCTTCTAGGGGCCGAGGTGGATAGCCTATCCTTTCCGGTAGCCTGTGTTCTTGCCTCTCTTGGCTGTAACTTCTTATTGTACCATTCTTCCTTTGAATAGAACTAGTCCTTACTGAGAAAAAAAATAAAATTATCCATTACCCAAGATGGACCAATTGCTTCAAAAAGTTTTAGGTGCTAATATAATTTCTATGTTAGATGGTTTTTCTGGATACAATCAGATCATGGTGAGCCCAAAAGATAGATAAAATACAACATTTTCAACCCCTTGGGTTACATTTATGTATGCAAGGATGCCTTTCGGATTAACTAACATTGGAGCTACCTTTCAAATAGATATGGATTTAGCATTTGTGGGCAAGACAAATAAATTTGTTATCATTTATCTTGGTGATTTGACTGTATTTTTATAATTCTAATAAAAAACATTTAAAGAACTTGAGGAAGGTTTTGGACAGGTGTAGGAAGTTCGGGATATCACTCAATCCCAAAACGTCCATGTTTGCAATCAAAGAAGGAAAATTGATTTGCCATATTATTTCTAAGGAAGGAGTGGTCGTTAATCCCAAAAGAGTTTCAACAATCCAAGCACTTTCATTACCAAGGAATAAAAACGAAATTCAGGCTTTTCTTGGAAAAATTAACTTTTTAAGGAGATTTATACCTAATTATGTTGAAATAGTTAAGGATATCATTGATATTTTGAGGAAAGATCATGAAGTCAAGTGGACATTTCCAGCAATATTTTCTTTTAATGAGATTAAAAAGGCTATTTCTGAAGTCCCAATATTGGCCAGTCCAAACTATTTTGAACCATTTAGCATTTTTTCCTTTTCCTCTGAAAACACCTTAGTTTCCATTTTTTACAAAAGAATGAGAATGTAGATGACCAACCTATTGCATTTTTCAGTAAAGTCATGAGAGATGCTGAACTCAAATATGATATTATTAAAAAACAGGGCTATTCCTTAGGTCAAGCCTTAAAATCTTTTAAAGTCTATGTCCTTCATTCTTCCATTATCACCTATGTTCCCAATAGTGTTGTTAAAACAATATTAAATCAACCTGATACCGATGGAAGAAGAGGAATACAGATTAGTAATATATTATAATTTGATCTCGTTATCAAAGCTACAAAGTTGGTGAAAGGTCACGGTTTGGCTAAACTCTTAGCTGAGTCAAATTGTAAAGTTTTGGGGATAAATTATGTTTTAGAAATTTCAGCAGAGAAGAATCCACAAGAACCTTTTCAGACTTCAGCAGAGAAGAATCCACAAGAACCTTTTCAAACTTCAGCAAAGAAGAACCCATAAGAACCTTCTCAAACTTCAACAGAGAAGAATCCACAAGAGCCTTCATCTTCAATTCAATTAACTCCTATTCATATTGATGATAAATTATTCTTATCGCAATGGTACACTGATATTGTACATTTTCTTACAGATTTTGGGTGTCCATCTAAATTTACAAAGAATCAATGAAAGACACTAAAGTTGAAGGCCATAAAATATTGTATCATCAATGCAAATTTGTGAAGGAAAGATCCACTCAATATCCTTTTTCTTTTCTTGAAAAAAAGTGAGACATAAGGAATTATTGATCAATTTCATGCAGGTATTTGTGGAGGACACTATGCTTGGAGAGCTACAACATATAAAATTTTGAGAGAAGGATTTTATTGGCCGACATTGTTTTCACAAGTAGGAGAAAAGGTTAGAAGTTGTACTCAATGTCAAATGTTTGCTAGAAAGAAAATATTAGCAACACTTCCTGTAGTTCCAATACTAGTTCAAGCACCTTTCCTACTGTGGGGATTGGATTTCATTGGAGATATTCATCTAGCATCAAGCAATGAACATAAATGGATATTAACTGCCACATATTACTTTACTAAATGGGTAGAGGAAATTCCAGTTAGGAATGCAACTAACACTATAGTTATTAAATTTATTGAAGAAAATATACTATCTAGGTTTGGATTCCCCCAACAGATAGTTATAGATAATGCAACAACATTCAACAGTGTCAAAATGATTGAATTTTGTTAGAAATACCAAATTTTGTTGCATCATTCTACCCCCTACTATCCATAGGGAAATGGACTGGCAGAGTCTTCAAACAAGAGCCTATTAAAAGTCATTAGTAAAAAGCTAGAATACCACAAAAGGAGTTGGGACAACCATCTCATATATGCAGTTTGGGCAAACAAAATATCTCCAAAGAGGTCAACAGGTAAATCTCCATTTCAGCTTGTTTATGGTAAAGAAGCCATATTTCCTACACATCTAGCTTTTCCTATCATGAGATTTTTACAAGAAGCAAATGAAGAACCTGATGATTTTTCTAGGAGAATCAATCAGATTATAGAACTTAATGAAAACAGAGATGAAGTTCATTATAAGCTTCGGAAATATCAGAACAAAATGAAAAGTTTGTTTGACAGAAAGGCTAGAGAAAGAGATTTTAAAGAAGGAGATTTAGTATTAAGATGGGATGCTAGAAGGGAAGATAAAGGAAAACATGGAAAGTTTGATAATCTTTGGTTTGGAACTTTTAGCATTGCAGACGTTAAATGCAACAATACTTTTATCTTGTAGAACTTGGAAGGACAATATTCCACATTGTCTGTCAATGGGAAATATTTGAAGCATTATATAAAATATTGAGATTCCTTCATTCATTCATCATTGGTACATCACCATATTGATTTTGTTTTAAGCAATGTGTGATTGTTTTCAACAGAGACCCGATTAGCCCGTGGAGAAGCCACATGGATCTACAAGTTCTCTGCATCCTGCAGGAGGAAGCAGTCCCCAGTTGGGGTCGATGTCGTAATATAAATGGTTTTGATAGGTTAGATATTTATAAAAGAGGGTATAAAAAAAAATAGAATAAAAGAATGAAAAATATTTTTTTGAAAAAAATAATGAAAAGAACCCCATGAAAAAAAAACAAGTGTACAAGTGAGCAAGCTCAAATGCCACTAGAAATAATTCTTGTTTGAATCATATAGTATAATCATGATCAAACATATTTACATTTATCTTTTTAGATTAGGAAATAATTCAACCAAACTGTCTAATCTTGGTTGAAATTAGTAGATAGGATAGAATAGAGAAAAAGTGACCAAAGCATTTAAACTTGGTCAATTGTATTACATGTACTAGAATAGGGTTAGAAGTAACCTTAGGAAATAAAAAGAGGGTCTGCTAGATCAAATGCGCCCTTAGGATATATTAATCATGCTTTAGATATATTAATCTTGGTTAAATAATGAACTAATCATGTCATTTAAACATGATTAGCAATTTGTAATAAGAATTAAGCATTGGGTTTTATTATAAGGTCGGGAGATGACAAGATGTTTTGTCGGCTTGTGATATCGCAAAGGCACCTTTCAACGACCATGATTTTCTCTGCTCGGATCAACAGCTGGGAAACAACTTCGCACCCCCTCATCCAATTTCCCATTAATGACAGGTGGGGGGGTTTGAAAAGTGGCATTGCTTTTCCCGAGCCCCACGAACATGGTTCTTCCTCACGAATTCACACCCCCCTCCCTGAAAACTATGCACCACCACTCCCCCCCTCCGAAATCTGCCTATCTCTCCTCTGCTCCCATCAACAATCACCATGTCACCTTTACCTATCACTAATTACTTCGCGCCACTTGCCATTCCTCCATTTGCTCACCACCTATTTCCATTGCCACCTACCCGTTATACATTTATCCGTTGCAAATTTCATGTTTCCCATTAATTCATCTAAATCTTGTTCTATAATGATTCTAACTGCAATGGTAATTGAACAAGTCTTATAAAATTTGCCTTGTCTCATCCCACACAACTCTCTTAGCTCCGATGTTAATATTTTGATTGCAAGGATTGACTTTAGCTCTCGCAACCCCTACTATTACCAGAACCTATCAATCCTAGCAAATTTAGAGCCCACGACCATTGGCAAATATTCATCACTTATCCAAGTACCTGTTCACACCGAATCTTTATTATCTTTTTCTTCTCAAACTCCTTAGACATGGCACCAAAGGGAAAGGACCAATCCTCTAGTAGAAAATCAAACAATGAGGATAACCCTAAAATCTCTGCTACCCTGGACCTCAACAATATGCCATTGGCAGACCAGTATTACAATATTTTTGATATCGAGTGTGAATTCGACTTGTTCAAATTACACCATTGGTTGAAGTAAAAATACCTAGACCAATAAGATGAAATTAACCTTTGGGAATCCCTGTTACCCATGTTCATGTTCCCACATACACACTATATCCCTGATCTTTTCATGTGGTGTCAAGCTAGATACAATCCATTGCAAAGAGCCATTGTGGCCCAAAATGGAGACATTTTGATCTCAATTACACATGAAACCATAAACCGGATGTTGCCAATTCCTGAAAATGACTCCCTCAGCCATTTTTCTGTAGTTGTCCTTATGGATTTGTATCATAAGCTCACCTTTCCTCGGCGAGCCCAAGTTTTCAAGATTTTCCTTCTAGAAGATTCTCAACTTCCCAAGAAAAATCCCCCTTCTCTAACTTGTATGTTCCTAGAGAAAGCCAAATAGATCATTGCTTTAATTTCTTTCCTTTTAGGGTATCAATCAGGCCAATGGGTAGATGAGCCTATTCTAGGCTTTCTATCTATTTTCTCTAATGAACATAAGGCAACATTCATGTTTAATTTTAGTCAATTTCTGGCTGATAATATGCATGAAAAAATGATGAAGATTACTACAAAAGGCATGTTTAAATATGCATTTGTATTAGTCTATATGTTTCTTTTTCAGTAAGAATATAAGTTTCTAATAACTTTACATAAACAAGTTGATCAAGGCATCAACCAATCAGTGATATAGTGGACTTCATTAGTCAGGAAAAAATCAAGAGAGTTTGAATTTGCAGACATCATAGACAATTTTGTTCATACAGTTGCAAGGCTTCTTAGCAGCCAGAGTGAGCCAAGGATCAATTTAGAGATTAAAATGGTTTTGCACTTGAGTGAGCAGACAAAAACTGGAGACCGGTATCTATACCAAAATTATACAGAGATAAAGATATATGGATGTGACCTAGCTCCCTACAAGTTACCTAAATATGATCCAATGAGAATTTTCTATTTCGAATATATAAGGCAGATGATCAATATGGATGAAATCCATTTTGTCTCAGGTAAAAGAAAATCAAAATTTAAGACCAAGACCCAAGTGGGACCATTCATATGTAATACCAGAACAACAGGTAATAAGGTATATTCAATCCTCAAGCAATTCAATTTTCAGCCCAATTTTACCTGGTCATATGATCCATTCTGTAGGTTTTAAAACTGTACATAAATTACCTACATACGAATTCTAAAACACCGAAAATAAACAATGCGAGATCATAACACATAAAACACATATACACAGAGATTTTCCCCTGGATCCCAAAACCGGGACTACCAGCTTGATTTTTCATTATGTTCCTTTCAATGTTACAATACATATTTATACATGCCGAAGCATCCAATACCATGGACCGAAAACCATCGCGTCCAAAACCATGTGCAAAAATCATGCACAAAACCATAGGTAGGTTTGCCCAACCTAATATAGGGTCCAAAAACAAAATTTTCTGGGGCGCTGCCCTGGACCCCATAGAGTGGGGTTACCTACACCCCTCAAACCCTCTGTGACTCCCCCCACTACACAATCGACACAACGAAGGGGGGTCTCCATCCCCCCTCTAACCCCCTGGTTAACTATGTGGGCTAGTCGTGGAAAGAATATAACACAACCCAACATTCTGCCACTTGTTGTTTTCTTTCCACAGGGGCCACAAGAGAGCTTAGTCATTTATCCAGCCCTGCAATGCCCATTGTTTCTCTACACCAAAAGAACTTCTCAGAGCTCACATATTTTGTCAATGCATCTGCAATATTCTTCAAAGTGTCCACCTTTACCAGCAACACCCTTTTGTCTTCTATCATATCCCTCACAAAGTGATACTGAACATCAATGTGCTTTTCCTTTGAATGATATGCAGGGTTTTTTGCCAAGAAAATTGCACTTTGGCTGTCACAGTCTATCCTTATAGCTCCTTGTACTAACCCCATACTTGAACACAATCTCTGCAACCAAACTACTTCCTTGCTTGCATGTGTGGTTGCCATGTATTCTGCCTCTGTAGTTGATAGTGCCACTACAGATTGTTTCTTACTCATCTAACTAACTGCACCTCCAAATATGTTAAACACATACCCACTTGTAGATCTTCTTTGATCCAAATCTCTAGCCCAATTTGCATCAACAAAGCCACGAATATCCAACACTCTGTCCAATCTTGGTCTTCCTTCTTAGCACAAACCATAATCACTAGTTCCACGCAAATACCTGAAAACCCACTTTACCACTGTCCAATGCTCCTTCCTTGGTTTTGACATAAACCTGCCCAAAACTCCCACTGCATGTGCAATGTCTGGTCTAATACAAACCATTGCATACATCAAGCTACCGACTACACTTTCATATGGAACATGAGACATGTCCTCTTCCTCTTCTTATGCCTTGGGACAATGTTCAACAGATAACCTCACACCTATAGGAATAGGAACCTTCACTGGTTTACTATCTTGCATATTAAACCTCTACAGTATTGTCTCGACATACTTCCTCTGGTTTAACCAGAGCTTCCTTTTTTCTCGGTCTCTTTAATTTCCATGCCCAAAATATAGTTTGCAACACCAAGATATTTCATGTCGAATTTGGAGGACAATTGGGTCTTCAAATCCTAGATAATTTATTTGTCATTTCCAAACAACAACGTATCATCCACATACAAGACCAGATAAATAACATGGTCACAAATTAATTTAAAATACACACATTGATCTGCTTTGCTTCTGGTGAAGCCAAGTCCCCGTATAAATGTATCAAATATCTGATACCACATCCTTGGTGACTGTTTTAACCCATACAGAGACTTCTTTAACTTGCATACTAGTTCTTTCTTACCCTTCACCGCAAAGCCTTCAAGTTTCTTCATATAGATCTCCTCTTCCAGATTCCTGTGAAGAAATTTTGTCTTCACATCCATCTGTTCTACCTCAAAACTAAAAGCAGCAGCAATAGATAAAAGTAATTTAATAGAAGCCACCTTGGCAATAGGAGAAAAAATATCACCAAAATCAATTCTTGGCACCTGGGAATAACCTTTTGCTACCAACCAAGCTTTGTATTTCTCCACCTTTCCTTCTGCATTTGTCTTCTTCTTGAACACCCATTTACTGCCAATGGGTTTCCTTCCAGCTGGCAACTCCACCAGATCCCAAGCCTCATTTTTGTGCAAAGATGCCATTTCATCAACCACGACCTCTTTCCAGAGTTTACCATCCTTTGAATCTACTGCTTCCTTCATAGTTTTGGGATCATCATCAGTAACAGATAAAGAAAAATTTGAACAGAAAGCAGATGGACTATACCTTTCTAGCTACCTTCTTTCTCGAACTGATCTTCTCACACCCGAAGTTTGTGGCTCTTCATCTTTTGATTCCTCCTCTATTGTAGAGTCTGATTCTTCCTCCTTAAGATCAAACTCTATCTTCTTAGGTTCCTTTGGTTGGACTTCATGTTTAATAACATTTTTTACCTCTCTAAACACCACATCTTGGCTATACAAAACATTCCTTGTTACTAGGTTCCAAAGCTTATAACCCTTTAAATCATCTTTATACCCAATAAAGATGCACTTTTCAAATTTACCATCCAACTTGGTTCATTTATCCTTTGGAACATGTACATATGCATCACATCCAAATACCCTCAGATGTGAAAGAGAGGGTTTCTTACCAGTCCATACCTCTTGTGGAGTCTTATCCTCCAACGTTGATGAAGGTGATCTGTTGACTAGGTAACATGCTATCTCCACCGCCTCTACCCAGAATTTATGTCCTAACCCAGTACCACTGAGCATGTTTCTTTCCCTTTCCATCAACGTCTTGTTTATTCTTTCTGCAACTCCATTTTTCTTAGGTGTGTATGGAGTAGTCTTCTGCCATGCTATACCACACTTCTTACAAAATTCTTCAAATTCCTTACTGCAAAACTCTCCACTGTTATCTGTCCTCAACACCTTTATCTTCTTCTCTGTCTAGTTTTCCACCAGAGCCTTAAATTCTTTAAACCTGTCAAAGAATTCAAATTTCTTCTTAAGGAAATATATCCATGTATTACTTGAGAAGTCATATATAAATGATACATAGTACATAGACGTACCCAGTGATGGAACCTTCATAGGTCCAAACACATCACTGTGCACAAGTTCTAATATCTGTTTCGCCCTCTTACCACCATAGGGGAAACTCACCCGATTATGCTTCCCATATACACAATTTTCACAGAAATAAAAATGTAGAGAGCTATTACTCATACCTTCTACCATACCTTTACCATGAAGTATTCGAAGGCCCTTCTCTCCAATATTTCCTAGCCTTTTATGCCATAGCATGGTCTTCTCTCCAGAGACCACTAGATTTTCTACTCCAATTTCAGGAACCATAGAGTTGTTGCACCCATCAACAACAGTGCTACCTTGCAGCTTGTATAGAGTTCCAATCCAAACTCCTCACATCAATACTAGTTCTCCCCAAACCATGTTGCAGGTATCCTTCTCGAACATTGTTTTTACACTTGCATCATCCAGCTTGCTTATAGAAATCAGATTTTTGGCTAATGCAGGAATATGCAGAACACCCAGAAGTGTTCTAGCCCTTCCACCTTGCAATTTCAACTTTACTTTTCTGCGACCAATGATTCTAGCCTTCTTATCATCCCCCAAGAAGACATCACCACCATCATATTTCTCATACTCACAGAAACACTCTTTATGGGGAGTGAAGTGAAAGGATGCACCTGAGTTAATCAACCATGCCTCATGATCTACATGTGTACTTGAAGAAGGCAAGTACATATCCCCACCTTCATCTGAGGTGGATTTCGCCTCTATAGAAGGAGCATCATCAGATCCCTTTCTTTTATCAGGAGCTTTAGATTTACTGTCCCTTTTGTAGTGCCCTTCCTTTTCACATTTCCAGCACACCACCTTTACAGGTTTTCCTGGAGATTTAGATCTCCCACTCGATGACTTATTTTTGTTTTTGTTCTGGGACCGTCCTCATATAGACAAGGCATCACCATTTTGGTTCTCCATATTTTTCCGTCTCATCTCCTCCGTTAGCAAGGATGAGACTATTTCATCAAACTGCAAGATAGTTGTTTTGTTTTCGTTCTGGGACCGTCCTCATATAGACAAGGCATCACCATTCTGGTTCTCCATATTTTTCCATCTCATCTCCTCCGTCAGCAAGGATGAGACTATTTCATCAAACTGAAAGGTAGTTGCATTGCTACCTATTGCAAAAACTAGACTCTCCCACTAATCTGGTAGAGAACACAACAAACTGATGCACTTATCTTCACCTGAAATTTTAATATCAACAGATGATAACTGACTTACCATAGTATTAAATGCGTTCAGATGCTCTGTCATTGAGTCTCCACCTTTCATCCTCAGGTTATACATCTTTTTCCATAGGAACAGTTTATTCACCAGAGACTTAGATTGGTACAAAGTCCCTAACTTGTCCCACAAAGCCTTCACCGTAGCTTCCCCTGGTACATTCAACAATACTGAATCTGAGACACACAATCGTATTGTGTTCTTTGCCTTCCGATCCAACTTCTTCTATTATTCATCGGACACTCCCGTTGGTTTAGTACCTGGATCTACTGCGATCCATTGATCTTTATCCACCAACAAATCCTCCATCTTGAGTTTCCACAACTCAAAAATATGACCATTAAATTTCTCGATCTCTATCTTTCCACTGCTCGCTATCTTCTTTCAACACCAGAATCGATCTCGCAGATCTCCCACTGAACAAGGTCTACCATAGGCCCAAGCGAAACCTCTCAGCAACAAAGGCATCCCCTTGAAGCCAAAAATAGCTCTGATGCCAAATGTAGGTTTTAACCCTGTAGAGAAATTACCTCCATACAAATTCTAAAACACAGAAGATAAACAATGCAAGTGCATAACACATAAAACACATATACATAGATATTTTCCCCTGGATCCCAAAACCGGGACTACCAACTTGATTTTTCATTATGTTCCTTTCAATGTTACAATACATATTTATACATGCCATAGCATCCAATACCATGGACCAAAAACCATCGCATCCAAAACCATGGAACGAAAACCATCGTGTCCAAAACCATGTGCGAAAATCATGCATAAAACCATAGGTAGGTATGCCCAACCTAATATAGGATCCAAAAAAAAAAAATTCTGGGGCATTGCCCTGGACCCCATATACTAGGGTTACCTGCACCCCTCAAACCCCCTGTGACTCCCCCAGCTATGCAATCAGCACAATGAAGGTCAAGGCTCCGCGCCCCCTCTAACCCATCAGTTAACTACATGGGCTAGTCGTGGAAAGAATATAAGACAACCCAACACATTCAGTGTAATTTCTAATTTAAGGGTGGAACTCAAAACCACACCTTATAACCATACCCCCAAACTAGAGACCGAGAAGTTCATGAATCAAGACCAGTGGGAGGAAAATACACTACAAGAATGCAGAGATAGCAGCACTCAGAAAACAATTGAAGTTACCTTATACATAGGATCCACAAACAAAAGAGATAGAAGAAAGTGAGCAACATAAAGAAGACATGCTCAAATTGATCATTGAGCAAAATGTACAGATAAAGGAAATGGAGGAACAGATGGAGAAGCTACTTAAGGAAAAAGAAGAGGATGCACAATTGACTATAGCTCCAGTAACAACCATACCAATTATGGTTATAGGGACAACAGAGGATTTGACATCAATACTAGATGATTTGAGAAAAGTTATGCATGACTTGTCTCTTCAGAGACAAGAAAATGATAAGATCCAGAAAAACTAAAGAATCTAGAAGCACATAAGATAAAAAATGATACCCTTTTGGTGGAAGAGATGTAAAAATCTCACCAACTTCCCAAGAAGATTGATCAATTATAAAATCAGTCATTGATGGCTCACACCTTGGTCCAAGCCAAGGAAAGTACTCTGATGGATATAAATCATGCCATAGATGAGATTTGGCCATCCATTCAGATTATTTTTGAACAAGAAGAGTTAATTGACAGGTGAAAAACAACATTGAACAAGTCAAAACAACACTGGGATAAAAACCAGATGAGCCTACATCCATGATCAAAGTGTTTAACTCAAAGACTAGATCAGAGTTAGAATAGATCCAGATGACGAAGACCTTCCTAGAAATCAAGATGGTATTGTAGAAAAGGAATTTAATGACTCAGTTTGAGACTAAGTGTCAAACTCTGGAAAATGTTGTCCAGAGATTTCATACTAAATTTAATTTTTTTAATAAAAGAGGATTGCTAGGGTTAGTGGTGCCCAATGACAGATTAATCAACTTGGAATCTTACTGTAAGAAACTTTACACTATTGCAATAGATAAATCCAAGTTTACAGGTATCAAAGGACATGTCATTTGTAAAGCTTTTGTAGAAGCTTTGGAGTTTTATTTAACTATAAAACATGAAATCAAGAACATTTTCATCAACAAGCCAGCTTTTGAGAAATATACTGAAGTAGATGAAGTTTATAGAAGGCTAATAAATCTTTCTATACCCAATGATTAAAGGTGGGATCAGTTGTGTGATACTGTCTAGTAAAATTTTTATCTCCGACATACAGACAAAAAGACAACACATTTTAGGGCCAAGTCATCAACAATCTCCTCGAAGATAGTGCAAGCAACCTCAAAAGTTTAAGCATTCCTACATTTTTGTACTATTTTTGTAAATCAGTTAGATATTTCTAGAATCCAAATATTTTTGTATAAATAAGTAACAATTTGATGTATTAAGGGTTGAACCCTTGGATGAGTTTTCTAAAGCAAAATTGTATCAAACTGAAATTGCTTCATATTAATGAAAGGATTCTAGATTTGCTTCAAACATCTTGTCACTTTGTGAGTTTTTCTTATGTTTTCACTTCATTTTGTTGTTCTACATGTATTTAAGTTTTTATGAAGAAAATTGGGTAAGAGAAAATTGAATATCAGTCTATCTTAAATCCCCTCTGAAGTTATAATCTATTTTAGAGATTGGTTTATTGGACTGTTTGTCTTTATAAGCTCCTCTACATTTATAAATTGTCAATCATCTTCATAATATTAATTATATTTTGTTGGGCTGTAAACATTGTTTACTTTCATTCTTTCTTATGATTAACTAAAAATTCAATTTGAATATTTAGGAAATCATAGCCTCTTACATCTCTGCCTTTCCACACACTTTTAAATCAAATTACTGTTCAGAGGTGAAGAATTATCCCTTTCTAGATATTCAGTATTAATATGGTTTAAGTACTTGCCTTAGTCTTCTCATAACATTGGTCATCCAAAAAAAAACTTTTAAAACAATAAAACATTTTAGATGCTCTGGCATATTTACTTAACCTAGAATTATCTCGGAGGATAACAGAAGTAACCATATCTCTGAAATGCCACAGAAAAGATAGATGTAATAGATACATTTTCCATAATAGTTGCAATGAATTGAGTACTTATAGGTTTGAAATCTACTCCATCTCGTCATCCAATATATACATGGATTTGATTCCATGTGAGAGGAGTGTTTTCTTGAGGGAATCAAATCCAATGTTTTTAATGTTTTTAAATTATGATGAAAATAACAAGAGTAGGATGAAATGCATTGACCTAAAACAAAGTTGAATTATCATTTTCCAATGATGTAATTGCAAGTCACTAGAGAAATAAAAAATTCCTACTTGAATATCTAGAATTCACTTGTTTAGATGGGACCCTTTCCTAGAATTTGTGAGAGGAGTTTCTCCTGCCTTTCAGAGAAAGTTGGAAAAAAATGACCCACCTTGACATTTTTTCCATCCATCCATATTTCATTTATGCTTACAGGAAACTAAACTAACACTTATTCTTCCTCCATTATGATTTTCCATATGATCATATTAATTCAATTAAATAGCCCTCCACTCTTGGATATGGAAAATATTGCTTGCAAGTATTCCTTCACCTCCATAACTCAACCAAGAGACAATCATCGATCATGTTGACCATTTGCAAAATTTCCTTGCATGAACACCCTCTATGGTTCATGTAAATGAAGAAGCATGTGAATGCTCTTTTCCTTCAAAGAATGATAAATATAAAGATGAGCCTCTAAATGATGAATATGCATAGGCCCTCTAAGGTGCTTTACATTGGAGATTTTACTTCATTATTGGTTCTTAGAAAGTTGCAAGATTTTCCTCCCCTCCTATACATTGCAATAGTGGTGCATGCTACAAATAAATGATTGAAACGACCTTTGAATGGTGTGAAGGTTTTTTACCCTTGATATCTCATATTGTGAATATATGACATAAGAATAGGAGAATCCAATGTCTAGTAATTTAAAATAGAAAGCTCGATCCATGAGATCCCAAGTAGAAAATGGAAGCATTTTCATGATAGCCATGATTACCATGATTTCCAACCATGTATTAATAAAAATGGGATGTAATCTTGATCCAATATTTAATAACCTTAGGTGAATTTGTAATGTAACTTTTCATAATGAGCCATGAAGGGATAAACTGAAACATCTGATACAATTGTGTCAAATTTCCTAATATAGGGAATCAATCTCACTTGTTGGTGATGATAAATTTTGCAAGACACACACACACACACACACACATATATAGATATGCTCTGGTAAGGTATACTTTATAACCATACTGGGATTGGTGTTGCTCTCCCTTTATTCTTTACAACATCAGGAAGCCAGGGAACCTTTTTATAAAAGGAAATCATTTCGACCCAAAACCAAATATCATATGCTTGTTCATTAATAAATTCAATAGAAAATATGGACTGACACAAAACCATAGTACTTGCAAATGAAACTTGAAACAATGTAAACTTTGAAACAGGAACTGTACCGAGTACCGCTTTTTTTGAGGTAGCAAAAAAATCATCCAATTTTGAAAATTGATGATTCAGAATACATATTTTTTTTGAGCATATTTTTTGACACTTTAAATTTTCTTATGTATCAAGTATAAACATTATTTTTAAAATGTTAGTGATTTTCATGTTGATTTTGAAAAGTGTTGATGCAATGTCAACCCCTTTTTTTAGAAGACTTATTTTTTGACTTTAAATTTTCTAATGTATTAAGTGTGGATAATTATTTTCTAAATTTAACAATTTTTGAAGTAGTTGTCTTCTTCATATTTTTTTGTTTTTCTTTTCATTTTTTTTTAGTGAGATCTTTGTTCTTTTGCACAGTTAAATAAAAGGTCGATATTTAAAGTTTTGATCCTCTATGTATTTATATTTTGTTAATTAATATTTCAATGCACATCAAATAATTTTCACTAATAAAAACAATAATTTTTAGTAGTTGACATAAAAATATTCATTTTGAATATAGATATAACAAAAAAAAAATACACATTTTGAGACTTTTTTGCTAAAAATGACATGTCAAATAAATAATTTCTATAGGAAACATTTAACAAAAAATGTTTACAAAATAACATTTTTTATGAATTTCATGTCAAATAATAATAATAATAACATTTTTTTCAAACAACATTGATTCACATAAACATTAAAGTGAAAATCACATAATACAAATATTAAACATATAACAACAATAAATGAATACTTATTCTTCTCATAAAATCTCAAAGTCAAAACATTACAAGTATAACTAATTAATAGTTAAAAAAAATGAGCTTGATTTCTAAGCATAACTTAAATTTAATCAATTATCTCATGTAATCCATACTCTTCACCTTCTATAGTTTTATCATTGTCTTCTTCTATAATATTTTCTTCCTCAGTTTGGTCATTTTCATCTTTTGGTGGATCTTTGATGTCTGTGAATCGCCCAGTGTATGCCTTTCCAATCATTCCATCTAATGGTGGTTGAGGTTACTTTGCCTTTTTTTCCACACGTGATTCATTAAAATCTCCTTTTTTCAAACCAACTTCTTGCATTGCATCTAGAAGAAATTGAAGAGGATTAATTCTTTGCTGAATAATTGTGCACTATATTGGGTCTTTTTCAATGACAATGCAATTTCTTCCTTTTTGTAGGCAACATGCTAGTATCTTACCTAATAATCAAGTACAAAATAAATAATTAAGTAAATTAGTATAAACACATAAAAATCAAAGGAAGATATTGAGATTAAATATATAATATAGTTAATAAATGACTATGGTTTTTGATAAATGTTAACTATCCCTCCTTTTGCTTCGTTATCTTCATATGCTAGTTTTTTTACAACAACATCATGAACCAGTACTTGTCTATGACTCTTTCCATCTACCCAATTCATAAGAATAGGCTTATAGCTATCATATTTTGTCCAACATTCAACATGGATGAACTGACAATCACTTATAATTGGTTGATCTCCACATTTAATAAGATTTGATTGTTGCATGTAACATCAAATAGTAAAAGTTCAATTGACTTGTACATAAATGATTTTTTGAACATTAATCAAACATATAATTTCAATGTCTTACCATGTAAGCTGCATCCTTGAATTTTCTTTTTCCTTGAAGCTTATTAATAACATTTCAAATTGTGTGTCTAAATGAAATACCACAAATCTGCAAAATGGTGATGTCGTGACTTCTAGAAATCCTACAACTACTTTACTAAAATCTTGATAAGTATAAGGGTCATTATGATATTCAATGTTTAGGATATTGAAACCATGAGGAATATTTGCAATAAATAGGGAATAATCCCTTTTAGATATGAGTTTTGAAATGCCTTCACAATCACCTTGTATTATTTGATATTGGATAGTATCGAGCCCATTCCAAATAAAATGAGTAAGACTAGGATCAAGTTCAACATTAGTAAGACACTTCTTTCTCAGCCTTTACATCTTAATTTTTTCAATAAAGCTTATGAAACTATCAAGTGCTCCATTTGCATCATTTTTTTGTTTAATGAAATAAAAAAATATATGTATAAGTTATAAAATAAAAACAATATACACATGAATAAAAATGAATGTATAAGTCAACATACCTTTTTAAATGCAAGATAAAAATATTCTAGTGTTGATGTAGAACTTGAATCTGGGTAGTTGCGCACCACATCATCCCAACTATCTTCGTTCAACAATTTAACCATTTGTTCTTATATTCTCATATAAACCTCGTGACTAAATAACTAAAGTAAAAAATGTTAATATAATTATATGTATAACAAATATTACCAACAACAATATGTTATATTTAAAAGAAACTTATAATCTAGAAATAAGTAAAAGTAATTCAACAAAGTTACTTTTGAAATTCCTCACTCATTTCATCCAATGATAATTCACCTGACTTCACACGAGATAATATTGTTTTGACAAGATTTTCATCCTTTACTCCTTGCAATTCTCTCTAAGGTGTGATAGTCATATCTTATGGAAGGAGTTTCTTTTCATGACTTGATTTGCTGCTGATACATATCAATAGTTTAGAATTTTTGACCTTCTGGTTTTTTATGCCAATGTTCTCCCACACGTCGAAAATCTTATTAATCAATTCCCATATCTCTTGAGTTCTAAATTCCAACTGGAAAATGTTATCCATACCTATGAATATTTTAGAATTTACTTTTCCACCTTTTGAATTGATTTTTTTCTCAATTTGATAACCTATTTCCGTACAACATTCCTTCTAAAAGGCTAAACTAACCTTTGTCTTATCCCCACCACATTTTTCTTCAACTTCATTATGAATAAATATAACCATTTGGATGAAATTCATAGACATCCTATCCTAATTATTTGTATTAAGATCCCATCCCAATAACTTTTGTTATGTATTTGTTAAACTAGCATAAATGATACATTTCATTGTTTCAAAACGTGGGTTATTGGGATATTCCCCATCAATTCCTTTTGATATTATATAGATGGTTCTCCCCAAGTACATAATATTTGTATTCAAAATATTTTTACTTATCAAATGCTTCTTTGTTGGGAACATAAATTGGATAAAAAAGAAGCACATAATCAACAACATGATCATATGGATTGTACCGCATCAATGTTTTCTAGTTGTGAACATGCAGGTGGTGTGGCTTTCTAGTTTGATATTTAAATTGTCCTTCATTTGGCTTATATATTTGGCTAATATTAAGTTGAAATGTATGACCGCCCTTAATTAAGTTTGTCTTTGTTAACTGATGTTGAATGACATTTTGTTTTGTTTTAATAATGCCATCCTCTAAATCAGCTCATGGTGTAATGATTTCCCTACTTCCTTTTGAGTTTTCACTAGGATCTTCACTGTTGGCCATGATTTTTTTAGAATGATCAACTTTTAATTTCTTCCTCCTATCGGTTATCATATTTTCTTTTACATAAGAAATCTCCTCATCATCAACTAGAAGGGAGACATTCTTGGGAATTTTTGTTTTTGGTCTTTTATGGCTCTTCTCCTTTCTAACATCAGTTCTAATCTCATCCTCAGTAATGGCAACATATTATTCAACTTCAACTTCAAATTCAACATCATCTTCCTCATCTTCAAAAGTAACATGTTTATCTTTACTAGATTGATCCACTATATGTATTCTTTGTTGTTTCCTTGTATGTAGTCTTGTAGCATCATGAAGTAATTTTTTTGCTTGTCTGTCATATCTTCTTTTGACCTTGAGTAGAAACTCCTGACAACATTCATAATATCTCACTCTATAAAATAAATTCCCCCCCAACACAATGGAAAGACCCTCAGTAAAATTATGTCAAACAAAATATAATATGTCAATAATAAATAAGTTATAAGAAAATATAATGATACGGTTACAATAACGCAAAACACACAAAATATAAATAAGAATACTTACGCTATTTTTTGCAATGTCATTATGATTTGTTTACATATCCTTGTAGAATCATCTATCGTGTCATACATCGACAATGCAAAATGATATCTAATCTTGTCATGTGACTTGTGCAGTTTTGTATGTACATAAACAACTTCAGTATCCGGCATCAAACATATGTCTAGTACTTTTCCCAACACCTCATAACTTCCACAATCATAAATCATACCAGCATATAGATATATCTGCATATCTTCTTCGCCTTCTCTATCTTTCACAAACCATGGAAATTTTGCACATTTCACTTCTTGTGATTTCTTCCAGTGTGAAGTTAACTTATTTTCCTTTTAGGAGCCACTTGCTAGATTTTTAATCATTAGCTCAGATCGGGTTCATTCGACAATATTTTTTGAGGCTCCACCTCAAGCTCTAGATGATGTAATTGCTATCTTTGGTCCAAAAAGATTTACATAAACCTTCCTTGATTCCATTTTCCTGCATCATATATATCTATATATATATATATATATATATATATATATATATATATATATATATATATATATAAGTAAATTACAAAAAAATCAATATCTTAAGTAAACAAAAAAAACAAAAGAAAATTTAAAAACTAAAAAACACCAGAAATATGCACAATGACCCCCATGTCAAATGTGCCATTAGGTTCATCTAAGGTACCAAAAAAACCCATACCTTCAATTTTTTTTTTTACATTTGCCCCTCGACGCCCTGCCTGCTAGGGGGCTACTGTGTCTTGGGTGAGTGTGCCTGCCTGCGGCACAATGGGTGGGAATTACCTCCCAAGGCACATCATCCCCTTAAAAGGCAGGGGGGCGTTGTGCCCAGGGCAGGTGTACCCGGCAGTGGGTGTACCCACCCGTGGCACAACAAGCATTCTTGGCATGCCAGCTATGCCGCGGGAGGGTGGCACAGGTTGTGCATGCCTGCCCAAGGCACAGGGAATCCTGTACCTTGGGCAGGTACACCCAGCTATGGATGTGCTCACGACCACAGCCGGGAGTGCCCGTTGGGGGCACAACGACCCCTTGGTAAGCATGGGGTCGATGTTCTCTTGGCGGGTGCACCCACCGACATCACAATGACTCCCTGGAAAGTAGGGGGCCACTGTGTCTTGGTCACGTGTGCCCACTAGCAGCACAACGGCTCCTTGGCAGGTAGGGGGATGATTCTAAGAATCTGACCCATGGCACGCAGGGGCCGTTGTGCCCTAGACGGACATGCCCATCAATGACACAATGACCCCCTGGCAGGGAGGGGGCCATTGTGTCGTTGCTGTGCGTGCCCTCTTGGGGGTCCCTTTGGTGGGCGCACACACCCACATCACTTCGAGAGAGCATGCCCATGGCCAGGCTCGCCACACCCACCAGTGGCATAGTGGGCCCTTGCCTACTAGGGGTTTGTTGGGTGAACTTGGCACATGTGAATTTTTTTTAAATTTTTTATTTTGAAAAAGAATCTATATTTCTTTAACTAAATGTTACAAAAAATTAATAATGGAATGGGTTTTTTGTCTAGTATGTCGGATGAACCTAATAACCCCGCTGATACGTAACTACTAGTATACCTATGGGCATCTAAGACTTGCACTCAGTGCTATTTGAACTTAAGTCTACCTAGTTTCAAAAATTTCCTAAATTTTGAATTAATAAATTGAGCTACCCCGCAAGACAAAGAAAATAATTAAAAAAAATGATTTTTTGGCATATAATAAACTATTTCCCCCAAATTCCTCGATGAATGGTTGAAGTAGAATGGAAGTTAACCTTTGAAACATGAAAATATCTTGTTGAATCTATTGTCGATGCCAATGTAGCTACTCCACAAAATTGCTCCAAGCTTTTTAACTTAACCTCGAGAAGTCTTGATGTGATATGAGGATTAGTGATAACGAAATTTATTATATAACATAAATTATGGAATTGTTTTATCGCTTCTTTAATGTGGTATTAAAAATATATTAGAAAAAATTAATATATAGTTAATATTATGATGATGCACTAATTTATGTTACATATGGGATAAAAAATATAATAAAAATTAAAAAAAAAAAATCAATTATCTAGTAAATGTTATATAATTTAAGTAAAAGATTTAGTTTAATTTTGAAGGAATGTATTAAAAAAATTTGTGTGGAAAATTTGAATGGAAATTACGGTCAAATTTTTCAAGAGAAAATTTTAGTAGAAATTTTTCAAATAAATTCTAGAAGAAAAATTTGGAGGGAAATACTTCAAACGAAATTTTTGGAGGGAAAATTTTCGGTGAAAATTTTTGGATGGAAAATTTGGAGGAAAATTTTAATTATTTAAGCTATATATTGTCATTAGGAGAGAGTGCATTTGTATCATTCAACATATTCTGTTTGAAAGTCATGGATTCTTCTAATAGTGAAGTTTCTCTTTTTGAAGCATCACCATCTTCATCATGTAACAACTCTATTCATATTGATGAATATAATGAAATTTTTTTCACTATGAATAGAGAGTCAAATGTTTCACATAGTCATAATCCTAAGGATTATGAGAGCACACTAACGAAGGGTAGGATGAATAATTTCAAATAAATAGAGAGTCACATTTTCCACTTAGTCCTAATCCTATGGACTATGAGAGCAACAATGATGAAGGCCAGGATGAAGAATTTCCAATAAATCGAGAGTCACATTTTCCACTTAGTTCTAATCCTAAGGACTATGAGAGTAGTAGTGATTAAGGGCATGATGAAAAATTTCCAGTAAATAGAGTGTCACATTTTCCACTTAGTCCTAATCTTAAGGACTATGAGAGAAGTAGTGACAAAGGGCAAGATGAAGAATTTCTAGTAAATAGAGAGTCACATTTTCCACTTAGTGCTAATCTTAAGGACTATGAGAGAAACAATGATGAAGGTCAGGATGAAGAAGTTTTAGTAAATAGAGTCACATTTTCCACGCAGTCCTAATCCTAAGGACTATGAGAGCATCACCGACAAAGCATAGGATGAAGAGTTTCTAGTAAATAGAGAGTCAAATTTTCCACTTAGTCCTAATTCTAAGGACTATGAGGGTAGCACTGATGAAGGGAAGGATGAATATGATGATGAGTATCCTCCAAGTCATTATTTCAAAATCACAGATGATGGTAGTGAAAAATTTCCTAGAACTAAGGATGGTAATGAATATTTTTCAAACAATGATGGTGATGAACTTCATAACTATGTTCAAAATGATCATAGTGAGCATAATATTCCTTGTAATGATGATGAAAATGCTTATACAAATGATGATGAAATGATGGATAAGTTGCCAACAAATATTGTATCTAGGAGTAGGAGTATACCTTTTCGTATCAATCCAAGATGTTCTAGTTATACAAGGGGTGGAGCAGAATATATCACGAGAAGAAGTTCTATCAATTATCTCATTTCAAGTTAATGTTTTCAAAAGGATTGCTTGAAACATATGGATTTCAAGTTTTCATTGGAGAAAAGGAAGAGATATTTGTTAATGAATAAAATAATGCAAAATTCATATTTAGTAGGGTACACACAATCTACATTGTCAGGTTATTGTTATCATATGGGGTCTTTATTTGTATGTAGAAATGCTTTCAAAATGTTTCATTCAATTGGTAATTTTTTTCTTTCAAGAATCCAATAAAATTTGGAAAAAGATCCCACATTTTATTCAGAAGTACGTCATAAATGAGAGTTGGGCCATTAGAAAATATTGCAATGCAATGGATGCACAATTTTTTTTCAAATCATTTAGAGTGTATGCCAAATAAAGACACAATAGATATTCCAAATAATTTCTCAAGATGAGAAATATACAACTTATACAAAGAATATGCAGACGATGTTGAAGGAAATGATCATTTTATTACATATCAATAGTTTGTGAATATATGGAGGAAAGAATTCAACAATGTTCGTGTTCCTAAGAAGACAAGGATGAGGGTTTGCAGTACATGTGCTTATCTTAAATAAAAAAAGGATAAATGTCAATGGGTAGAAAGAGGTAAGCATTCATAATATTATTTTTTAGAATTGTATAGTCGTCAACTATGCAAATGTATTTATTAATAGGTTTCTTTTATGTTATATGTAGATTCCATTGTCAAAGCACTTCAAGAGCATCGCAAACATCAAACAAGTGAAAGGAAAAATTTGTACAAGAATCAAAAGAAGTGCTATGATAATCCAAATAAATATTTGGGTTTAATAATTGATAGTATGGACTAGAAGAAATCACTTTTACCACATTTTTTTTGCACACCCAAAAATTTACAGGAGGAAAATTTATTCAGTTTCATTTGGTTGGTTGTATGGTCTTCAATGGGAAAATGTTGTTAAGGGTTTACTTCACAGCTCCAAATATTCATAATGATGAAAATCTAAAAATAACCATAATTCATGATGTGTTGTCTCATTGGTCTGGTAATCTTCCTAAAGTTTTGTATCTACAATTGGACAACACTTGTCGTAAAAACAAAAATCAGATTGTTTTTGGATATCTAAACATGCTTGTTGAATTGAGAATTTTTCAGAAGGTAAAGGTTGCCTTCCTTCTTTTTGGGCATACTCATGACCATATTGATCAGATGTTCAATCATTTTTTAGTAACATTGAGGGGGAATGATGTTGGGAGCTTGGAATCGTTAATTGAATGTATTAAGAAATCATACATGCCATAGCCTATTTTTCATGTGTTGGAAGAAATTTTTGACAAGTGAAGGTTTATTCTAGGATTGCATGGTGAGGAGAAATGCATTGAACATCTTAATGAAATTAGCTTCCAACATCAATTTTGTATAAAAAAATTGATGGGAAGACACTAATATGGGGCAAGAAGTATCTAAATACTACAGAATGGGCACCATCATTAGGTTTGGCATTTTTAAATTTCATTCCAGATCATACAATATTTGTGTCAAATATATTGTTCTTACAATAAATTTCTGAAGTTCATAATGCACGAAGGCAGAAGAGAGATATAAATTATTTTGAATTAGAATATATTGACATACTTTTTTATGACTTCAATTTAAAAAAGAGGGGAACTCTTCACTTCACGCCGATAAATATTCTAAAGAGGTTGCTACCAGAAGAAACATTGTTGAGATGGGAGTCTGTTGAACCGAGTCGTAGATGTAGAAGACTTTTGAAACAAGAAATGGTGGGCATGCATGTTAACTTAGATGGAGAATTAGTTGATGAAAGAGAAGGACATGGGAAATCTTCATCTGCATCTAGTCATTCATCTAAAGATGTGAATTCTGATGGTGTGCAAGAACATATGAGTGATTTTGAATAATTTTCTAAGACAATTTATATAAATTATGTTTGCATGGTAAATTGAAATATATATTTTAACTTCCATATGATCTTACATGAAGTTATAAGTCATTTTTATGTTTGTTGGATTATATGTTTTGATTATGATGACTTTATTTGTTTAGAATATCCACAATGCAACAATAAATTAGAGAAATAATTTATATTTCATTCAATCTACAAGTACTGATATTTTGATTAATTTAGTCATATAATTGGTACATAATGTCATGGTTTAAATATGTTGAAAACTTAAAGTTTTTTAATTCTATGGTTGAAAAATTGTCAAATTGTTTTTATCTTTAATGTTATGGTTGAAAACAATTAGAATTTTAGTGATTTTTAGTGTCACGTTATTATATGTTTAACGACATGGATGAAAATTGTTGGAATTTTTGTGTGTTTTGGATCCCATTATTTTATCTTTAACGCCATTACTAAAAAATGTTGAAATTGTACCCAGAAAAGAAAAATATTATTCTACCAACAATATTAATGTGTGCTCCACAAATAAATTCAGTTGTTGTAATAATTGACCTCTCCACCAATAAATTCAACCACTATAATAATTCAGCCTCCCCACAAATAAATTCATCCCAACAATGGAATTGGTGTTGTTATAATGTAAGAAGGAAAAAGATTTACCTTGAGGATGAGTACTGCAGGATTCCACAATGGTTTTGGTTAAACCCTAGGTTTTACTGCATGTCTTTTACAATCACTGAGCTACGTACTCGTCGCTGACAATAGCGCCCGCTGTCCCCGTTGCTGCCCTGTCCATCATTTTTAGAATATCGTCCTCAGCTGGTATATTGGGGGATACAATGGAAATTGAGGAGGTCGATTATACCGAGGATCCATAGCCGGATCATGTCATTTTTGGGTGCCCTTGTTTCTCATCAACGACAGTTGGCCCTAGTCTCCCATCTGGCCCTTTTCTGCCGAACTCGTCGCCGGTGGTTACCTTGCCGGAGCACTGTTCTGCACCTCCTTTCGCCGGGTCTATCTCTCTCGAATCCCCTGCTCTGGATATACCTCCCTTATCCCCTGGGACCTTACACATTCTGACCGCAAATATGCCTCCATCGCCCTCTTTCGACCCAAATCCGCCCTTTTCATCTTTCTTTGCTGTGACGTTTGGGGGTTTTCATTCTTCGGTGGTCCCAAATCCTTCTTTTCCCCTACACTCGCCGTCGGGTTGCTTCAAGACACCAGCTGTCAAGGTCAAGTCTGCTAAATCCATCCCTTCGGAAGGCTCCCTGGACCCTTTGACGGAACACCCATCTGCACCTCGCTCAGGGAAGAGAAAAGCAAAGTGCGTGAAGACGACCTCAAAGGATATTACGATCCGGTTCGGTGAGACCTCTGCAATCAGGGAAGCGGCATTCATGGCCAGCACAATACTTGTCGGCCATGTTCGCGGAAGGGCATATTCAGCCACAAGGCTCACTCTATGGGTCAAGGAAATCTGGGGCGGATTACTCAAAGAATTGCCTGAGGTACAAGTTCTACCTAGAGGTTGGTTTTCCCTTCACTTTGCGAAGGAGAATTATACAGATTTGGTTCTTGCCAGATACTAGCACATTGAGATGGCTCCGGTCCTCTTAAAGAGATGGAGCCCTCTATTTGATCCTGAGCGAGAACAAATCGGGGTTGGTCCATTATGGGTTCGCTTGCCAGGGCTCCCTCTACAGTACTAGTGCGAGGAGGTTTTCATTCGAATTGGGAATGCCCTAGGGACATATCTAGACCATGACCGCACCTTTGTGGAATCGAGGAATAGAACCCTAGCTCATATTTTGGTACATTTAGACACTTGCGAGGGTTTGGAGGAGAAGATTACTTTGCAATGGGGGGAATATATTAGGATCCAGATACTGGACTACAAAGGGGTTCCATTTCGATGTCAACAGTGCCACAAGGTGGGCCACATTTTTAAGGACTATCCCCTTAATAAGAAACCAGAGGATATCCCTAAAACGTCCTCTGCACCATCCAGGATCGATTCGCCGTCTATCCAGTGTACATCAGCTCCGGGTCCTACACCCTCGGCCAACAATCCTCCTAAGGCAGTGGACGAGGATCACAGAACACTCTCGCCGCCTATCACCAGGTCTCGGGCAGCCACAGAAGCTGCCAAAGCTTCAGGTACTCCTCTCACACCTCTTATCTCTTGTATTACTCATTGTTCCTCTTTGATTGCACCGACCATCTCTGTCGCACATTGCACTATGTCTTGCATACATTATCCACATCCTCCTCTTCACCATCTTCGTCTAGGGTTTCAAAATCTCATCATTACAATCTTCGTCCTCGTATACTACCTAGTGGCTCTCCGGTGCATTTAGCTGGATTGGGTCTCTCTATACCTGGTACTACCTCTCTGTCATCTCGGGGGAGAAAATCTGATCTATCAAAAGCTATCAGACATGCTGGAGCTGAAGTCACCTCTGGCCATCAATCTACTCTTGACGAGATTCTTAGAGCATTGAATACCCCTAGTAGTGTTCCCCCATGAAATTTATTTCCTTTAATTACCGGGGAATGGCTAGTGCCTCTAAGAAACTAGCCCTGCACAGACTTATTGAGATTGAACTTGTTGACATCATTTTGTTGCAAGAAACCCTAGGCTCAGCTGATCTCATTACTGGTACTTTAAACTCTATTTCTCCAGGATGGCACTATATGGCAATGGACGCTGTAGGGAGATCCGGTGGTCTTTCCATTGGATATAATCCCAAAACCATCAGATTTCATGCATCTTAGGGAGGTCATGGCTTTCCGGGGTTAGATCTCTTTTCGACTGAACTTGGCACCATCCTAAGGGTTGTCAACATTTATGGTCCGTGTCAACAAAGGGAGCATTTTTGGCAGCACCTGCTTGGCCTCTCCATTTTCTCATCTGATCATATCATTATTGGGGGTGATCTCAACTTCTCCCTAGGTTATGGTGAATCATGGGGGTCTATGGCTCAAGTGGACCCTATCTCAGGGTACATGACTGATCTCCTGGAGCGATTTAATCTGATAGATGTCCCTATGAACAAACCTCTCCCCACTTGGAGAAAGAGAAGGGTGGGTGAGTCTACCCTCGCTTGAAGATTAGATAGATTCATCATGAAAGGGTCCCTTATACAACAGTTTCATCACTATAAAAGATGGGTAGGATCTGGAGGCATCTCGGATCACTCCCCTATATATCTGGAGATATTGGGACCACACCACAAGCCAAAAGCCCCTTTCAAGTTTAATCATGTCTGGCTTCAGGACCCTAATTATGTTCGTATGGTTACAGATTTTTGGGCTGCAAATCCGATTGATAGATCAGACTCCATGGTAAAAGGCTTCTGTTCAAATCTATCCAAGCTCAAGCACCTCTCTATCAACTGGGCCAGAGAAAAACATCAGAGGGAGAATTCGACTCTATTGCACATAGAATCTGAACTTTTCTCTCTGCTCGATGAGCGAAGTTTGGGGTTTATCACTGCTAAAGATAAATCACATTTGGTTGAGCTTGAGAACCGAAAGGCACAGATCCTAAAGGACAGAGAGGAATCTATCCGTCTTCGGAGTAGAGCCATATGGCTGAAAGCAGGGGATGACAACACTAGGTTTTTTCAGAACTATGCAAAAGGGAGAAAGGTTACAAATACCATTTGGAATCTACCTCTACCTGATGGAGGTGTGGCTGATACATTCAATAAGCTCTCCCACCTTGGCTCTACTCATTTTAAGAACCTTTACAAAAATCCTCCTGGTTCGAATATTGCTGATATCATTAATGTTGCTGGTCACTTCCCCAGATTTGTTAACGAGGATGAGGCAGAGGCACTTTTCGCTCCCGTGACATCTGGTGAGCTTGAAGGCACACTAAAATGGTTCAAAAAGGAAAAGAGTCTAGGACTGGATGGCTAGACCATCGAATTCTACCTTGCTTTCTATGAGCTTCTGGGACAAGATCTGTTGAAGGTAGTGGAAGAATGCAGAATATCTAGGTCTCTGTACAATGCTATCAACTCAACTTTCATTGCCCTTATTCCAAAGTCAGACACCCCATCCTCCTTTAATGATTACAGACCCATCTCTTTGTGCAATTGTCTTTACAAAATCATCTCTAAGATCATTGCAAATCGCCTCTGCCCTATCCTTTCCCGTCATATTTCCCCCCAACAATTTGCTTTTCTTGAACATCATCAGATTCATGAAGCTATTGGCTCGGCCCAAGAAGCCATTCATACTATCTGGACCAGACACCAAAAGGCCATTACTCTAAAGATAGATCTGGCAAAAGCTTTTGACCGTGTCAGTTGGCTTTACATTAAGATGCTTCTTATCCATCTGGGCTTCCCCCACAATTTCATCACCTAGATCATGGCCTGTATCACCTCACCCACTTTCAGTGTGCTCATCAATGGGTCTGCATCTCATTTTTTTCACTCTGAGAGGGGGCTTAGACAAGGATGCCCCCTCTCACCCCTCCTATTTTTGATTGTCATGGATGGCCTCAGTCGATTGATTGCATCGGCTAAGAGAGATGGTGATCTTTGTGGTCTCAAGATATCTGATGACTGCTTCCTCACCCATCTACTTTTCGTGGATGATGTACTTATTTTTCTTGATGGAAGTATTAGGGATTCCCGCTCCTTTTCTAAGATCCTCTCTCTTTTCTCATCAGCCACTGGGATGTTAGCAAACCACTCAAAATCCACCATTACTTTTGCCCGAACCTCCATCCAAGAGACTCATTTTGCTCATCAGTTGTTCCCTTACTGCATCAATCCACTAGACTGGGGTCTCAAATACCTGGGGTTCTGGATTAAGCCTATCAGCCAGAAAATAGTTGATTGGGTTTGGCTCATTACAAAACTAGAGAAAAGGCTTACCATATGGAGCCATCGATATTTGTCCAGAGCTGGTAGACTTGTTTTGGTTAAATCTGTTCTTGAGGCCACTCCTGTCTTTTGGATGGCACTCACTTGGATTCCTAGAAGCATCTTGGCCAGGTTACAACAAATCTGCAACAGATATTTATGGAATGGGAACCAAGACAAATGGATATTTGCATGGGTTGGCTGGAACAAGATAGCGTTGCCCAAAAAATGGGGAGGTTGGGGTCTAAAAGATCTTCCTTTATTTGCACAAGCACTTGCTGCAAAAATGGGATGGACTTTATTGACCGGACATAATCTTTGGACTGCCATCTCATATCACAAGTACATTTGGCCTCAGCAAATTATGGATTGGATTCGGCTGCCTAGTTGGCCTAAAACTGGTATCTCATCTGTCTGGAAGGCACTCCTACACTCTCTGCCACTCATCAGGGATAATCTGGTCTGGAGAATAAATGATGGATCTATGGCTCGCATTGGTTTAGATCCATGGATTGGAAGCAGTGGTAGATATCAGCTGTCCAAAGATCTCATACAACATCTTCATTCTCACGAGCTTATGGTACTAGCAAACATTACGGATCCTCAAAATTCCACCATATTTGCTCAAAGATGGAAATCCACTCAACAACTGAATCTACCACAATATTGGAACCAAGAATGGCATGATTATATTACTGCTCTATCTGAATCTCATATCAGGATCAAAGAGGGCCCAGATGAACTCATTTGGCATCATTCAGACAACGGTTTATACTCACCAAAGTCTGGTTATTTAGCCCTGATCTCACACAAGATACCAGATCTGATTACTTTCTGGTGGAAGTCTATATGGAATCTCACTGCGCCCCCACGGACCAGACTATTTTTCTGGTGTATTTTAAAAAACAAAGTCCCCACTGGCGAAAATCTTATGCACCGATCTTTCCATGGGCCAACCTGGTGTACATTATGCAAAAGATCAGCAGAATCGACATCACATATCTTTCTGAATTGTACAACCTTGATTGACCTTTGGCATAACATCAAGTCCTGATGATGAGTCTGGGTCTAGACTCGAAACGTCGACAAAGCAAAAATGGAAACTGTGGAATATCTGAGTATAAATTCTAAAAAACCTGACCACAGAAATCTACAATCCATTATCTCCTCTTCTATTCACTTCATGGGTTTCTGGGAAGGTGAAGACATTAACAGAGCATGGGAAAGCTGGTATCATCGGCATAAAGGGTCAAAACTCCAAAGTCTCCCTTTGATTATCTGTTGGCATCTCTGGCTGGCCCAGAATCGCACCATTTTTGACAGCAAACCTGTGTGCTGGCCGCACACTGCAGCTTGTATAATATCAGCTTTTAATGAGATGCCTGAGCCTCCCCAACCCCGAACCCGTAGGCCACATGCCCCTCCGCATATTGATAAAAATACCCCTTGGGCGTATTTTGATGGCGCAGCTCAACAGCAGGGATGTGGTGGTGGTTTTATCCTACACATTAGTGAACATCATTACTTCAAAGTCAAGATGGGATTAGGGGCTGGAACAAACAACTTCGCCGAACTCATCACTCTTCGTCATCTCTTGCATTTCTCTTTGGGGCATAACTGCATGAGCATTAATATTTTTGGAGACTCGAAGATCATTATAAATTGGTTCAATAATATTACTGCTTGTCACATTCACACACTCAGTAATATTTTGGATGAAATAAACATTTTCAAGGCTCAATTTAATAATATCACATGCAATCATATTTACAGGGAACATAACAGCAGTGCTGATGAGCTATCCAAGGCGGCCACGATACTTCCCAGAGGAGAGTGGATGATCCAGGAACAGCGAGGGTCAAATGAATACCACTACTATCACCGCCCTTACATAGATCTACATTATCACAGGGCTGAGAGCCCATGATCTGATTATCTTTTTGGAATTTTGAACAGATATTTTTATATATTTTGAATATATTGTATAGGATATATATATGGCCCTGCGTGGCAAATGTACAGACTTAATAGAAGGACTTTTATATGAACATCCTGCGTGATGTTCTGGACAGTATACAGTTATTTTTGTAGAACTTTTTCAAATTTTTGACTGAGCCCTCTAGGGCTGGACGGATATAGCATATGCATCCTGCATCTGCAATATGTAATTTTTCAAAGTTAATGAAAGATTACGATTTTTCCAGTGGAAAAAAATATTAATGTGTTTTTCTCATTTATTTTGCACAAAAAAATTGGTTTTACTTCCATATTTAAAATATGTTGAAAATTAACCCTAAAAAAAATAAAACATCGTTCCAGAATACACACTTTTCGTTTTTGGGCTATTTTTCATGTTTTTTAGGGGTTTTCTAGCTAGAGTTCTCGTTTTTAGTTTACAGTTCCCATTTCAAAGTTTACATTTTTTTGAGCATTTATTTAATTAGAAGGATGGTTTTATTTTAAAATGATGATTATTTTATGTATCGAAGTGAGAAGCATGGGGAATTTAAAGTTAATTTGAGTTTTGATAAATCATGTGGTGGAGAATTGATGTGACTCAATGGAGGATAATCACATCGAGTCTTAAAGTAGTTAGCTTCAAGTTACACAGTGAACTTAATGTTGAGAAATCTAGGGCATTAGCATTAGGTGATTTCTCTTCGATTAGTAAATGCTTGTGAATGATTTTTAACTTCTTTAGATTACACTCTTCTTCTTCTTAGATTATTAATGTTCTTCTTCATCAAACAGTAACCAATTCATGAACATAAATAGACAAGAGACGCAGAATGTAGGCTATCAACCCAGGCTAAAACCTCTCACTATTTGAGAGGAAAACCCACACAAATTCTTCTTATAGAGTTACCAATTAATGAATACCAAGACCAAGACCCTTGACCTAATAGCCACTTGAAGACCAAGACACTAGTTCTTTGTCTTCTGCTCTTTTCTTCTTCTTTACTGTTTTTCCTCTTCAACCTTCTTAACAATGAGATCATCTCCTCAATGAACTATAGATATACTAGAGATGGCACTGAAGCATGTCTATTTAATGACACCATAATGTGAGCACTGTAGAAACACCGAAACACTGTTCTATCACTAAAAAATAGTTCCTTTATGGCACTGAACTACAATCTTATTATTGCACCACGATGTGGTCTCTTCATAGCATCAATCTGTAGTATATATACCCTTGACCAAATATTGTTTCTCTATTGCAATATCGAGACCTTCTCTCAGAAATATGAACTATTAATTATGTGATTAGCCCTAGACAAAACTTCGTTGTCCCTTCATCTCTTCTTGTTGTTCCTTCCATCTAAACTATGTCACTGTAGTCTCCATAGAGATATATAAACTTAGGCTACCTAAATTCAGAGAGATCGAACTTGATTACTGCCACTGCCCATTCGAAAATCTCAAATATGTATCTGAACTTCATTGTGGAAATGTGAATCCTCTACATGCCTATTTATAGTGGTTTTACCATAAATAAGCTCACCTGTTCTTATGAAGGGTTGTGTCTCCAAATAGGTGATTTGACATGAGTTATTGTTTCTGTCTTGAGGTTGACTTGAAGAGGAGGATTAATGCTTTCTGTTGGAGTTCTTCTAGACACTGTTATAGTATCATATACATTATTCATACATGACATTGACTTTATATGATTTTTATGACAAATCATAAAGGCTCTCAATGGGAGCCATCTAAAATAAAATCTCTTTCTCATGAAACCCATGAAGCAAGCATTACGAAAATAATTTTACTTTCTTCTTTTCATCATTTACAAAATTCATAATTACATGTCATGATGAAGACTGAACCTAGTTACACTTTTCAACACTCCCTCTTAACTAGGGAGGTATTCATAAAGATACTTGGTCATTCTCAATCTTAAGAATTTCTCATAAGAAGAGTCAGATTAGTAACCCATATGTATAACATCATATCAACCAGCATTGTCACATAGAAAGGCCTTGGCTAAAAACTCTATCCACATGATCAGAGCACAATGCTGGCAAGACCAATGATTCACATATACCATAATCATTATCTCTCAAGGCACATACTCCACTTGGGTGTTCAGGGGTATGACCTTCTTTGGAATATTATTATCTTAGATAGCTTGTCCTCAAAGAATATCAGTCCCATATGACTACTCTTGTCTTGGATTCCCTATCTTATCCTCAAAGAGCATCAAATGCCAGTTTTTTACCCAATCCGCTATTCATCCTTTGCAAGTGAAGACCAAAATGATGTGTCTATCCATCCCTCTCAATAAGGGATGACATGTCAATTCTAATAAAGGAATGTACTCATTCTTACGGAAGAAATGTACCTAAGCTCCCTCTTGACTTAGGAATTTCCAAGTTTCTTCCAAGTGAGAAACTTATTTTCAGAATTCCTCTCAATTAGGGACCTACAACAGCTCCCCATCTACTTGAAGAACTCCTTCCTTCGATGTCATGGATTCCTCTGTCACTGAATCTTCATCTTTTGGAACTTCTTCATAGGGTACAGACCATCCATACCTTTCATTCATGAGTAATTTATGTCATCATACCTTTAATCAAGAAATGATTCATTAGTCCACATCTAGCTTTGCTTCATGTCATGTTGCCTTATTCATACCATTTTCTTTGGACGGATCTTACATCCTTATACATGGTACTCTAGGAAGACATCCACGGTTCTTCCTTTGGTAGTCCCGCATAAGCCCATCCAAATATTTATTCAAAAATAAGAAATGAACACTTGAATCAAAATTACCTTTGTCATGGTCTTTCATGATGACATCTTCTAGTTTGCATCAAAATACTACATATATGTTGACATATCTCCTGTTATCACTTAGCTTTTTTCCTTAGAAGTTATCAAAGAAGGAATAGCTCAAGGTAACCAAAACCCAATCTTTTAGACCTAGGTTCTAGCCAACCTAAGTCCAGAGAGGGCTCTCTCTTTAAGATTTAACTTTGTTTAAATAAGATTTCAGGCTAGTTCTTAATGTTCAGGGTTGTTTGTTTTGATTGGGTGGTGGAATTAAGAAGACAGATGGGAAGAAAAAATATTTAGGCCATTGGGCTATGGAGTCAATCAAGAAAAGCTTAAGAAGCTGAGGATTTTAGCTGAGGCTTTCCCCAGAGTATTCTTCTGTGTTTCATGTGTATTTATTCTTCTTCTTTGTTATATGTGTTCTGCTTGATCTTGCTCAAATCTATTAAGCTTCCGCAAGTTTGATTGTATAAGTAGATTAAGTATTTTGCTTTAGTTATATTTCATAATCAGGTTATTCTACAGTGAGAATTTCTACACCTTTCCTTTGATCATGCTTCTTAAGATCGAACATTGATTTGTGCTACGTGCAACCATACAACATGACTTTATAGTATTGAATACAAGCATACATACCTCATTTACCTTTAAGTCATCTAGGCTTCTTTTAGTAACTTCCTTGATTGAAAATAGCTTCAACCCCTTGATCTACTTCATCTCTTATGTCAACATACCATCATCCCATGAATTCCAGAAGTTGGAGTTCCTGATGAAACACTTGCTTCCTCTCTAAATTGGTGAACCTTATGAAGAAGATTCCATCAGAGAACGTTGAGGATCTTGCAAATCCCTATCCAACAAATGTTTCCTTTTGACTAATGTATGATGCGTCTTGCACTAGATGACTTCTTCCCTTTTCCATAAGTGTCACTTGAGATTTCAATGAGGTTTCCAAGAGATATATCCTGCATAGTTGACTACCATAGATTTTTTTTTAGACATTCTTCATGTCATGAGCTCTTACTTCTAATCCTTTTATTCTCCCTTGGACTTACTTCTTACAACTTCCTCCATTTCTTTGGTGAGATGGACTTCTTCTCTATCTTTCTTATTATTTCCCTTCTTGAGTTTAGGACAATATTTCCTATTATCTTCATATCAATGAACCTTATATATGTTCTTCTTTCCTTTCTATAAATGTTTGAATCCTTTCATTTGATCCTTCATCACCTTTTTTCCCTCAACCTCTCATCTCCTATCTTGCATAAAAACCACAAGTTGTAAAATGGAATAGATTTCTTATCCTCACAGAAATTTGTTACCTTATTCACTAGTTGTGTATGAATATGATCTCATCTTAGATCTTTCAATTTAGATCTTATGACGATAACCTTTTATCCTTTGATACCTTCAATTTGTGTAGATAATATCTAAGTGATATGACCTTGTCTATTGCATCTTCAGAGAATATTTCTACTAGCTTGTCATATATATCTCTTTGATGTCTCTAATACTGCTCTATGAGAGGACCTTTGACTGATTTCATAAGAATCCCTTCAACCCTTTGATCCCTTTCCACGTATTTAGAGGAGACCTTTCCATTAATATGTTCAATGAAATCACTTTCTTCGGGTACTATGTCTATCCTCATTTCCTATGCAAGGAAGTTCAATGACCCAACCAAATTATAAATATCCTTGCAAAACGAAGTCATTATACCATATTTTGATTATAGAATAAATACCAAATTATAAATCTCCTTGCAAAACGAAGTCATTATACCATATTTTGATTATAGAATAAATATACTTACTTGCTAAGTGAAGATGACATCTTCAACTTGATTTCTTCGTTGATGATGATTGATGAAGATGACTTGATGCTTCTCGGATGATCCTTTTTAACGATAAGGAGATCGTTTCTTAAAAAATGGAGAGACTACCTTGTATCCTTTTAGAAGATGATGACAATTCATTTTCCCTTCTTTCCTTCTATGGATGAACAAATTTCAAGATACTTCAACTTCTTTGCTGGTGAATGAGTGCATATCTAGAAATGTTTTGAATTTCTCCAAGATGATGTGACCTTTGTCCTTGAAGTGATTTTCTTGGATGTCTATACTTTTATCTACCTTGCTTTGTAGATCTCTTCAAATTGATGAGGGTCTTTATGGTCTTTTGATGATGACGAGAGGATCCAACACTTTTGCTGGTGTAGACTTCTAGTTGCCTTGATTTGATTGATGATCCTAATAATTCCTTTTGAAGTAAACTTTATTCTTTGTTCTAGGAATTGATTCTTCAATGTAGATCTTTAAAATTTTTCTTTTATATCCTTTGACTTGGTTTGATGCCTTTCTTGAAACTCGATCCTTGAATGTCTCTTTGACTAGATGCCTTGTTCTTAACTTAGTCACCATAGCTTTGATACCATGTTGAGAAATCTAGGGAATTAGCATTAGGTGATTTCTCTTCAATTAGTAATTGCTTGTGAATACATGTTAACTTCCTTAGATTATAATATTATTCTTCTTCATCAAAAAATAACCAATGCATGAACATAAATAGACGAGATACACAGAATGTAGGCTAGTAGTCAGGGCCAAAACCTCTCATTCTTTGAGAGGAAAACCCACACAAATTATTCTTATATAGATTCCAATTGACGAATACCAATACCAAGACCCTTGACCTATTAGACACTCCAAGACCAAGTCACTAGTTCTTTGTCTTCTTCTCTTTTCTTCTTCTTGACATTTATTCCTCTTTGACCTTCTTAACATTGAGATAAGCTCCTCAACAAACTGTAGATATACTAGAGATGGCATGGAAGCATGTCAATGTAATGACACCATAATGTGACCACTGTAGCAACATCAAAACATTGGTCAATCATTGGATAATAGTTCCTTTATGGAACCGAACTATATTCTTATTATTGCACCGAATTGTGGTCTCTTCATAGCATCAATTTGTAGTATGGATACCCTTGACTGAATATTGTTTCTTTGTTGCAATACCGAGACCTTCTCTTAGAAATCTGAACTATTATTTGTATGATTAGCCCTAGAAAAAACTTTGATGTCCCTTCATCTCTTCTTATTGTTCCTTCCATCTGAACTGTGTCACTGTAGCCTCCACAGAGATATATGAACTTAGGCCACCTGAATTCATAGAGATTGAACTTGATTACTTCCACCGCCCATCTGAAAATCTCAGAGATGTCCGCATTTCACTGTGGAAATGTGAATCCTCTACATGCCTATTTATAGTGGCTATCCGATAAATAAGCCGACTTGTTCTTCTGAAGGGTCGTGTCTCCAAATAGGTGAGCCAGCATGCATTCTTCTTTCTGTCTTGAGGCTGACTTGAAGAGGAGGATTAGTGCTTCTCGTTGGAGGGTGTCTAGACACTTTTATAGACTTATATACATTATTAATACATGCCATTTACTCTATATGATTTTTATGACAAATCCTAAAGACTCTCAATGGGATCCATCTAAAATAAAATCTCTTGCTCATGAAACCCATGATTCAAGCATTACAAAAATAATTTTATTTTCTTCTTTTCATCATCTACAAATATCATAATTACATGTCATTATTAAGACTGAACCTAGTTATACATTTCAACACTGAATGTGGGGAGAAATATGATTAAGATGGGTAAGTAAGGCATGGATTTCAGGCATACCATGAGACCATATAATAAAGGTATCAACAAGAAAACAATTCCAAAACTTGGGTTTTAAGTGGAAACTTTCCAGGGCTAATGTTTCAAAGTGCTCCATAAAAGTGCTCCTTCCATTTCTTGATGTCCTTGTCTCTCACCTCCCTAATGGATCCCTACCCACCAAGTTTATTGAAAAACTAATAGGTACCTGCATGCTGATTCTCACCATCATCCTTCTAAAAAATCATCCATTCTTAAGACCTTTGTTACTCATGCCATTTGGATTTCTTCCTCTCAATTTTTTCCCAAGGAAAAATCCCATCTCACTAAAGCCCTTAAAGGAAATGGTTACTCCTCATTCTATATTAAAAAGGATTTCCACTCCTCTTCACCCTAATCCTAAAAACCCATGCATCAACCCGTCCTTAGCCAAAATTTATCTTCCCTACATTCAGGGTGTTACCGATCATATTTTCAAAATCCTTTTAAAAAGGAACATCAAAACCTTGTTCAAGCCCTAAACTACCCTTAGCCAACTCTTTAGGTTGACCAAAGATAATAATGACACTATGCTTGGTCTTGGATTCTATGATATTCCTTGCTCCTATGGAATGTGTTACATAGGACAAACTAGGAGATCATTTGAAGCTTTCCTTAAAGAAAACATGGTTGGAACCTACCATAATCATATTGCTAAATCCGCCATCAATGAACATACCCATAAGACGAAACATCTAATTTGTTTTGATAAAACCAAAAACTTTATCTGCCCTCTTTCACTTGAACTATGTCATTATAGAAGCTCTTGAAATCAAAAAGAAGTGTAACAACTTTAATCAAGAACATGGATATCAGTTGAGCCATTCTTGGAAGCCTACTATCCATTTTCTTTCCTCTAAACATTATTCACCTAACACTGATGTTAGTAATTTATTCTAATAATTTTTTACCATCATCACTTTAATTTATTTGAATACTAATTAATTTTAACCTTCATTGACTCTTTGATATTTATATCATCTAATTTAATTTATACTTTCATGATCTAATTTATTTACTTAGTCCTTTTTAATCTACTATTCCCTAATCTAATTCTAATTTAAGCCATGGTATTCTAATTTAATTTAATATTATTTAATAATGTCATATAAATAATTTACTCTCATCACTTTAACATTAATATCATTTGATGTTATGACAATGTCAAGAAGGGCTCTGCAACTTTCGGGCTAGGGTTTCTAGCCTCCCTGTTACGGCGCCACACACTGCAAACAGTTCTGCCAACAATCGCTGACCCAGCTCGCTTCCAGGTTATTACATCTGCTGATCCCTTTCAATGGCAGCGTCTCAAGGGGAGGCTCTCAATGCCTCCCCCAACGTTAATGTTGAGATGTCCAAAAAGATGTCAGGTGAAACAAACCAACCTATGCAAGGTAATGTACAGGGCTCTGCAACAAGCAAAAAACCGCAGGACAACAATACGCAGAAGTTTCCACCGGGTGATAAGCCGGACAGTCCAGAGGACAAAACGACGGAAATGCAAGGCACTACAGAGGCACCCAAAGCCACCTCTGCTACATGCAGACCAATAGCAACGGAACGTCCCAAGATCGAGCTACCGAGCCACAGGATCAATGGCCAGATCCAGTATATGAGAGACCACGCGCTGATTGGCAAATTCGTCGGGTTTTGGCCAACTGAAAAAGCCCTACATGGATGGATTAGGGCCAAATGGAAGCCAAAAGGGCAGGTAACACTGCAACTCGGACCCAAAGGATTCTTTACTGCCATTTTTAACTGCCTCGAAGATAAGAATAGAGTCATGGATGAAGGCCCCTATTTTTTCAACTCCTCAGGTCTCTATCTCAGGGACTGGATCGAAAGATTCAACCCGGATAAAGAGGACTTTAGTTGGGTGCCTGTATGGATTCGACTCTACTCCCTGCCGCTGGAATATTGGGATGAAGAATCCTTAAAGGATATTGGCAATGGTCTTGGCAAATTCATCAAAATTGCAGAGGAAACAAAGCTCAGGCGGTACACCTCCTATGCTCGGATCTGTGTCTTCATGCACCTCGCGCAAGCTCTCCCCGACTCAGTAAGTCTCTCTCACGATGATTTTGAATGGGTACAAACCATAGATTATGAACATGTGCCTTTTAGATGTGGGAAATTCCATACCCATGGCCATTTATTTCGTTATTGTCCTCTGAATGTGCCTCCTTGTAATCCCTTGGACTCTGCCTCTACCCCTGATGCTGAAGGCTTCACTAAAGTCCAGAACCGGCGCTGCCATAACAAGAAATCCCCTCCTCTGAACCCCAAACCTCCCTCTCAAGCCCTGCTTCCACCCTCTCCCAGCAATAGCTTTGAAATCCTAGCCACCCCTCTTTCTGATAACCCCCTCTCGGAAGCCATCCCCAAGCCCCCGATTAACTCGACGCTCGAATCTAGCTCTGGCCTTCCCCGCAACATGGAGGTTGATGACACTGGGGCTAATGAGAACCAGATCACCCCCATGGAAGATGAAAATGAAATTGTAGACATAGGAGACCTAGACATCTTCACTCTTGAGCAAGCATGCAAAAAAAATGACTTTGACCAGATCTCAGAGAAGCAGGTCGAGAACCTAATTGTGGCTCTTGCCCGAGTGCAGCAGCATCAAAAATCCCTAGGCATCCAGAAGGGAAGCCCACGGGATGGGAAGAAAATCTTTAAAGACTCCAAGAAGAGAGGAAGGAAATCTGATCTATAGAGGACTATTCTCCTGGGGGAGATGCTTGTAGAATCTGGTAGGTATCCCAAACTTACCAAGTTTTTCCCACCCCGTGAAGGAAGTTCTCAATGAAACTCATTTCATCGAATATAAGGGGTCTAAATGGCCCCTCAAAAGTCTGTTCAATCAAAAATCTGATACAGATGGAAAAACCTCAAGTCTTCTTCCTGCAGGAAACTAAATGCACAAGTCAAACCCTTGGCCCCATTCTTTCAAAAGCCTGGCCAGGGTGTCACTCCGTTGCAGTTGATGCCTCCGGAGCATCAGGTGGTCTAGCCATCTCTTGGGATCTAAAAGCTATTTCAATAAATGATGCCCACGCTGCTCACAATCTAATTCAGGCCTCTTTCCACATCCATGGGACCAATCTGCATGGGCATCTTTCTAATGCATATTTCCCTCAGGAGGCTGCAAGAAAAATCACTCTGTTAAATACGGTAGAACAGCTCAATTCTACCAGAGCTCACCCCCTCTGGATCCTGGGGGGCGATTTTAATATGATCACCAGCCTGAACGAAAAAGAGGTGGCAGAGAAAAACTAGAGGCGGACAACGCCCATTTCAAAGACTTCATCCAGTGGAACTGGCTGATCGATCTTCCCTTTGCCAATGGAAATCACACCTGGAACAATAAGAGAGTGGGCGCTCAACAGATAGCATCCAAACTGGATAGACTTCTCCTTTCGGATAATGCCATACATATTGGAGGCGATTTCCAAGCCACAATCTTGCCTTTTATAGGGTCAGATCACTGGCCCATCTCTCTGAAATGGACCAAACCAGGGGACCGCACCAAAAGACCCTTTCGATTTGAGGCTTTCTGGCTCTCCCACCCAAGCTTCAAGGAAATGGTTCACTCCGCTTGGCGGGCTTTCATTCCTCCTCCAGGTTCCAAGATGTTCCAGTTTCAGCAGCACCTCAAAGATCTCAAAGCCCGCATTAAAAAGTGGAACCATTCTACCTTTGGCAACATCTTCCATCAGCAAAAGCTCTTGGAACAAGAAATGGCGGAGTTACAGCTTCGTATCATCCAAGAAGGCCGCAATGAAGCATCTGACCTGAAAGAGAAAAGTCTATTCAATCAGTTGGAGGAAAGAAGGCAGCAAGAAGAGATTCTCTGGAAACAAAAATCCTGTATCAGATGGTTAAAGGAAGGGGAACGGAACACTAAATTTTTCGACCGCTCCACCATTCAACATAGGATGTGTAACAATATTAACTTTCTCCTCAGCCCAACAGGAGAAAGACTAGAGCAGCATCAGGCCATAGAAGCTGAATTGGTCTCTCATCTCAAATCGATGGTGCAGGAAGACCAGTATGATAGGCGACCAACAATCAACAAAATCCTGCAACATATACCCAAGCTAATCACGGAGAAGCACAATCATCTTCTTCTTCGCCCTGTCACTCTTGTGGAAGTTGAACAGGCTTTCCTCCAAAACAAGGAAGGTAAAGCTCCAGGACCGGATGGCTTCACTTCCAATTTCTTTCATCATTTCTGGGATTTGATCAAAGATGAGATCTGGCAATTAGTGGAGGAGTCCAAATCCATGCATTGGCTTCTCCCATCTCTTAATGCCACTTTCATAACCCTGATCCCCAAAGAGGACCAAGCAGCCACGCCTGAAAAATTTCGCCCCATTTCCCTCTGCAATGTCATCTACAAGATCATCTCCAAAGTTATTGCCAACAGGTTAAAGCCGCTGCTTCCTTTGCTCATCTCGCCTGAGCAAACTGGTTATGTAGAGGGGCGAAAAATACTAGATGACATCATCCTCACTCATGAGATTATGGACTCGCTGAAGCAGACTAAAAAGCCAGGTATGCTCCTTAAGATCGATTTATCAAAAGCTTTTGACAAACTTAATTGGAATTTCATTCAACAAATGCTAGCAGCTTTCGGTTTCAGTCCTCCTTGGATAAGATGGGTCATGAGCCCGCTCTCCTCTTTTTCTTTCTTCGTCCTAGTCAATGGTATCCCC